>OX246756.1:84909776-85382757 GCA_945910035.1 Brachypalpus laphriformis | reverse complement strand
GAAATGCCTTAAAATTTTTGCCCGAGCACGTCTTATAACGTACGCCTTCACATGGGGAGGGGAGAGCTATAGGTGTTGAGGCTCTCCAGGAGTGTACCCACTCCTGCGTCGCACCGAATCCAGTTCCGAGAATCGGCCCCGATACAACGCTTCCTTGGCTGCCATGTTCTCCGGATCTTATGGCAGCCCCTAAATGAACACCGTAAAAAAAACTTACGCCGACATACTCATCTATCCCTTCTATGTCGGTTTGCGGTCAACGACCTTACCAGCCACATCTCCAATCGGGGTTCCTATTCACAAATCATCCTGAAAGCAAAACCCTGTAAAGGAGAATGAAGAAAAACTTCTCAGAAATTCCTAGATCTCATTGTAAAACTAGGGCCTCAATCGTACAACATGGACCTTTCAGCGAAAGGAGAAATAGGCATATACTGAGGTTCAGTTCCATACACAAATTTTATTTTATTTTCGAAAAATTCATACGCTTAATTTATATAAAGCATAACTCCTACGGAGTTCTATAAATATGGAACACCTAAGCTGACTAAGACACTGGAAGGCTTATTTAATAACGTTTTGAAGCATGGTGTGGGGCCGCAACAGTTCAAAGAAGCGTTGATTTTCCCCATTTTTAAGAAAGGTTGTAGGTCCCAGCCTTATAATTATAGAGGCATATCATTCTTGAATGCATCTTATAAGATATTTACAACCGTACTACAAAAAAGATTAACCTCATGGATAAATACTAATGGTCTGCTTAAAGAATTCCAAGCTGGCTTCAGGGCAGGATATTCCACCGTCGACCACATTTTCGTACTCAAAAGCATTGCGGAAGCCTATATAGCGCAACGTAAAAAGTTATATGTATTCTTTGTGGACTTTAGAGCAGCGTTTGATTCGATAAACAGAGGTTCCTTAATGTATAAACTCTTTGCCAAAGGAATGTCTAAAAAGTTTGGGAGGGTAATACAAAACATTTATGAAGAGACGCTGTCAGCTGTATGGAATGGAGAAAATGCTTCAAACTGGTTTAAAGCGAGCACAGGAGTTAGACAAGGATGCACTTTAAGGCCATTGCTATTCGCACTGTTCATAGATGACATCATCGAATCGCTACCTGGAGGTGTTGAGTTTGCAGGGACACTGATAACGGCGCTCCTTTTTGCAGACGACATAGTGTTGATGGCGAATTCCCCGGAGACATTGCAGCGCATGATTAACCGTTTGTATGAGTACTGTAAAATGTGGAGCCTAATTATAAACCTGGAAAAATCAAAGGCGATGATCTTTAAAAAAGGTGGGGGAAGGATGTGTAGCAACGAGAAATGGTTTTTGAACGGCGAACAGATTGAGACCGTCAAAAACCAATGGCCTTAAAGTGCATCCTTGTCTAACTCCTGTGCTCGCTTTAAACCAGTTTGAAGCATTTTCTCCATTCCATACAGCTGACAGCGTCTCTTCATAAATGTTTTGTATTACCCTCCCAAACTTTTTAGACATTCCTTTGGCAAAGAGTTTATACATTAAGGAACCTCTGTTTATCGAATCAAACGCTGCTCTAAAGTCCACAAAGAATACATATAACTTTTTACGTTGCGCTATATAGGCTTCCGCAATGCTTTTGAGTACGAAAATGTGGTCGACGGTGGAATATCCTGCCCTGAAGCCAGCTTGGAATTCTTTAAGCAGACCATTAGTATTTATCCATGAGGTTAATCTTTTTTGTAGTACGGTTGTAAATATCTTATAAGATGCATTCAAGAATGATATGCCTCTATAATTATAAGGCTGGGACCTACAACCTTTCTTAAAAATGGGGAAAATCAACGCTTCTTTGAACTGTTGCGGCCCCACACCATGCTTCAAAACGTTATTAAATAAGCCTTCCAGTGTCTTAGTCAGCTTAGGTGTTCCATATTTATAGAACTCCGTAGGAGTTATGCTTTATATAAATTAAGCGTATGAATTTTTCGAAAATAAAATAAAATTTGTGTATGGAACTGAACCACAGTATATGCCTATTTCTCCTTTCGCTGAAAGGTCCATGTTGTACGATTGAGGCCCTAGTTTTACAATGAGATCTAGGAATTTCTGAGAAGTTTTTCTTCATTCTCCTTTACAGGGTTTTGCTTTCAGGATGATTTGTGAATAGGAACCCCGATTGGAGATGTGGCTGGTAAGGTCGTTGACCGCAAACCGACATAGAAGGGATAGATGAGTATGTCGGCGTAAGTTTTTTTTACGGTGTTCATTTAGGGGCTGCCATAAGATCCGGAGAACATGGCAGCCAAGGAAGCGTTGTATCGGGGCCGATTCTCGGAACTGGATTCGGTGCGACGCAGGAGTGGGTACACTCCTGGAGAGCCTCAACACCTATAGCTCTCCCCTCCCCATGTGAAGGCGTACGTTATAAGACGTGCTCGGGCAAAAATTTTAAGGCATTTCGGGTTCCTCATCTCACTTTTTCAGACAGCACCATCTAGTCTTAGGCATGGAATACGTAACCCCCGTCCGCAGTCCCAGCAGCAAGATCCCCCCCAATCCGACGAGCTAGTTTCTGGCGGGAGCAAGCATGACTACAGCTGTGGAGACTCGGACACCCTTCCGTCCCTGTTGCCTGGACTGGCTCTAGGAGTCCTGTGGCCTGGAGTCATAAGGGTGGCATGAGGGGCGGAAGGCTTAGGTCGGTGCGGGTTGCACGAATAGCCATCACGGTGATCGTGCCGCTACGTGCGGTATTCTAGGTGCCCCGTTAATTTTCTTGTAGCGTGCAACCGGCTGACCCTATTCCGTTACAAGGGTGTGGACTACACGTCAACCCGGATAAAACTGAATTGGTACTCTTCGGTAGAAAATACAAGATATCACCCTTCAAACTGCCTAAGCCAGCAGGGGTGGAGCTTTCCCTTTCGGATCGCGCTAGGTATCTAGGTATAATGCTGGATAGGAAACTAAATTGGAAACTTAACATACAGGAACGAGTCCGCAAAGCATATAATGCTCTCTTCATCTGTAAGCGGACCGCGGGGAAAAAATGGGGCCTGAAGCCCGCAATGATGCACTGGCTATACATCATGGTAGTCAGAACCATCCTTACGTATGGGGCTCTTGTGTGGTGGAAGGCAACGAATACGAAAAACACACGGGATATGTTGGCCATGGTACAAAGAACAGCCTGCATTGCCATCACAGGTGCTCTACGCACAACACCTACGGCTGCACTCGAGATCTTCTTGTATATTTTACCATTTGACCTACAAATTAAATTTCAAGCGGGCAACAGTGCGCTTCGGCTCACTAACGTTGATCTCTTCAGGACTAATAACATAGGACACAGCTCCATTCTCAAGGAATCTTTTCCCGGAATCCCTGAAGAATCGGACGATATCCTTGGCATATTAAAGTTCGTCACACCATACGAAGTACTGTATCCAATTAGAGAGGACTGGCGAAGAAAGACAGTCTCTGCCCATAACGAGATTGCAATATACAAAGATGTTTCTAAGACCAATGAGGGCACGGGATCAGGTATTTAATCGAGAGATACGAACCTACAGGTGGCCTTGAGACTTCCGGACACATGCAGTGTGTTCCAAGCAGAAGTTCTAGCTGTACTTAAAGCTGCGGAATTACTTGAGATGGGATCAATATCCGATAAGAATATCGCCATCTACATTGACAGTCAGGCTGCGCTAAAGGCGCTAGAGTCTTACGTCACCAAATCTGAGAAAATCAGGAATTGCCGCACAATGCTTAGGGCATTATATAGGCAGAACCGAGTCAGACTATGTTGGGTACCTGGACACTGCGATATCGAAGGCAACGAGCAAGCAGATGCGCTGGCTAAAAGAGGAGCGGGGCTCCCACATAGCGATATAATTGGTAGTATTAAACCACCAGGGTGCGTGACTAAGGAAATTATTCGGGATAAAATCATTAGTACGACTAATCTAAGATCGTCAAACTTAGATGGTCACAGGGTGTCTAAGGCTTTGTGGCCTGTGTTAGATCGCAGAAATTCTGGGGAGATAATTAAGTTAGATAGATGGAGGCTAAGAACAGCGATAGGAATACTCTCTGATCACTGTCTCCTAAGGAGGCATGCCAAGAGACTAGGGTTATCCGATACGGATGTTTGTAGGTACTGCGATGACCTACAAGTCTCAGAGTATATAACTCATATACTCTGTGAATGTCGAGGAATTGCCAGGATAGGGCTAAAGTACCTTGGTAGATACTTCTTCGATAACTTGGAAGAGGTGAGGTCCTTGAACCATAACAAGGATCTCTTCAAATTTTGTAGTGAGATTAATTGCTTGGGAGAATGGGTTTAGGTCTTCTGCCGTGAAGGTTTCCTAGGGATCGCGATGGGCCCACTTTGGTGCCTAGTGTTTTATGATAACCTCATAACCCTACCTAACCTAACCTAACATAAACTGTAGTGGGGCAGGGAATATTCCATCCCCTCCCGGTGCCTTAAACGGCTGGAAGGTGTTCAGAGCCCAACTTAGCCTTTGATTCGTGCAGATCTCTCTTGCCACCGCCCAGTCCTCTCTCTTGAGCCTTTTAAGCCTTTTTAATACATATGTGCTGCTGTAGATTGAGCAACCCGGGAAGTGTGCTTCTAAAAGTAGAACGGCCCTCTGTTCTTCATCTTTGGTATAGCTGTCATCCTGCTTTTTCAGTGAGCCTGGCATACCTGCTTTCTCCTTAGCCAGTGCTTTATATAACCTGGCCGCTGCAGGAGTTGACGTTATGTTCTCGTTAAGTTCTGTTAGAGTATTTAGGTGCTTTCCCGAGACGGCCAAAGCAACATCATCTGCATAAGCGATCGCCGTGCATCCCTCGCCTTCCATGGTTATCAATAGTTCATTGATCACCAAATTCCACAAAAGTGGGGATAGAACATCACCTCGTGGAGTTCCTCTACTGACAAACCTTCTAGTAGACGTTCCACCCAGCTTAGAGTTGAGAATCGGACCACTAAGCAGTAGGTTAATCAATTCGCGAAGTGAGCTGTCGACCTTCAGGTCCGATAGTGCTTCTGCTATCGCTGATGTGTTGGAATTGTTGAAAGCGACTTCTGTATCCAGAAAGGCAACCATTGTATACTCGTTATGAAACTGGGAATATTCAATATTACGCACTAGTGAGTGTAATGCCGTCTCCACTGATTTACCTTTGCAATATGCATGTTGGGCCGCCGACAGTAGTTTCTTATCAATTCTGTTGCGTAAATGGATATCAATCACGCGTTCTAATGTTTTTAGGAGGAATGATGATAGACTAATAGGTCTGAAATCTTTGGATTTGTGTGAGAGCATTTACTCGCTTTGGGTATGAACACAACTCTAACTTCTCTCTATATCTTTGGGATATATATCCGATCTAGACAATTTTTTAAAATTGTCTCAAGCACCGGCAAGATTATGTCCGATAATTTCTGCAACTCGACAGGTATTATGCCGTCTAGTCCCGCGGATTTATATGGTTTGACGCTATGTAGTGCAGACTGGAGTTTGCTCTGTGTAATCAATTTTGAGGAGTTGAGTGATTTGTGCAGATGGTCTGCTGAAAACAACGTTGCTAACAACTTGGGAGCTGCCTTTGAAATGAGTGCCAAGCAGTAAATTTAGCGAATCTTCGCTGGAAGTCGTCCAACACCCATCCGTTTTCTAAAGATAACTGGATGCTATTGGATTTGAAGAGAGAATTTTCCTTAGCCTGGATGCCTCAAATGCTTCTTCTATTTTACCACAGAAGAGTTTCCAAGAACAACGTTTGGCTTTCCTTAATCCTTTTTTGTATATGTTAAGGGATGCCTTGTACAAGTCCCAATCTAGTGCGTCTCTCGTACTTTTGGCATTATTAAAAAGTTTTCTACAGTTATTTCTTAAAGGACCTAAACCTGCAATCCACCAATGCGGCTTCTTCTTGCCCCGGGGTTGAATCAAAGGGCAGGAAGAAGTCATCGCTGCATTTAAGGCTGATGTTAAATCTTCAACCGTGCGATCAAGATGGTAATAGCTGCGAAGAAATATCACTTATGCTAAAACTGCGAGCTGAACTACTTCCCCTAAATTATCAACCACATAGAGAAGATCTACCGGTCTTGTGTAATATATGTAACATGGCGGAGAGGGAAGATATATTTCATTTCGTGGGAAGATGTCCTACGCTCCGGGAAACTAGACGGCACTTGTTTGGAGTAGATGAAATTTCGCATGAAGAAATCATAAGTAAGCTCAACGAACCGCAAACGTCTCTTTTGGTAGCGTACTGTAAAATAGCCCTAGCCTATCGGCGAAGAATTATAACAGAAAGTTTCTAATTTTGAAGAATAGCGCTTTTCGTTTATTAAATTGCAATCCATAAAGTAGCAATGGTTTTAAAAAAAAAAAATTGTCAATCGGCAGACGGCTTATTGCCATGCTTTTTTGATTTTTCGATCTTTGTAAAGAATTGTAATTAATTTGTGAATTAATAAAATCTAAATCTAATCTAATCTAAATCTAAATCTATAAAGCATAACAAGGTAATTTACTTAGAATTCAACAAAATTTCTCAACTTAATTTCTAGGTGTAATGTTATTATAATTGTCTTTTAAGAAGTTACTACTCTGAGGTATCTTTTAGCTTTCATAACGCTATATATAATATCTGTGTATAAGTGGCAGCACGCCGGTGCAAATGAAATCTAATTCGTAACACTTTTTAACAACAATAAAAATAGGTGGCATGTTTCCAGGCGCACTCAATAAAACAAAAAAATTAAATCAAATCAAAAAAAAAATTATGTCAGGCTATCAAGTAGGTTCGTTCCAACCCAATGACAATAATATTATAGTTTTAACTGAACCACATCACTTACCCCGTTGAAGACGATGTCCGGATGTTGTGCACAGCATCGCGGGAGACGAATCTAAGCTAAGGGGGGATTGAAAACAATAATAATAATAATCGCGAGGCAAGCCGAGTGAACGAACCTTTGAGATTGATTTCACCTGGACAAACCAAGTCTATATTTTATTCATTACATTAATTTTTTTATTTTATCTTATAATTTTTCATTTTTTTTTACACTATATTTAGTACTTTAACTTTAACTTCAAATTTTCATTCTTTTATTACATTGTATACTTTAAAATCATCAAAAAAGTAAAACTAAATATTTAATTTGAGTGGGTGGGAGGTATGATCGAAGGAAATTGGATTAGATAGGAGAGGGCGGAAATATAAAAAGGGAATTAGGCCAGGTGGGGAGTTGAGGGAAACGTCTGCTGGTTCGATGGTTCGAAGTATGCGGGGTGGGTGGGTGGTGTGCTGCTTTTCGGTCCGGTGCTCTGCTGTGTTGTTGACGTGGTATTCAGGTGTAGGTTGCTGTTGTTGGTACCGGGATACGGTAGATCATTGATATCGGCAATGGGCGGTTCCCCGTATTAAATGTTTGGTGGGGGGTGGTGGAATATTGAGACGGGGTTGGTAAATAGGTCTAGCGGGCCCTGGAAGGGGGCGGTGTGACACTTTTGCGAATTTTGATGTTTCTCTTGTTTTTTTTTTCTCACACACTGCACTTTTCTCTTTTTTTTCGGGTTAGGTTCACGCGCAGGTAACCGTTGTCGTGGTCACCATTTTTTAACGATTTGGTACACGATAGCAGGTGTAAGGTTTTTTTTTTTTTTTTTTTCTTTTTCTGATGTGCTTTGAGAGGTAGGGTAGGTTAGCGCGATGGAGAATCTTCCACTATTCACTTTTAGGGGGAGGGCAGACAATTCTCATTTAACTTCATCTTCTTTCTTTTTCTTTCTCTTGGCGGGTCACCTTTACAACCTTTCACTATATTTTTTTTCTTTTAGGGTATATTTATATGGTCTTCGCTTTGTCATAGACTTTTCATGCACTACTCGTATAACCACTATAACATTTTCCAGACCCTTTATCACCACAAAACAAAACTCACAAATTTTATCCGAACCGCGCCCACATCGGGCATTACGTCCGTCCACACGACCGACCAATTTCAGCGCGTACGTACCAACCCGAAAAGAGAGCGTGTCGTCTCCGGTGTAGCCTTTTATAGGGGATCTGCGTTATTGGGGGCGTCACTCACACTCACCTCCCATCGGATGGCGTGATACTTCCGCTTGTTCCTGTATCTGGCTGGATTTTATTGGGAAAAAATCCGTAAGGGAATCAAAATTTTCTCCGGAATTTTCTGTGAATACATGAATTTCAATCATAATTTTCCCAATAAAATCCTGCGAGATAAGGACTCCCGGAAGTCCTCCATACTGAGACGCCAAGAATCTCTGCGTAGGAGTAAGTGAGCATTTCTCGCGCCTTTAATATTTGGACGCTTTACCAACTCTTAGTGGTCATTTATGTGATAAAGCCTGGAATGGTAAAGTAGCTTGATGCTAAGCCGCCCTCTCCCTTTATCTTTTCTCCATTGTTCGTAGGTTCAATTCTCGGGTGGGGGTATTCCTTTTGTCTTTTTCTTTTTTATTTTTTTCTAGGTTTGTAATTGTTGTTGGTATTTGTTTTTCTTTTTCCCTTTTTTTTACTTTTTTTTTTTTTTAGATACATTCATGAATTTACACTTTCTCCATGCTTCTCCCTACCCCACATATTGGCAGCACAGGGCTGCACCTTGCCGTATGTTGCATGTCTCGATGGTGGTGGATCTGTTGTACTTTTCTTCGTCGCAGGGTATCTCGTAATTGCAGGACTTATATCGTCTGCGGTAGCAAACTTGGCTTAGCCAGGAAATCAACCAAAATGTAGAATTTTATAGCACCACCCTGGATCTCACTCATCGGCTCCAAAAGGTTTTCAGCCTAATAACTCGGCATCTTGGCTCCGAACCCAGAAGTAAGCACCACAGCTCCTCGAACTGTGCGACAACTGAGGTGTGATATTGTAAAAGACGTTTCGGAGTGTCGAAGCGGAGGATTCCCTACACCCTCTAGCCCATTTTTTGAGACTATTAAGAGCTGATTCCATCATTTCACTTAATGTATCAAGGAACTTACCCTGAACTAAAATCACCACGTCATCCGCGTAAGCAGTGACGCTTATGCCTGTATTGCTTAGTTCTTTAAGTATCCCATCGATGACTAGAACCCAGAGGAGGGGTGAGATAACGCCTCCCTGGGGAGTCCCCCTGGTAACGGATTTTCTTATTGAACTGTTTCCGATAGTGGAATTAATGTTTCTAGTGCCGAGCATATTGCAGAGCCAGTTGGTAATGCTATGCTCGACATTCATAGATTCTAGGGCCTGTTTGATGGCCCTTCCTTTTACATTATTGAAAGCATCTTCTATGTCTAGGAAGGCTGCTAGTACGAATTCCTTATAGTGAAGGCTAGCTTCTATCTTCCCTACTACGTCGAGTAAAGCTATTTCCATCGATTTCCCCTTCAAATATGCATATTGAGCTTTGCATAGAAAGCCGTTGCAACACTTACTTCTAATCTGAATATCAAGAAGTCTTTCAAGTGTCTTGAGGAGGTAGGACGAGAGACTTATGGGTATGTAGTCTTTCGCTGAAGTGTGGGTTGATTTACCTGCCTTAGGTATAAATATAACCCGCACTTCCCTCCATGGCACTGGTACGTAGCATGACCTTAAACAATGTTTAAAAATTTCCCTAAGCCTGTTTCTGACCTTGGCTGAAGCTTTTTGCAGCATAGCTGGTAAAATTCCATCAGGGTCTGGTGCTTTGCATGGTGCGAATGACATAATAGCCCATCGCAGATTCTTCCATGTAATGAGATTTTCTACGTCGTCCCCTACTGACCTATCATTATACGAGTAGCTATGGGTAGTAGAATCCATTGGCGATCTACTTCCTGGGAAGTGAGCTTCAATTAACGTTTCTAAAACTTCTTCGCTACTTTCTGCCCACGAGCCGTCAGATGTTTTAATGAAGCTCGGGACAGAAGTGTCTTTAGCTAACATCTTGCGAAGTCTGGAAGCTTCACTAGTATCCGCAATGGACCGACAAAATTCCTTCCACGACTTTCTTTTTGATTGCCTAATTAAGTACTTAAACTCCCGCTTGCGGTCCATATATTCATTCCTTGTAGTATCGTCCCCTATTTCTTTGGCCCTGTTGTAGAAGTGCCTAACTTGTTTTTTCAAGGAGTTAGTTTCCTTGCTCCACCAAGGAGGTTGGGACCTCTTGGACTTCTTTCTTAGTGGACAGGCCCTTTCGAATGCCATGTTCATTACTTTGCTTAAGTTGTCTACCGGCTTATCTATATCTTGAGGATCGCCGTTGCGGATAGGACCATCCTTATATTTATATGGTCTTCGCTTTGTCATAGACTTTTCATGCACTACTCGTATAACCACTATAACATTTTCCAGACCCTTTATCACCACAAAACAAAACTCACAAATTTTATCCGAACCGCGCCCACATCGGGCATTACGTCCGTCCACACGACCGACCAATTTCAGCGCGTACGTACCAACCCGAAAAGAGAGCGTGTCGTCTCCGGTGTAGCCTTTTATAGGGGATCTGCGTTATTGGGGGCGTCACTCACACTCACCTCCCATCGGATGGCGTGATACTTCCGCTTGTTCCTGTATCTGGCTGGATTTTATTGGGAAAAAATCCGTAAGGGAATCAAAATTTTCTCCGGAATTTTCTGTGAATACATGAATTTCAATCATAATTTTCCCAATAAAATCCTGCGAGATAAGGACTCCCGGAAGTCCTCCATACTGAGACGCCAAGAATCTCTGCGTAGGAGTAAGTGAGCATTTCTCGCGCCTTTAATATTTGGACGCTTTACCAACTCTTAGTGGTCATTTATGTGATAAAGCCTGGAATGGTAAAGTAGCTTGATGCTAAGCCGCCCTCTCCCTTTATCTTTTCTCCATTGTTCGTAGGTTCAATTCTCGGGTGGGGGTATTCCTTTTGTCTTTTTCTTTTTTATTTTTTTCTAGGTTTGTAATTGTTGTTGGTATTTGTTTTTCTTTTTCCCTTTTTTTTACTTTTTTTTTTTTTTAGATACATTCATGAATTTACACTTTCTCCATGCTTCTCCCTACCCCACATATTGGCAGCACAGGGCTGCACCTTGCCGTATGTTGCATGTCTCGATGGTGGTGGATCTGTTGTACTTTTCTTCGTCGCAGGGTATCTCGTAATTGCAGGACTTATATCGTCTGCGGTAGCAAACTTGGCTTAGCCAGGAAATCAACCAAAATGTAGAATTTTATAGCACCACCCTGGATCTCACTCATCGGCTCCAAAAGGTTTTCAGCCTAATAACTCGGCATCTTGGCTCCGAACCCAGAAGTAAGCACCACAGCTCCTCGAACTGTGCGACAACTGAGGTGTGATATTGTAAAAGACGTTTCGGAGTGTCGAAGCGGAGGATTCCCTACACCCTCTAGCCCATTTTTTGAGACTATTAAGAGCTGATTCCATCATTTCACTTAATGTATCAAGGAACTTACCCTGAACTAAAATCACCACGTCATCCGCGTAAGCAGTGACGCTTATGCCTGTATTGCTTAGTTCTTTAAGTATCCCATCGATGACTAGAACCCAGAGGAGGGGTGAGATAACGCCTCCCTGGGGAGTCCCCCTGGTAACGGATTTTCTTATTGAACTGTTTCCGATAGTGGAATTAATGTTTCTAGTGCCGAGCATATTGCAGAGCCAGTTGGTAATGCTATGCTCGACATTCATAGATTCTAGGGCCTGTTTGATGGCCCTTCCTTTTACATTATTGAAAGCATCTTCTATGTCTAGGAAGGCTGCTAGTACGAATTCCTTATAGTGAAGGCTAGCTTCTATCTTCCCTACTACGTCGAGTAAAGCTATTTCCATCGATTTCCCCTTCAAATATGCATATTGAGCTTTGCATAGAAAGCCGTTGCAACACTTACTTCTAATCTGAATATCAAGAAGTCTTTCAAGTGTCTTGAGGAGGTAGGACGAGAGACTTATGGGTATGTAGTCTTTCGCTGAAGTGTGGGTTGATTTACCTGCCTTAGGTATAAATATAACCCGCACTTCCCTCCATGGCACTGGTACGTAGCATGACCTTAAACAATGTTTAAAAATTTCCCTAAGCCTGTTTCTGACCTTGGCTGAAGCTTTTTGCAGCATAGCTGGTAAAATTCCATCAGGGTCTGGTGCTTTGCATGGTGCGAATGACATAATAGCCCATCGCAGATTCTTCCATGTAATGAGATTTTCTACGTCGTCCCCTACTGACCTATCATTATACGAGTAGCTATGGGTAGTAGAATCCATTGGCGATCTACTTCCTGGGAAGTGAGCTTCAATTAACGTTTCTAAAACTTCTTCGCTACTTTCTGCCCACGAGCCGTCAGATGTTTTAATGAAGCTCGGGACAGAAGTGTCTTTAGCTAACATCTTGCGAAGTCTGGAAGCTTCACTAGTATCCGCAATGGACCGACAAAATTCCTTCCACGACTTTCTTTTTGATTGCCTAATTAAGTACTTAAACTCCCGCTTGCGGTCCATATATTCATTCCTTGTAGTATCGTCCCCTATTTCTTTGGCCCTGTTGTAGAAGTGCCTAACTTGTTTTTTCAAGGAGTTAGTTTCCTTGCTCCACCAAGGAGGTTGGGACCTCTTGGACTTCTTTCTTAGTGGACAGGCCCTTTCGAATGCCATGTTCATTACTTTGCTTAAGTTGTCTACCGGCTTATCTATATCTTGAGGATCGCCGTTGCGGATAGGACCATCCTTATATTTATATGGTCTTCGCTTTGTCATAGACTTTTCATGCACTACTCGTATAACCACTATAACATTTTCCAGACCCTTTATCACCACAAAACAAAACTCACAAATTTTATCCGAACCGCGCCCACATCGGGCATTACGTCCGTCCACACGACCGACCAATTTCAGCGCGTACGTACCAACCCGAAAAGAGAGCGTGTCGTCTCCGGTGTAGCCTTTTATAGGGGATCTGCGTTATTGGGGGCGTCACTCACACTCACCTCCCATCGGATGGCGTGATACTTCCGCTTGTTCCTGTATCTGGCTGGATTTTATTGGGAAAAAATCCGTAAGGGAATCAAAATTTTCTCCGGAATTTTCTGTGAATACATGAATTTCAATCATAATTTTCCCAATAAAATCCTGCGAGATAAGGACTCCCGGAAGTCCTCCATACTGAGACGCCAAGAATCTCTGCGTAGGAGTAAGTGAGCATTTCTCGCGCCTTTAATATTTGGACGCTTTACCAACTCTTAGTGGTCATTTATGTGATAAAGCCTGGAATGGTAAAGTAGCTTGATGCTAAGCCGCCCTCTCCCTTTATCTTTTCTCCATTGTTCGTAGGTTCAATTCTCGGGTGGGGGTATTCCTTTTGTCTTTTTCTTTTTTATTTTTTTCTAGGTTTGTAATTGTTGTTGGTATTTGTTTTTCTTTTTCCCTTTTTTTTACTTTTTTTTTTTTTTAGATACATTCATGAATTTACACTTTCTCCATGCTTCTCCCTACCCCACATATTGGCAGCACAGGGCTGCACCTTGCCGTATGTTGCATGTCTCGATGGTGGTGGATCTGTTGTACTTTTCTTCGTCGCAGGGTATCTCGTAATTGCAGGACTTATATCGTCTGCGGTAGCAAACTTGGCTTAGCCAGGAAATCAACCAAAATGTAGAATTTTATAGCACCACCCTGGATCTCACTCATCGGCTCCAAAAGGTTTTCAGCCTAATAACTCGGCATCTTGGCTCCGAACCCAGAAGTAAGCACCACAGCTCCTCGAACTGTGCGACAACTGAGGTGTGATATTGTAAAAGACGTTTCGGAGTGTCGAAGCGGAGGATTCCCTACACCCTCTAGCCCATTTTTTGAGACTATTAAGAGCTGATTCCATCATTTCACTTAATGTATCAAGGAACTTACCCTGAACTAAAATCACCACGTCATCCGCGTAAGCAGTGACGCTTATGCCTGTATTGCTTAGTTCTTTAAGTATCCCATCGATGACTAGAACCCAGAGGAGGGGTGAGATAACGCCTCCCTGGGGAGTCCCCCTGGTAACGGATTTTCTTATTGAACTGTTTCCGATAGTGGAATTAATGTTTCTAGTGCCGAGCATATTGCAGAGCCAGTTGGTAATGCTATGCTCGACATTCATAGATTCTAGGGCCTGTTTGATGGCCCTTCCTTTTACATTATTGAAAGCATCTTCTATGTCTAGGAAGGCTGCTAGTACGAATTCCTTATAGTGAAGGCTAGCTTCTATCTTCCCTACTACGTCGAGTAAAGCTATTTCCATCGATTTCCCCTTCAAATATGCATATTGAGCTTTGCATAGAAAGCCGTTGCAACACTTACTTCTAATCTGAATATCAAGAAGTCTTTCAAGTGTCTTGAGGAGGTAGGACGAGAGACTTATGGGTATGTAGTCTTTCGCTGAAGTGTGGGTTGATTTACCTGCCTTAGGTATAAATATAACCCGCACTTCCCTCCATGGCACTGGTACGTAGCATGACCTTAAACAATGTTTAAAAATTTCCCTAAGCCTGTTTCTGACCTTGGCTGAAGCTTTTTGCAGCATAGCTGGTAAAATTCCATCAGGGTCTGGTGCTTTGCATGGTGCGAATGACATAATAGCCCATCGCAGATTCTTCCATGTAATGAGATTTTCTACGTCGTCCCCTACTGACCTATCATTATACGAGTAGCTATGGGTAGTAGAATCCATTGGCGATCTACTTCCTGGGAAGTGAGCTTCAATTAACGTTTCTAAAACTTCTTCGCTACTTTCTGCCCACGAGCCGTCAGATGTTTTAATGAAGCTCGGGACAGAAGTGTCTTTAGCTAACATCTTGCGAAGTCTGGAAGCTTCACTAGTATCCGCAATGGACCGACAAAATTCCTTCCACGACTTTCTTTTTGATTGCCTAATTAAGTACTTAAACTCCCGCTTGCGGTCCATATATTCATTCCTTGTAGTATCGTCCCCTATTTCTTTGGCCCTGTTGTAGAAGTGCCTAACTTGTTTTTTCAAGGAGTTAGTTTCCTTGCTCCACCAAGGAGGTTGGGACCTCTTGGACTTCTTTCTTAGTGGACAGGCCCTTTCGAATGCCATGTTCATTACTTTGCTTAAGTTGTCTACCGGCTTATCTATATCTTGAGGATCGCCGTTGCGGATAGGACCATCCTTATATTTATATGGTCTTCGCTTTGTCATAGACTTTTCATGCACTACTCGTATAACCACTATAACATTTTCCAGACCCTTTATCACCACAAAACAAAACTCACAAATTTTATCCGAACCGCGCCCACATCGGGCATTACGTCCGTCCACACGACCGACCAATTTCAGCGCGTACGTACCAACCCGAAAAGAGAGCGTGTCGTCTCCGGTGTAGCCTTTTATAGGGGATCTGCGTTATTGGGGGCGTCACTCACACTCACCTCCCATCGGATGGCGTGATACTTCCGCTTGTTCCTGTATCTGGCTGGATTTTATTGGGAAAAAATCCGTAAGGGAATCAAAATTTTCTCCGGAATTTTCTGTGAATACATGAATTTCAATCATAATTTTCCCAATAAAATCCTGCGAGATAAGGACTCCCGGAAGTCCTCCATACTGAGACGCCAAGAATCTCTGCGTAGGAGTAAGTGAGCATTTCTCGCGCCTTTAATATTTGGACGCTTTACCAACTCTTAGTGGTCATTTATGTGATAAAGCCTGGAATGGTAAAGTAGCTTGATGCTAAGCCGCCCTCTCCCTTTATCTTTTCTCCATTGTTCGTAGGTTCAATTCTCGGGTGGGGGTATTCCTTTTGTCTTTTTCTTTTTTATTTTTTTCTAGGTTTGTAATTGTTGTTGGTATTTGTTTTTCTTTTTCCCTTTTTTTTACTTTTTTTTTTTTTTAGATACATTCATGAATTTACACTTTCTCCATGCTTCTCCCTACCCCACATATTGGCAGCACAGGGCTGCACCTTGCCGTATGTTGCATGTCTCGATGGTGGTGGATCTGTTGTACTTTTCTTCGTCGCAGGGTATCTCGTAATTGCAGGACTTATATCGTCTGCGGTAGCAAACTTGGCTTAGCCAGGAAATCAACCAAAATGTAGAATTTTATAGCACCACCCTGGATCTCACTCATCGGCTCCAAAAGGTTTTCAGCCTAATAACTCGGCATCTTGGCTCCGAACCCAGAAGTAAGCACCACAGCTCCTCGAACTGTGCGACAACTGAGGTGTGATATTGTAAAAGACGTTTCGGAGTGTCGAAGCGGAGGATTCCCTACACCCTCTAGCCCATTTTTTGAGACTATTAAGAGCTGATTCCATCATTTCACTTAATGTATCAAGGAACTTACCCTGAACTAAAATCACCACGTCATCCGCGTAAGCAGTGACGCTTATGCCTGTATTGCTTAGTTCTTTAAGTATCCCATCGATGACTAGAACCCAGAGGAGGGGTGAGATAACGCCTCCCTGGGGAGTCCCCCTGGTAACGGATTTTCTTATTGAACTGTTTCCGATAGTGGAATTAATGTTTCTAGTGCCGAGCATATTGCAGAGCCAATTGGTAATGCTATGCTCGACATTCATAGATTCTAGGGCCTGTTTGATGGCCCTTCCTTTTACATTATTGAAAGCATCTTCTATGTCTAGGAAGGCTGCTAGTACGAATTCCTTATAGTGAAGGCTAGCTTCTATCTTCCCTACTACGTCGAGTAAAGCTATTTCCATCGATTTCCCCTTCAAATATGCATATTGAGCTTTGCATAGAAAGCCGTTGCAACACTTACTTCTAATCTGAATATCAAGAAGTCTTTCAAGTGTCTTGAGGAGGTAGGACGAGAGACTTATGGGTATGTAGTCTTTCGCTGAAGTGTGGGTTGATTTACCTGCCTTAGGTATAAATATAACCCGCACTTCCCTCCATGGGACTGGTACGTAGCATGACCTTAAACAATGTTTAAAAATTTCCCTAAGCCTGTTTCTGACCTTGGCTGGAGCTTTTGCAGCATAGCTGGTAAAATTCCATCAGGGTCTGGTGCTTTGCATGGTGCGAATGACATAATAGCCCATCGCAGATTCTTCCATGTAATGAGATTTTCTACGTCGTCCCCTACTGACCTATCATTATACGAGTAGCTATGGGTAGTAGAATCCATTGGCGATCTACTTCCTGGGAAGTGAGCTTCAATTAACGTTTCTAAAACTTCTTCGCTACTTTCTGCCCACGAGCCGTCAGATGTTTTAATGAAGCTCGGGACAGAAGTGTCTTTAGCTAACATCTTGCGAAGTCTGGAAGCTTCACTAGTATCCGCAATGGACCGACAAAATTCCTTCCACGACTTTCTTTTTGATTGCCTAATTAAGTACTTAAACTCCCGCTTGCGGTCCATATATTCATTCCTTGTAGTATCGTCCCCTATTTCTTTGGCCCTGTTGTAGAAGTGCCTAACTTGTTTTTTCAAGGAGTTAATTTCCTTGCTCCACCAAGGAGGTTGGGACCTCTTGGACTTCTTTCTTAGTGGACAGGCCCTTTCGAATGCCATGTTCATTACTTTGCTTAAGTTGTCTACCGGCTTATCTATATCTTGAGGATCGCCGTTGGGGATAGGACCATCCTTAAGATGTTTCCTTACTGGCTCTGTATACATACCCCAGTCTGTACTCTTAGGGTTTCTGTAGCTGTTGCTAGCAATAGTTTGGAAATTAATATGGAAGCGTATCTATCTGTGATCAGAAAGAGATGCCTCCTCCAAAACCCTCCATTTTTCTACCGTTAGGTGATGAGAACAAGAAGCTAGTGTTATGTCAATCACTTCTTGTCTGTTCCTTACCACAAAGGTTGGCGTAGATCCCTTATTACATATGGTGAGCTTGGTCGAAGAATGAAATCGAAAAGACACTCACCTTCCACAGAACACATCTTCTTCCACAGACCATCCTGAAACTTCTCCTCGACAGTAATCCACTGGTCCATGGTTAGGCGACCGCAGGGCTCCTGCTCGTTGACAATAGCAACAAGGAGCCACCCTACTAGCCCCCGCGGCTGAAGTCAACCCCCTCCCCTGACTGTGCCCTCAGTATTGCTGGGAGGCTTTACTCCACTCGCAGAGGCCCCCAGCTCCTCCCTACTTCTAGCCTCACCTGCCTGTGCGGCCGCTAACTTCCTGGCAGCCTAATCGGCTAAGACTACCTTAGCCCGATCAAGCTGCAACCTATCCCAAGCACTTAAGGAGTTAACGTCACACCCCCCGAACTGTTGAACTCTGCGCTTAGCACTCTCGACTTTTCGTCGAGCATTGCGCACAAGCATCTTCTCCAGTTGGTGTGCGTTTTTCCTGCTACCCTTCCGCATGACCTCAGAGAAACTAGCAGCAGCAGGGTTCTCGCCAGTTGCGCTACTAGTTCCTTTGGTCACTATTCCCTTACCACATTTAGTGAGAGTACCAGCTAACTCACTGCTACCCCTTTAAACTTCTGTGAGAGTACCAGCCAACTCACATGTGCCCTGCTCTAATAAAATGGGAGTACCCACCAACCCACTATCGCCCTTAGTTACGGAAGTGAGAGTACAAGCATGCTCACTTCCCACTGCGCTAGCGTCAGTGAGTGCGCTGTCCGCATCCTCGCTGTCGCTGGCCAGTAACACGTCCTCAAGCTCCTTCTCTAGCCCAGACGTGGAAGACTGTGGGGATGACACTACGTCATCGACCCCCAGTTCCATCCTTGTCTGCTCAGAGAGTACTTCCCCAGGAATGAAAATATTTTTTTTGTGTTTTTTGTAATTTTGTTTTTGTTTTTTGTTGTTTAAGTTTAAGTTTTTATCCATTTTGGTTCCCACGAGTAGGCACGGAACAACTGGTCGATCTTAATTTACCGGCATGCTAAGACAAGGCGCAACTTACTGTGAGCCCTGCCAGGGTGCTCACAGGAGCTCGTTAGGACTGGTTTAACTCCCTGTCTTCCATCCCTCGGCACGGTTCTAAAGCAGACACCACCAAGGAGTTAGGTATCTGTTGTTACCTCATTCTCGATGACCACTGCGCACGATTGATGCGTGCGTGTTAGTCTTATCTGACACTAACCTAGCGAACTAGGATTAGCCATTTCCAGCGGGCGCCCACGGGGAGGACTAGAGAAGAGGATTTTTGCCCACCCTGCCCCACTACAACAAGGGCAGGAAATCATTATGCCACACTTCCTAGGACTATTGAGAAGCAGCGTTGTACTTGTGCATATACCAAGAATATGGAGAAGGGGAAAGGTAATATTCATTCCGAAAGTGAGAAAAAGAAACACCAATTCACCAAAATCCTTTAGACACATCAGCCGGACCTCTTTCATGTTAAAGACGCTAGAAAAAGTCATAGATAATCACCTAAGAACGACTGTGCTGCAAAGAATACCTCTCCACCACAATCAACATGCCTACAGAGCAGGAAGATCTACCGAAACTGCGCTCTACCAGCTAACAAGTTGGGTTCAGGATACACTGGAGAGCAAGGAAACGGCAGTATGCGCATTTCTAGACATCGAAGGAGCCTTCAATAACACCTCCCATGAAGCAATTGGAGGGGTCTCGAAATAAAAGGAGTAAATCACACCACAAGTAACACACCACATAATAAGCACCACCATAGGCTGTCCAAAAGGAGGGGTATTATCACCATTGATGTGGAGCCTAGTAGCACATGAACTACTGCACAAACTGATAGATGCCGGCATTACGTGCCAGGGGTACGCCGACGATATAGTCATTGTCGCAAGAGGGAAATTTGAAGAAACGCAGTGCGAAATCATTCAAAGGGGTCTACGAATCACACAGAAGTGTTGTAAAACGGTAGAACTTAGAGTGAACCCTACCAAAACCACTGTGATTCCCTTCACCAAGAAAATACAACTAAAGTGTCTGCTACCTATCCTGGTAGAAGGGATCAGGGTCGACCCACAGAAACAGGTTATGTATCTAGGTCTAACACTAGACAGCAAACTCCTCTGGAGATAAAGTGTGGAATCTGTAGTAACCAAAGCCACCAGAGCGCTTATGGTGTGCAGGAACATTTTAGGAAAAACCTGGGGTTGTAGCCCAGCCACGCTGAGATGGATGTACCTGATGATAGTAAGACCCATCATATCTTACGGACAGTGGCATAGGCTAACAGAACGAGGTTAACTACGACCGGGACATCCCTCAACAAAGTGCAGAGATTAGTCTGCATATGTATAACAGGAGCCATGCAAACCTGTCCCACAGCAGCAATAGAAGTGATCGTAGGTATACCTCCACTAGAACCTGTATTTATTTATAAGCTTAATACAAGCAGAACAATTTTAAGAGGCTAATTAACTAACAATAAATTAATAACTTAAAACTATGTGAATTTGTGAAGTTCTTATAATTATTATGAATGCCATTTTTACTTTATTATTACTTAAAATTAATTAAACTACTACTAAGGCTAAAGTTAGGAGTGGGGAGGTAAGTTGCGTAGGAAAATTCGAAGGATGGATTTGCTACGGTGCATGTCGAAGACATTAGGGAACTTATTTGCATTACGTAGCATTCGGCTCATAGGTTCATATTGGCCGTACTCAGTGCGGTGGTAGGCAGGGCGAAATAGGGGTGCAGATCTTAAGCGTCGAGGGTTTGTATTAAGCGAAATCAGCTGCAGTAGGTGAGGACAGTCAATAATTCCGGCTAATAATTGATGCACAAAAAATACCTCGCGACGTGTGAAAATACTTGGCTTGTAAGTTTAACAACTTTAGTCGATTCTCATAGGGAGGTAAATTGTAGGGATCGTTCCAGCCAAGACCTCGCAGGGCAAAGCGCATAAATCTGCGCTGAACAGCTTCAATTCTTTGAATGTGAACTTGATGGTATGGCGACTAAGCCTGGCTGGCATACTCGAGAAGTGGTCTGACGAAAGTCATGTAGATAGATAGATAGATAGATGTACTTTATTTTTAAAAAACAAACTTTTACAAGCTTCTTTAAAATACAGTACAGTATAAGCAATGGCTTCGCCATCTGCCGTAGGTTGACAAAAGTGAAATTCATTTATATATTTACGGAACAGTAATTAAGTACTAATTTGAGTTTTAAGATTAAATCAGAAGTTTCCTTCCACAATTCTGTTTCTGTAATTGTATGCAACATTACAGTATGCTACTAGGAGTCTCCAATCGCTGCCATTTAATAAATTCTCGATTGCATTTCTTTCTAAGTGGTCTACTCCAAAATGTTATCGTCTGATTTCTTTCAAAACTGGGCAGGTACCAATGAAATGTGCGGTGTCTTCTATTGCTCCTAAGTTGCATAGGGTACATCTTAAAGGAAGGTCGGAACGATGTGGCATGTAATTTAGTCTTAAAAGTTCTCCTAAGGCTTATATTGTACCTAGCAGCGATATTTTCCTAATCTTTATAAAACTGCGATCTGGTTCTTATAATTCTTTTAGCGAGAATTTTGTTTAATCGGGTGTCATGTTCTTCGTTCAGAACTTTAATAACGTACTGCATATTTAACCTTAGAGTGAATATAAATAAAAGTGACATTCCACTCTCGATGTGCAGCATATAATTAGGTGTATTTGAGGGGAGTCGTAATAATTTCTTTAGGAAAAATCTTAGCAACTTTTCAACGTTATCGTACATTCTGCTTCCCCATACCTGCGCTCCATAGCACATTACTGTGCGCATTGCCGCCTCGAAGACTTTTACTTTTGCTTGTAGACCAACTTTGGGGTTAGAAATTACGTTTCTCCAGGTTGAATTTAGAGCTTCTTTTGCTTCTGCAAGCTTGAGCTCAAAGTGTCTTTTCATAGAAAGATTATGGGTTAAGGTTACTCCTAAATACGTGTAGCATCTCACAACTTCTAAGTGTTGTCCACCGTACTTCCATATTTCATTCTTCGCGAAGCGCCCTGTTCCCTTACGAAATACTAACACTTTGGACTTAGTGGTGTTTATTTGAGGACAGTTGGCCTGGCAATATTCTTCCACTTTGTTAATCATTAGTTGCATTGAATTTGGTGATCCCGCTAGAACAACTACGTCATCTGCATAAAGTAATGCCTTGATATTTAATTGGTTTACCCATATACCTGCAGGAAGTGTATCAGATATGTCGTCAAGGAATAGTGCGAAGAGAAGTGGGCTGAGAAGGCATCCCTGTTTGACTCCGATTTCTACTTAAAACCAATCTGACAGCTCCTTACCGTTCCATATCGCCGACTTATTGTCCATGTACATATCATTTAAGATATTGATAAACTTCAATGAGACTCCAATTTTAGATAATTTGTAAAGCAGTAAATTCCTATCTATCGTGTCGAAAGCCGCTCTGAAATCGATGAAAAAAGCATATAATTTTTTTCCTTGATCTAAATATTGTTGAGCTATTGAAGTTATATTAAATACTAGCTGGTTGTACCCGCTTCGCTGGGTCTTTAAATGTGCTATTTCAAGTACACTTCTTTAGAGCACTCTCCGTTTTGTCATTAAAATAGTTCACCCTCTAATCCTTTATGAGGGTCGCGAGGGTAGGATAATTAGGTGAACTCTCCATTATTTTTGAACCTCCGTCGTCGACTCCAACTCATCTGAAGAAATCCCTAGATGGCTCCAAGAGAGATGTCGGACTCGATCCAACCATCTATTTATAGGCCTACCGAGGGGTCGCTAACTTGATGGTGCGGCAATCATGGCTCGTCTTGAAACCAGCTGGGTACACGCTCTACGCCACGAAACCGTCAAAGCATAAATTATTCCGTTCGAAAAAGTAGCTGCTCTACATTGAGTGCCTCGCGTACTCTGGTGTTACGCAACACCGCGAAGGAACGTCGTTCAGCAGCGACTGTAGGTGAGAGTTGGAACATATACCAAGTTAAAAACCGATAATTAGGTTTGAACACTATAGGTAAGTTTGACCTTCCTTATAACAGATTCACCAAACTCTCTCAAAATTGATCCAGTTTGACCATTTCTACTGGATAACTCGGCATTGCTTTTTCCATCACTCGTGAATAAGACCCCGAGATACTTAAACGTATCCACCTGCTTCATTGAGACTCTACAAACATGCAGAGTGTACTGAATAGGCGTTATGGAAACAATCAATACTTCCACCAAACGACCAAGGATGACCAAAACATCTCCAAGGAGAGGATGACTAATCCTTAAGTCCCCCACTTTGCAACATTCTCTGCCACAGCTGCACTGCAGCATCCAGTCCATATATACAATGAAGAGGCGAGGTGACAAAAGGCACCCTTGGCACCCTGCCCAACCCCTACAATGAAGGTCGATTAAAATGTCGATTAAATTTATTTATTTTTATTTATTTATTTTTCATTTCAAAAAAAAAGAATTTTAACAATACTATTGACCTGCGAAGCCGCATGGCTTATCTGCAGGAGATTGAGTACATATTTGTTTTTTAAATCATCAAAGTGAATGAATTTATACATGTAAGGTTAATATAAACCTTGGCTTGGCAGACACCTTGACGCGGTGCGAGAGCTTAAGTTGCAAGGACTCACTCAACCGCGGGAGCTTCGCTCTCGGATGAGCTGACTGAGGAGTAACTTACCAAGAGCTGCCCCCACTAATCCAGGGTGTTAAGCGAGACCGTGCCTTTTGGATGGTTTGCAGCCAGTGGGTATACCGGCTGTATTCGAACGGAGCCTTCCTGATACCAGGTCGCCTCAGGGAGTAACCATGGCCCGACCACATCATGCGGGGCTCTGATGTGGCCGATGAATATTTCCCTAGCTACTCGTGGGAAAATGAATAAAGAAAAAATAAAAAATAAAATAAAATACATGCGGGATATCACCGCAACAGAAATGGCAAGTCGTCTGGAGAGAGACCTCCGAGACGAGGACTACGACAGGCCTAGCCCGAGTCGTAGAAGAACGCCTCCAGCGCGCAGATTTAGCCCTAGGCGCAGAACACCTCCAGCGCGCAGAGTCAGCCCTAGGCGCAGGATGAGCACGGAGCACCACAGGCGCAGAGACACTGAAGCTCCAAGAAGACAGTGGCCTACAGGCACCCAAAGGCCAAGATCCCCGGTAAAGAAGGCATACACTTCCCGGGAGGCGAGAAGACCAGCAGAGAGTAGCAGACCCAGAGAGCGGCTGCATAAACCTCCCACGCTACCAGACAGGGGTAAGCCCGGTGGTCTGGATGACCCGTTGAGAAAAGGCCTCAGTGGAGCGGGTGCAAAGTGGTACTTGCGCTTCCTAGCCCAAGGTTTCGAACCTGAAGAAGCAAGGAAGCTAACCGTGGAAAGGAAGAAGGAGGCAACTGACACTCCAGTAGTACAGGGACACCTAAAAAGGGGAAGGGATACCATCACCCCCCCGGAGAAACCTGATAGCAAGCGACATAAAACTACCAGTAGCGTCAGCTCGGCGGGCCTAACCACCGTCCCAGCAGAGAGGAGACGCAGAGTAGAGCCAGGCACCAGCTATGCAGGCATAGTGAGAAACCTGCGAGTGGCTGTGCTCCCAAATGACTACCCGGTGGCAACGCTAAGCACCGAGGAGCAAACGGCGCTGAGGATGCCATTATTGAAGAAGTAGCCCTAGGCTGGAAGAGCAAGCTTCAGTTTGAAGGTATACACTTCAGACTGGGCTTACTACTCGTTGACTGTTACAACGAGGACACAGCTCAATGGCTACTACAAGCAGCAGCAAGATTAACTGCGTGGAAGGGGGTCAAATCGACGGCGTGTTTGGGAGAAGATATCCCCAAAATCCACACCATCACCGTCTTCCCCCCAAGGAGCTCTGGGCATGACCAGAAGAAGTCGCTAGACCACATAGAAGCGCAAAACGAGGGGCTTAACACCCATCTATGGAGAGCGACCAGTAGTCGAGAAGAAGGCAAGGGAAGAGTGGTAACCTTCCTCATTGACGACCAATCGGCAGAGACGATTGCCAAGCAGGACTACATGATCCGATATAGGTTCGGCAAAATAAATGTCTGCGGACTGCGGAAGCAGGCAGCCGAAACAGCCGAAACCCACGCGGGCGAGGACGGAGCACTCGCAGTAAACCATGGATCAGTAGCTCAAGAAGAGGGAACTGCAACTCCAGCTGACTCCATCACAGCAGCAACAGCACCAGCAAAGGCCGAGGAGATCCCCCTGAGTGAGGAAGACACTGAAAGTGTCGACATAGCTGGACTCAACATGGAGGATCTAGTCATTCCTCTAACAGAAGAGGAAGAAGAGATGGAGGTGGGCACCTGCCCCTCTCCGAATTTCCCCTAAAATGGAGCAAAAAGCTCTAACTCGCATCGCACAAGTAAATCTACACCACGCGAAGGCGGCCTCGGCCGTCATCTCAAGAAGTTTTATCAAACACCAACTTGGACTTGTGCTGATACAGGAACCCTATCATTTCAGGGGAAAGGTAAGAGGTCTCTCAAGCAAGAATGCACAGGTAATCTGGGATAATAGACAGGACCTCCCCAGGGCCTGCATACTAATCAGTAAAAATAATAAAATTCTTATGTCTTTCAGAGTACATGACGCAGGATTTGACAGCTATCCAGGCCTTCATTAACGTAGGAGGCACCCACTGCGCCATTGTAATTGCTTCGGCCTACTTCGACGGAGGCGGGGAGGCACCGCCAGAAGAAGTTCAAAGGCTAGTGAGACACTGCAGAAGGCACAAACTGCCACTTCTGCTAGGATGCGATGCCAACGCCCATTGTCTGGAATGGGGCAGTAGCGACAACAACGCTAGAGGTGAGCGCCTGCTCGAATTCATTATTAATGAAAACCTAGATATTTTGAATGTGGGAACTACACCAACTTTCGTAACTAGGATAAGGGAAGAGGTTCTAGATATTACACTCGGCAGCCCGAGTATTAGTAACTGCATTACAGGTTGGAATGTTTCTGACGAGCCGTCCATGTCGGACCACAGGATCATCACCTTTAACATAGAAGGTCTCAGTAAGGAGATTACCCCGAAAAGAAACCCCCGCAAAACTGACTGGGACAGATATAGGTCTACACTCGAGTGGAACCTATTAAATGTGAAAGGAAAGAAAACGGCGAGCCACTTCCTAGAACTGGAAAAAAACGTAGAAGTGGTTAACAGGGCGATCAAAGATGCATTCGAAAGCAGCTGGTGGAACAAAACGCTAGTCGACCTAAGATCAAAGGTGCGCAAGCTCTTTAATAAAGCAAAGCGTGACGGAGACTGGCAAACATACACCGACCAATTAACAAGATACAACTTGGAAATCAGAAAAGCTAAAAGAAATAGCTTCAGAGCATTCTGTGAGAACATAGCGTCAACCCCTGCAGCGGCCAGGTTACATAAAGCACTGGCTAAGGAGAAAGCATGCGCGCCTGGCTCACTGAAAAAGCAAGATGGCAGCTATACCGAAGATGAAGAGCAGAGGGCCCTTCTACTATTAGAGACACACTTCCCGGGTAGCTCAATCTACAGCAGCACAGATGTACTAGTAAGACATAAAAGGCCCAGGAGAGAGGACTGGGCGATGGCAAGAGGGCGATGCACGAATCAAAGGCTAAGTTGGGCTCTGAACACCTTCCAGCCGTTTAAAGCACCGGGAGCGGATGGAATATTCCCTGCCCTACTACAACAAGGCCAGGAAATCATTATGCCACACTTCCTAGGACTATTGAGAAGCAGCGTCGCACTTGGGCATATACCAAGAATATGGAGAAGGGCAAAGGTCATATTCATTCCGAAAGTGGGAAAAAGAGACACCACTTCACCAAAATCCTTTAGGCCCATCAGCTTGACCTCATTCATGTTAAAGACGCTAAAAAAGGTCATAGATAATCACCTAAGAATGACTGTGCTGGAAAGAATATCTCTCCACCACAATCAACATGCCTACAGAGCAGGAAGATCCACCGAAATTGCGCTCTACCAGCTGACAAGTTGGGTTCAGGATATACTGGAGCGCAAGGAAACAGCAGTATGCGCATTTCTAGACATCGAAGGAGCCTTCGATAACACCTCCCACGAAGCAATTAGGAGGGGTCTCGAAATAAAAGGAGTAAATCACACCACAAGTAACTGGATGTGTGAGATGCTAAGAACTAGGACTGCTGAGATAGAGGTGGGTCAAAAAACCATCACAATAAGCACCACTAGAGGCTGTCCACAAGGAGGGGTATTATAACCATTGATGTGGAGCTTAGCAGCAGATCAACTACTGCACAAATTGACAGGTGCCGGCATTACGTGCCAGGGGTACGCCGACGATATAGTCATTGTCGCAAGAGGAAAATTTGAAGAAACGCTATGCGAAATCATTCAGAGGGGTCTACGAATCACACAGAAGTGTTGTAAAACGGTAGGACTCAGAGTGAACCCTACCAAAACCACTGTGATACCCTTCACCAAGAAAACATAGTTAAAGCGTATGCAACCCATCCTGTTGGAAGGGATCAGAGTTGACCCACAGAAACAGGTCAAGTATCTAGGTCTAACACTAGACAGCAAACTCCTCTGGAGAGAACATGTAGAAACTGTGGTAACCAAAGCCACCAGAGCACTTATGGTGTGCAAAAACATTTCAGGAAAGACCTGGGGTTGTAGCCCAGCCACACTGAGATGGATGTATCTGATGATAGTAAGACTCATCATCACATACGGGGCAGCGGCATGGGTCAACAGATCTAGACTAACCACGACGAGGACATCCCTCAACAAAGCGCAAAGATTAGTCTGTATATGTATAACAGGAGCCATGCGAACCTGTCCCACAGCAGCTCTAGAAGTGATCGTAGGGATACCTCCACTACACATAGTGCTAGAGCGAATCGCCAAGGAGACCATTTTAAGAATCAGCAAAGAGGGCATCGGGAAAGGAACATGCATCGCAAATAAAGAGCGAGTAACCCTATCCAAATCGGTGCCGCTTCTGGACTGGCCCAGAGATGATATGGTCAAGAAATACTGCTTTGAAAGGAAATTTGACTCAAAGCTGAGCAACAAAAGAGATTGGAGCAGCGAATCCGATAAATACCAACTCAAACAACACACAATTAAATGGTACACAGACGGATCGAAAACATCTACTGGCACTGGGGCAGGAGTGTACGGGCCCAGGACTAGATACTCAGAATCACTGGGAACATTCCCCCGCATATTTCAAGCAGAAGTTCACGCGATCGAAAGATGCGCGCAATTCAACTTAGACAGGAAATATCGCGGGCAGGACATCGCGATACTATCAGACAGCCAAGCCGCTATTAAAGCACTGACCTCGCATGAGATCAGATCCAAACTGGTATGGGAGTGTCTCACCAGGATCAACAAACTGGGAGAAACAAACAAAGTAACTCTTTACTGGGTACCAGGACATGTAGGAGTAGAGGGGAACGAAGCAGCTGATGAGCTAGCTAGAAACGGATCAGACACGCCATTCCTTGGACCAGAACCCTTCTGTGGGATAGGACCCCACAAAATAAGGGAAGACTTAAGGAAAAAAGAAGAGAACAACTGGGCCAAACATTGGGACGATATCCCCCAAATAAGACAGGCAAAGGAACTTCTGGGGAAATACAACCAGAAAAGAAGCAGAGCCTGCCTAAGAGTTAGTAAGAATCGGCTTCGCATCTTGGCGGGCATGTTAACAGGTCACTGCAGACTTAAGGAGCACCTTAGGAAACTGGAATCAATCACCTTGGTGCCTACCTCCTATCAGAAACGGATTTGCCTTCGCTGGATCCACTGAAGATACTCCGGTTTGCTGTAGCAGCTGGACTGGAGGAAGTGCCCTAGACCGAGTATATCATCGGCTAGAACCTTAGTAAGGGGGGCACAATAGATCTTTTATAGGTCGCAGTGCACTTGCACCTCTCAACAATATAAATCTATCTATCTATCTAATATAAAAAAGGTGTTTTGTTTTCGTGTTAATTTTAGAAAAAAACTGAGCAAAATTGCAATATTTGATCTTTAGTGTAGATAAATTTATATTTTAATGAAATTGAATTGAATTAACTATTTGTTTTAATATGAAATTTAGGTTATAGATTCTAGAAAATATTGTTTTACTTTACTTTTTCTAACATTTGTTTGGTTTATGTTGCGAAGATGTTGAGGAAGATTGTTGAGTACATTTGGCACTATGTAATTCAATCTTCTTCTACCGTACTCATTTATGATCGCTGGAAGTTGAAGTAGACCCTCAGCTCGTCTCCTTGTATTCACCTGGTGAGTAATTGGCGTTCGGAAACTTGGATCATCGTAGTACTCCAGAGCTGCACTCAACTCAAAGATCTGCCTTACTCTAAGAACGCGTACGATGTTAGTTGTTATGCCGCCTTTCGACATCAACTTTAACGCCCTGTCTTGGATCTGTTGTAGCTTTTCGATGTGCGTTTGCGCTGCACCTCCCCATGCTAATATGCCATACCGCAGTCTAGACTCTATAAGAGCATAGCAGATTTGCTTTTGTACAGACGTCGTGGATTTATACTGTAGGCAGGCCAGCGCAAACAGTGACCCTTTCAATTTGTTTCGCAGATCGCTGACGTGAGCCTCCCAAAGGAAATGACAGTCAATTGTGATGCCTAGATACTTGTACGTGTCAACCATTTGGATATCCTCACAACTGGATGCATTCGCACATCTGTAGCTCTTCAGCAAAACTTGCGACGCTGGAAAATTTGGGCTACGGATGTGCATGAGCTTTGTTTTTATGGCATTGATAACTAGCCCATTGTCGTGGCACCATTTTCCAGCTTCATCTAGTTCGGCTTGCATTATCCTTGCTGCTTCTTCTGGGGATTGATGACACACAACAATTGCCGTGTCATCTGCGTAGGCGAACGGGAAACTCTTTTTGAAACATTTCAGCAATTCATTAGTGTACAAGATGAAAAGTAGAGGACCCAACTTGCTACCTTGTGGAACGCCATACTGCACTCTATGAGCCCTGCTGCAACAATCTTTGACTCTCACCCTAAATTTCCTGTCTGCCAAATAGTCTGCTATCCAGTATGCCAGCCTTCCCCTAATTCCAACTCTTTGAACTGCATTAATAAGTTTTTTTATGGTCGAGGGTATCAAATGCTTTGCTGAAGTCTAAAATCAGAACTAGGGTGTGGTGACGTTCGCTGAGGCTGGTGTTGATGACATTCGCAAAATCGCCAAGGAGCTGGTTAGTATTTCTGCCCTTTTGGAAGCCATACTGATGTTTACTTATTAGATCGTGTTTGTGGATGAAGTCCCATATTCGATTTGACACGATCTGTTCCATGATCTTATCGATAGCTGGCAAGATAGCAATCGGACGATAGTTCTCCGACTGTTTTTTGCTACCTCCCTTGTGTATCGGTCGAACAATTGCTTCCTTCAGTTTCTCTGGTACAATCGAAGTGTCAAAGCTTAGATTTATAAGTTTCGCTATTATTGGAGCAAAGATATCAGCGTTTGATCTTAAATCTATGGCTCTAATGCCATCAGCCCCTGGCGCCTTTCGAACATTCAAACGATACAATAGGTTAGCTACTTCAGTGCAGCTGATATCTGCTAAGTATATGGAGTCTCGTAGAACAGCGTTACGATGCGTAGACTCGGCAATGTTACACGCGTGGATAATGGATGCTGCCTGACTCGAAAAAAGGTCGCCAAATTCATTCGATAGTTGTACCGTGCTAACATTAGGCGAAAAGTTGTTCCTAATAACATCATCTAAATTTAGTTTCTTTCGACCTAGCACTTCGTTTATTAACGCCCACGTTTTCTTTGGATCGCTTCTCACTTCTTCAAACTTATTCTTATAATATTGATTCCTAGTCACTGTAATTTTTTTGTTAACTTGATTCCGTAACATTTTGTAATCTCTTTCATATGTTAGGCTATTCCGGTTACTTTTCCACCTACGAGCTTAAGAACCAAGCTACGACTGTTCCGCTCCAACGTAGAATCAGTGCTGCTTTATGGGTGCAGTACCTGGAAGGTGGACACCATTAACACACGCAAGCTGCAAGTCTTCGTAAACAAATGCTTAAGAATCATCTTGAGGATTTTTTGGCCGAACCGCATCTCCAACGAACAACTTTATCTGAGAACGGGCCAAGAACCTATAAGCATTACTATACGAAGAAGAAAGTGGCAATGGATTGGACACACCCTACGGCGCGAAGACAACTCCATTGCGAAATACGCTATGCAGTGGAATCCGCTCACCCAGGCAGGCAGAATAGCGGGACGCCCTAGGCAAACGTGGCGCAGAACAGTTGAGGAGGAATCGAGCTCTTTAGGAATGAGTTGGAGGCAGCTCAAACGCGTTGCAGAACTCCGAACACGATGGCGCGCAGGCGTGGTTGACGCCCTATGCCCCCCGAGGGGTTAAAGGACATCAGTAGTTCCACCTACGATAGAGTCTATCTCGATCTCTACAGATGTCTTGAATATCTCTAGTAACCCATGGGGCATTCTTTCGGCTTTTTTTCCTGTGTATGCTCTTTGAGCTTGTATATATTTCACTCATTTTTTCAATTAACGAGCTTAAGAGCGATACCGGGTCGTTTTTTTCTGCCACTTGTGTCCAATCAGTGGCTCGAATCAGCTGGTTTACTTTACTCGTTATTATAGTTGGTTGCAAGTGAGTATCATTTTCCTCAGATGTATGGTCGTAGACCCCGTAAAGCGTGCTATAATGATCAGATATGTCACTTTCTACTATAGCTGAAAACGTTTTGGCCTTTGGTAAATTCACCAAAATATGGTCAATAAGTGTGCGTGTGCCTCTATTTAAGTCGACCCTAGTATCTCCTTTAATGACATTGTACAACCCTTCTGAAGCTAGCATTTCGTGATAGTTAAGGACAGAATTGTTTATGTCGTTTCCTATATCTATGTTCATGTCGCCCAGAGCTACCAGATCGTTTTGCGCTCCTCTCGTGCTTGTAATTAGTGCAAACTCATTCATAAATTCATTCAGATTGTTTTTCGGTGGTCTATAGATTGCACTGATTACATTTGCTTTTGCATTTGAGATAGTTCTCACAGTCAAATTTTCAAAGGTAGCTGTTTCGATATTCAAACGTTCGTATCTTATATGCCTTTTAATAAATATAGCTATGCCTCCACCTTTTTTATGTAACCTGTTTTCAAACTCCGCGCAAAACCCATCCAGGTGGTACAATCTATTTTCCTCTTTTTTAATATTTATTTCCACCAAAACAATTACATCTATACAACTCAAGATTGGACATACACGAGCACAGAAGACATCCCAATTTTTTCTTAATGATCTAATATTTAGACACAGACAACGAAAATTAAATTTTTTTAATTCATTTTTTGCTTGACTGAAATTTTCAAACTTCATATAATTTAAGTCAAACAATTCTTCTACATTGTCATTATCCATCATGATGTAAAAAATGGTTATTCTTCATACGAGTACTAACATATCAATTAAACGCGTTTAATTTGTTCTATGTCAATCATAGACTGAACGAACACAGCTTCTGCCCTTTCTTCCTTTCTAGCGAAAAATTTTCCCGCATTTTCCCACACAAATTTCCAACCTTCTTCTTTGGCCTTCTTCTTCGCTAGCCAAAGCAACTGTTTGTTTAAGTTCGTGAGCGTGTTATTGATGAAGACATTGTTGTTGTGATAAGCCTCATTAAATTTTGCATTATTAACCATGTTTTGGTTGATTTTAGCAATCGTTAGCGGACGAATTGCACGGGCGTTTTGCATAAAGGTCGTTTTCGTTTGATAGTTGTGGAAAGTGGCGATAATTGAGGATCTTTCGGCGTTTTTATTTTTAGTGCGGTAGATGTCGGTTATATCCGCGTTTGTTATATCTTGTTTGATTGTTTTACCTATAGATCTAATTACTTCAAGTAGATTTTCGTTTTGTTTGGGTGGGATATTCTTGATTTCTATGTTGTGTTTTAGTTGTTGTTGTTCAAGTTTGTTTATCTGTGCCTGCATGATATGAATTTGTTCATCTTTTTCTTTATTTGAATCTTTTAGTTTTTGTATTTCGTTCCTCATTGTGTCCATGAAGGTATTGTTTTTCTCGATATTTTTGTTGATTTCGTCAAATTTTTGAGATACGAAATTACAGAAATCAGCAATGCTCTTCATTTCCGTTTTCATGTTTTTAATTTCGGCTAATATAGTGCTTGTGTTTATGTCTGCACTGACGTTTGATACATTTTCCAGGATTATTTGTGTATTTGCATTATTTTCTGGACTAATAATTTCGGTTCTATTGCTTTTGTTGGATTGAATATCTGTTGTTTCTGGCTGTGATGAAATGTCGTTAGGGGTGCGGCTGAGATTATCGTTGGCGTTTCTGCAGATTTGGCACCTCCAAATGTCTCTTTTGGAGCCCATCGATCGCCATGACCTTTCTGTCACCGAGGCGCATTTGTAGTGCATTTTGCGGGAACATAAGGGGCAAGAGACAAAGTCACCCGCAAGAGGCAATTCATCTTCACAGTGATCGCACTTATGCATTGTACTTACTGTGTGTACGAGTTGGAGCGGTAAAGGTGACAGCTATGAACACACTGAATATGAAGCAGCAATGAATTCAATAATAGAAATAAAGAAAACACTAATGTAAACCACTTTTACTAGTAGATTTATCAATAAATTATAATAAGTCACTGTCTTGTTTATGTTATAATATATTTTAGCTTGCAATCAGCTTTTTTTTTCCACAAGAGATTCAAATTATTTTAGCACTTTTAAAAACCAACTACACACTTCAATGATTATTGAACCACTGATTTACCGCCATTTACCCGAACACAGCTTCTATAATTTGTATATACGTATATGCCGAATCGCCTTTATCATAGCCTAACACATGATTTTGTCAAATACACAAAACAGGTGTATACACGTTCAGCATGCTCCCAGGCCTTTTCAAGAATCATTCTGAGTGTATAACTGGTCGGTCCTGCTTCTACCGGGACGAAAAACGCATTGTTCATCCTCTGAACTATCCTCAACCAAAGCTCTGGCACGTGTCTCTAACACTTTAGCAAAGACTTCCAAGGATACTTAAAATAAATATACCCCTGTAGTTGGCGCAATCTCTTGTCCCCTTGTTTACAAAGAGGGACAATCACTCCCATTTACCAATCACCAGGTGTTTCACCGCATTCCTATGCCACTTTAATGACACGTGAGAGTCATTGCACTCACTCTTTACCAAAAGCTTTTAGCATTTCTGGCCGGATTTCATCCAAACCGGTAGATTCGCCAACTTTTAGCCAAAATCTCGACCATGGGTCTATCATCTTCCTGATGACATGGCTTGTTCGGGATTGAGCAATTCTGAAAAGTGCTCGCTTCATCTCCATCACTCATTGAAAAGCAGTGTACCGTCCTGAAGCACTTCTTCTTACGCATTGATTTCGATTTTCACGTTGTTGAGTTGTTTGATTTGCTCGACGATTTCTCATTGTTAACAGAGCCGTTTCATTTGCCGCCTGTCTTTCTTCTTGTGTTTGTGATGCACGAAGTCGAGCCATACTAACATGTCGCTGTTCTGGTGCGATTTCTTGTTCATCCGTATTCAATTGATTGGCGATATTCCGAACTCTACTTGCATTACGGGTTCGATGCGAAAGATTAGATCTTCTGGCTCGCGGCATTGTGAATAACACTGAGAAATGAATGTCACAAAAGCAATTAAGGAATTTTCGATACATACATGTGCACAAATGTCATAACCTCACAAAATCTTCGTTGGCAACTTACCGTTTGACAATAGAATTACACACCAAAATGATCAATCAGAATGAAATGAACAGCGAATTCGAATTGATTTTAAAAGTAACCCACCTAAAAATTAATAGCACAATCCGAAATTAACGTTTGGACTTATTGTCGATGCGCACGCAATCACAAAGAAAAAAAATTGTCACAACGTAACGTAAACATAAACGTCATCTATCATGAAGATCGCGTCGTAAAATCCCTCCATACAAAATGTATGGGAAAATGAATTTTCTTCATATTTTTTTTTTTCGGGGATTATTCGGGAATTTTCTTGGGTATTCTTCTTGTTTGGCCGGAGACCAGTCCGAATTGGTGCGAATCATCGAAATCGGTCCAGGCGTTCTTGAGTTATAAGCGTAGTAACTAACGTCACTCTCTTTTATATATATAGATTTGGTCAACTGTTGAATAACCGGCCCTAAAGCCAGCCTGAAACTGGCTTAGTTTTCTGTTTTCGTTAACCCACTTGGTTAGTCTAACAGTCAACATGCCCGTGAAAATTTTCATGATTGTATTCATAAAGGAAATTCCTCTATAATTTGCGGCTATATTTGGATGGCCTTTTTTAAAAATTGGGAAAATAATTGACCTTTGAAATTCCTTTGATACCTTTCCGGCATCGTAAATGCGATTGAGGGATAGCAGCAATCTTTCTTGAAATGAAATTGGGGCGTGTTGAAAGAACTCATATGGCACTCGGTCTTCTCCTGGCGCTTTATGCTTTTTAGCTCTCCTGAAAGCTTCAAAGAGCTCGTTCTCATCAAAGGGTTTATCTAGATCCTCGATAAAAATACCAGGTTGTGCATAATGAAAGGCAATGGGAAGATATTGTTATTTAAGCATTTGGTTAAAGTGGTGCATTAAAGCGGGCGTTTCTAATTGCCTTCCAACTTTAGATGTATTTCGGTTTAATTTCTTCGCCAAGACCCAAAAATCTTTGCTATTGGCTGCCTCAGCTAGCTCTCTAGCGATTTCGCTTTTTGTACCCACACAACGTCTTGTAGTATGTGTTTGTGTCCAAGTATAGAGCCTTCAACGATTCGGTGTTATGTTTTCTGAAGAGATTCAGCGTCGCAAGAGCTCTTTTTCGCACTTTATAACATTCACCATCAAATCACGGTTGTTTTCGCTCGAAACTCTTCTTTGTATCTTTTGTTGATGCAGCCATTTTTATTAGGTTTGTTAGAATAATTGGATGTAAAAGGGCGTGGTTCCAATTAGGAGATAGTCTTCTGATGTACTCATTCAGCTTATTGTGGTAATGGCCGGTGTTATTATCTCTCCAAATAAGCTTGGGAAGGAGAGCTAGCTCTCTAAAAACTGTTTTTTTGGAAGATATTGAACACTCGATTATAAGTGGCATATAATCTGAGAATTCTTGTGCGGCGACTTTCATATCCTTAACAATATTATGCCATTCTCCATTTATTAATGCGTTATCGATCACTGAGCAGCTATTGCCTCTGCTAAAGGTAAACTCGCCGTGCGGTGCGGATCGCTTTTGCTTCTGCCATTTAAAAGGCATAGATAAAAGGAATCGCAGGTCTGGATAAGCTGTTTGCCCTTGGAGTCTAATGTGTTGTCTTTCGAGTATCTGCATAAGCTGGAGAAATCTTCGGTTGTAAACTTAGTGATCGATGCTACATGTTCCTTTCCGACTGGTGCATTGAGATCGCCCAATATAAGTGTATCGCTACAACCTGTTCTTAGCAAAAGATCTACAAGTTCGCCGTAATCCAATGGCCAGTTGCAACAATTGATATAAGCTGGTACAATGGTCATAGTTTTATTTACAATTTCTATCTCCACTGACGATCTTCCTTCTTTTCTTACGAAGTTGCATCCAAATGATGACGAAAAGTTTTTCTTTATCCCAAATAGCATACCACCACTAGCCCTCCCAGAACTATTGACCCTAATAGCAGCATGCCACAGTAGCTTATAGTCTTCTTAATATAAAAGTCTTTATAATAAAAGTTTCAAACAATAAGGATAATTCAAATTTTTTAAGAAATTCATAGAAATTCAGAAAATTACATTTGTTTCTTAAACCAGCTACATTATAAGATAAAATATTAAATATATGGTTTTGGCAGACGGCAACACTTTCAGGAACGTTGTTCTCCTCTGGTTGGAGTTTTCGCTAGGGGATTTTTTCTGGGTAGATCTACACGAGATGTCACTTTCGTTTGCGATCTTGACGTTTTAAATGTCTCTTAGTTTGGAATACTTTACGGCGGCGCATTCGAACTGTCTTGGGAAAATCTCTGTGCATTGAGACCCCTGTGTTTCATAGCCTTCTAGCATTTTTAAGGATGTTGTTTACTTCTTCTGCGCTTCGCACTTTTAAAAGAATGTTTGCCGTTTTATAATTTTCAGGTCCAAGTTTTTTAGTCTCCCTTAAGATGGATCCATCTGCTGCAACCCCCAAACACTCGGCACAAAGTTCCTTGGCTTGCATGACGGGGTCTGTGTTTACATTTGTGGGGATATGGACGATGATGTTGTCTTCGTTGGCTTTTTTAGCTAAATAGAGCGTTTCTTTTTCCCAGGCTATGCATCTAGACCGTGTATGCGCCAAAGCATCTTGAGTTTGCTGCAGTTGAGCTTGTGTTTCGGACAGCTATTGCTGCAAAATGTCAATATGTAACTTTTGAGCTTCGATGTCTTCTTTCATCAACCTAATATCGTCTTTCGTTGCCAAATTACATATTTTTCTATCTAAGAGCTTTTCCAACTCTTCAACTGACATATTGCCTGTTGCTTTTGGGTTGCTGCGGATTTGGTCTGGAGACGTCACACCTACTTTTCTCTTGTTCATGTATGTATGTATGTGTTGGCGTTTGCCGTATGCAAGTACACTTACATTTACAGTACACTCCTTTTTTAGGTGGGAAAATTGGTAGAGCGGGAGGCTATCTTTGTCGCTTATATATTAAAACTTAGTCAGCGAAATTTGATTGTTAGTGTGAATCTTGTGTTCTTACACTTTAGAGTTAAACTATTTTTGCACATTTACTAATTACTATTTTAGCAATATTTAACAAAATTGCGGAGCCAACATGACACTTTGTTCACTCTCGGGCCAGGGTTGCCAACGTCATGTAAAGAGATTTGGTTACGTAAGGGTTGGTGAACTCCTTAGACCAACGTTTTATAAAGCCTAGTGTTGAATTACTGCTGATTACATTATCGATGTGAGAACGAAAGTTATGTTCAGTGTCGTAAATGATGCCGAGATCACGAATAAAACTAACTCTGGGAACAGGTTCATTTTTGAAAAAATAAGTTCTTGGAGGCAGGGGAGGGCGTCTGCGAGAGTAAGTGATAGATTGACATTTTGCGACGTTGAGTTCTAAAAAGTTTTGTCGGCACCAGGTGGGAAAGAGGTCTAAGTCAGCCTGCAGCGAGTGAGAATCAGTAGTGCAGGAAATTTGTTTTGAGATCTTCATATCATCTGCGTAGATCGCCAGGTCGCTTCCCGTAATGATAAGCTCGACAACGTTTATGGTCAATACGAATAACTCAGGTCTACCCTGAGGTACGCCTGATGTCACAATGATTGGGTTTGAAATGGAAGATCTGAAAATAGAAAAATCTGATCACTGTATTGGCGATCTTCTAAGTAGGACTTAACCCATGAAATAATCGGTGGCGGAAAACCAACAGCTGAAAGTTTGAGGAGTATTATTTTGTGGGAGATTTTGTCAAACGCTTTACTGAAATCAGTAGCCACAACGTCTACTTCTTTGCCAGTTTCCATTGCGCATAATGTGGAAGAAATGAATTCGGTGAGGTTGGTGGTAGTAGATCTACCCTTTAGTAACCCATGCTGCTTAGGGGAGAAAACCGATTTACAATGGAAGAAGATCGAGTCATAAATGATACGCTCAAAAAGCTTGGGTATACATGAAAGCTTAGCAATAGGTCTATAGTTTGAAATTTCGCTCTTGCAGCCCTTTTTATGGATAGGGATGATAAACGAGTCTTTCCATAGTTTGGCGAAGACACCGTTTGAGATAGACAGTTGAAAAAGAGCAGTGAGAGGTCGAGCTAAATTGCTGACGCATTTTTTCAAAACTATGGCCGGAAGTCCGTCTGGGCCAGAGGAGTAATCGTCCTTGAGAAAAACTGGTATGGGAATGTCTCACCAGGATCAACAAACTGGTAGAAACAAACAAAGTAACTCTCTACTGGGTACCAGGGCATGTAGGAGTGGAGGGGAACGAAGCAGTTGATAAGCTAGCTAGAAACGGATCAGGTACGGCATTCCATGGACCAGAACCCTTTTGTGGGATAGGACCCCACAAAATACGGAAAGACTTAAGGAAAGAGGAAGAGAACAAATTGGCGAAACATTGGGACGATATCCCCCAAATAAGACAGCCAAAAAAACTTCTGGGGAAATACTACCAGAAAAGAAGCAGAGCCTGCCTAAGAGTTTGTAAGAATCGACTTTGCATCTTGGCAGGCATGTTAACGGAGCACCTTAGGAAAATGGGAATAGAGCGAGTCGGACACTACAGATTCTGCAGGGACTTCGCAGAAACACCAGTGCACGATCTTATGGAATGCGAAGCACTGATCCACAAAAGAAGGAATCACATAAGTGGCTACCTCCTATCAGAAATGGATTTACCTTCGCTGGATCCACTGAAGATACTCCGGCTTGCTGTAGCAGCTGGACTGGAGGAAGTGCTCTACACCGAGCATATCATCGGCTAGAGCCGTAATGGCAGCGAATGCAGCCGTTCGGCTTGAAGCTATCCAACAGTGGTCAAGAAAATAATTAATCCATTCTGAATAAATTTAAATTAAAATCCTTCCCGAAAACTCGGACTACACCATCCCACGTCTAAATTTTTATAATTATAAGAACGTCCTAGTCACCATCCATTCCAGATCACTCTAGGAGGACGATGCAATTTTTGAATATGAGTCGATTCACTTCTACACTAATGGCGCAAAACCAATGACGGAGTTGGTGCAGGTGTTGTCTCTGACATGCTTAATCTTAAGCTCTCCTATCGTCTTTCAAATCATTGTAGCGTGTTCCAGGCAGAAATAATAGTGATTAAAGAAGTTTTATTTTGGCTTAAGAAGAATGTGATATCTGCTAGAGATATACGCATCTTTTCAGACAGCCAAGCAGCAATCAAATCTCTGGAATGGACTTCTATAAATCAGTACCTCTACACTGCCGATCGTCTCTTACGGAGATGGCTGAGCAGTTCAATATTCACCTGTGTTGGATGCCGTGGCATAGGAAAGTTTCCTGGGAATTGTAAGGCCGATGAACTCGCCAGAATAGGAACAACTATACCCATCCTGCCGGATAAAGGCACCTTAGGTGTACCAATCGCTACTCGCAAACTTAGATTTAAGCTGGATGCTGTCGAGAGTACAAATCTTAGGTGGACTAGTGGATCAACAAGTCTAGCGACAAAACAGATTTGGCCGAAGCTGGATGTAAAACGTTCTAAGAATTTGATTTCTCTCAACAGATTGCATATCGGCGCTATAATAGGTGTCATCACTGGGCACTGTCTAATTGGGAAGCATGCTACAAGGGTAGGCATTTTTGCGAACGTATTTTGTAGAAGCTGCATGGATGAAGAAGAGGAAGAAACTATTCCTCACCTTCTTTGTTTCTGCCCAACTCTCTCCCATAGAAGGAAGCTTCACTTAGGAGCCCACTATTACAACGATTTAGGCGACCTGAAAAACATCGATATTAAGAGCCGCATAAGAAGCTCAAAATGGTTTTAGCGAGTAGGTAGAGAGACTTTCTCCCATGATCCACGTGGTATCACAATGGACTTATTATTGGTCTGTGTGTTGACGATTCTTTGCTGGCAGCCACTTCAACCTAACCTAGCCTAACTGTTACCACAGCTGGCATTTATCAACTTTGCTTCTAAGAGTGCATTTTTTTAAGCAAAGACTGGTTCGCAAATCGCTAGCTTTTATAGACCATTAATGATCAAATCCGTATCAACATTGGCGAATGCTCCTTCAATGTCTATGAATGCCACCATTACGAATTTCATGAGGGACGGTGTGCGTGGTCGAGTGAAGGGACTTTTACCCTTTTATAAGCGTGTTCGGTAGTTTGTTGCTATCTACAAAAACTTTGAAATAGAGATAGGGTTATTGGTCTTATATGCTTCCAAAGTGTTGGAGAAACTTTTCCTAACTTTGGTATGAAGTCCAATTTAACGTCAGTCTTTTTGAAGTTGCGCAGGAAAAATGCCACCTGGTCCTGGGGACTTGAATGGCTCCAAGCTGCAGACTGGCAATTTTAGCTTGTTCCCAGAGATTAATTCTAAAGAAAGTGGTTGGAGGTAGACACCCTCTTTTCCGTTTACAAGGTCAGTGATCCTTCATCTGAACCTTCCCAAGTTGGGGTTGTAGTGGTAACATCACCAATTGCCGCGCTAATCGGAATATACCATATAGTCAGTCCGATCAATTGCGGCAGCTTGTGTATACACTACTGCGCCGAGGGGTGTGGTAATCTTCTAAAAATACTAATAGCCCGGGCTGCTAGCATGCACGATTCGCAAGCCCGAATAATCGAGGAGAGGAGTGCGTCTACGTACTAATCCACATCCTAAACACTACTACCATTCTCGGCGCGGGGGTATGTACACTACTGCTCTGCGAAGGCATAACACTGACAGCAGGCTAGGAAAATTATTCGCTCTGTTGGATAATTGATATGCCTAGGTATGACATCGGTAATTGGAAAATAAATGTTGTGAATAAGTAGCAAAGACAAAAATAACAACTCTCTATCTATCCATCCTTTCCAACGTCCGCACTGTGTAAAAAGCATTTAATGGGTGTGAGTGCGGGCAAATTATAAAAAAAAAAATCCGCTTTTGTTCATAAGGACTTAAACCAATTATGCTTATACAAATTGCATTTTGTTGAATTATTGCACTCATCTACTAAATCTCCCTTTCAGGATACATTGGTTCGTTTTGCGTACCGACATTTGAATATCCGGTCAGAAATGCGTAAAAAATAGAGCACTTGTTAGTGACCTTCAACGTGCTCATTCTAGCTGGGTAAATATTTGTAGAGCGTTAGAATGCGGAGCACAATGGTATGTATGTTTAAATTTTGGTTCAGTTTCGATTTATTCCAAAATATGTATTTCGCATAATACGAGAGGGACAGGTTAGTTCAGCTTGGGTTTAACGGATGGGATTGGATGCCGGTTTGACGTTAAGTTCGCTGCTCTTCGTCAATTTACTGAAGTCTGTCAAAGCAAATGCCACGATTTTCTTTAACTATTCATCACTTCACATTTTTTGTGGTCTACCCTGGACAGAACACCTTAAGTAAAATCTTTCCTGAAATACTCTTTGGGTGTGACGCAATCAGTTAAAGTCGGGTACATATTTGCTTTCTTTTCACTGAGGATAAGGCCATGCACTGAGCGGCGAGGGACTGAGCGATTGAATAATGAGTGGTCTTTTATTGAGCGTCATTGCTTGAGCGATTAGTTTTGAAAATTTTTTCGTCACATGCTGTTCGTCGTAGTCTTTTACTAGAAAGCTGTGTTCGGATTTATAAATTTATTTTACGAGAAAAAAATCAATCAAATTCGTTCTACTGCTTATCTGTAATTTTTTTATTTTTAAACTCTTTATGGCTATCCTGCCATAAAACCGGACGGCTTTGGACAGCATCAAGCATTCAGAGCTTATTTTGTCCATATTCTTACATCATTGACCGTCCCATAGAATTCGTCGACAGCCGGATAGAATATTCACTTGATTAGGTGATTTTTTATCGTCGCTCAGCGATGAAGTAAAAAATTAAAACAAAATTAAATACAGAGCAATGTCGCTATATCGCTTACAAAAATCGCCCATCGCTCAGAAACTACGTGGCTACAACTATACGATTTCATATGTTTTAACTTTGTGCGTCGCTCCATCGCTCGTCGCTCAATCACTCAGTCGTTCGTCGCTCATTACGTGGCCATAGCCGTAGGCATTCTGTTTATATTTCGGAGTCCACATGCTTACTTACCTAATCATATCTTTGGGCAAGCGGCATAAAAGGAGGACTTTAACAACAAATTCTTAAATTCAAAGTATGCAAATGCAAATAAACCGATTTAAAAGATTCTTTAAATTTATTTCTCTTACTTCAACTTAAGTACCTTTTCTAATACAAAATAAAACAGCTTCAAAAATATTCTACAATTTATCATAACCTTTTTGTTTTTTGTTTTTTTTTTTTTTACATTATATTTAGAAACATTTTTAAATGCTCTTTTGTAATCACTACGTACAATCAAGCAATGAAAAAGTTATTCTTCAAAGTTGTCTTTACAGATTCCTACTCGAAACTGTAATATAAAACAAAGTTTTTTTTTTTTTTCAATATAAAAAAATCACAAAGTCTTCTTTTTGTCGGCACGTCTTAAATAACGCAAATGACAAAGAAAGTATTCTTACGAAAGTACTTGCTACTCTTAACCGAACTTAAAGTTTTAGTATCATATTTACATTTTTATAAGGAGTAAAAGTCACATGGATTTACAGAAAAAAAAGGAAAAGAGTTTGATTAAAATTTTATAAATTGTACAACACGTTCTGCTTCGTCGTCTCGGCGCGTTCGGTGTGTCCTAGCATCTTCCATATCGTTGTTGCAGAATCATTGCAGAGCATCCGGCGGCGGTTGTCTACACCAGCAGTCACGCCGCCAACAAAACTCATACTACACACTCGAGATGTTGTCCTTCGCATGAGCGAAAGTGGATACACCATTGTGACCGTTGAAATTAAGGACAATGGGAGCTGAACCGTTTTGCGATGCCTTGTGGCGGGTGGAGACACTTCTTGGTGTCGATGTCATGCTGGATGGTGTGTTGAGAAGACTGAAGTGCTCCTTGCTGCTGCAACTGCTATTCGTTCTGTAGTAACTGGCTTGGCGGAAGGTTCTAGTTTGCCGGCCATTGCAGTCGACTTGTGTCACGGCGGTCATCAGAGAGGGTGATCGTTGTGAGTCTCCTCTGAAAATGATTTTTTACGTTAGAATTAGAATATGATATCATGATGTAAGCATCATTACCTTGTGAGACTGTGGTGGTTGTATTTACTGCTTTTCCGCTTCAATGGGCAGAGATGGAAGGCGCCGTAGATGAGGGGATTTACCAGACTGTTTGACATACCGAAGAAGAAGATGCCCGATTGAAGGTCTTCTCCAAGCTGGAATTAGATAGACATTTTTGTTAGTATTATACACTGCCATCTGTGGAATCTCGGGGTGAATACAGAAAATAATCGTTTTCCGGAACGGCTCATGAAGATACGCTAAAGAGGAGAATTGGAACTGGAGAAGGTCAAGGAATATAAGTACCTCGGGGTCCTAATCACACCGAATCTGTCATTTTAAGAAGCACCATTAAATGAAACTAGAGGAAGTTAAAACAGCCATCAACTGTAAATGAAGAGGGGTCCTGGGCAAGACAAATAACGCCCCATGGCAAAGTATAAAGTTTTCGATGCAGTGATGAGATCCACCATGTGGTATGCGGCGCAGGTGTGGGGCAGTTGTCAAATGAAGAAGAAGAGAAGTTACTAAGATTTTTCATAAAAAAATCTTCAGATTGCCGGAATGCACTCCCACCTACATGATACATCTTGAAACTGGATTACCCCCTGTATATTTATTTACTTTTCGCTTACATTTTAATTATATAATGAAGGCAATAGCCCTACCTGGTCAACGGCTTCCTAACATTGTTGTACGTCACTTTTTCTTTTTTTTTTAAAAAAAAGGAAACCCAAGTCCGAGAGCACTCAGACTCTCTGATCCATTGTACTACCAGGCAGGAACCTTTCTTTGGTGCAGTGGTTGGAAAAACTTCGATGTAATTCGTTTTCCTTCATACTCGGGTGGGTGATGACTACTGTTCCCCGCTGAGGCTTAAACCTGCACGCATCGGTTAACGAGCAAACACACTACCCACTGCACCATTGCCACCCTTTTGTACGTCACTTACTACAGCGAAAACTTCAGTTTTTCAGGGAATGGGAAAGGCTGGGAAGTTTACACAACGTTCCTCTATTGGAGAGCAGTAAGTCATTATGGAAAGATGCTTTCCAAGCACTTCTAGTCAAAATTAAACTTAGCACGTTAGAGAATTTTACTGATAATGCAAAGCAGAGCGCTACAAGGAATTCGTATCGATTACTTCAGTATGACCTTAAGGACAAGAACTATTTCCATGATCGCCACTGTCTAGACAAAATATCCACAATATTTAAGGTGAGGGTGGAGCTTGTGTACTTAAACTACCAACCATATCGAACCGACAGATCTCCCGATTGTACTCTATGCAACCTTCGAGTCACAGAAGACGTCCGGCACTTCATAGGCACCTGCCCAATTCTAAAGGAGATCATACGAAATCATTGGGAAAGAAACCTTTTAACTGCTAACAAGGTCGTGGAGATACTGAATGGACAAGATTGGCATAAGTTGTACAGTTTCATGAAGCTGCTTTGAGATACCGCTCACAAATTTTAAATGAGGCCTTTTAAAACCATATAACCAATATAAGATTAGATTAGATTTTAGATTTAGATTTGATTTTATTTATGTCGCTTATAAAAATTACAATCTTGTATTTAAGATACAATCAATAAATGCATGGCATTGCCGTCTGCCTGATTGACAATTAAAATTTACAAATTATTAAATACGATTTTTTTTTTATCTTTAAAAACGTTCATATAACCAATATAACATGTAGTCGAAAATTCCACTCAATTGTCATTGTACTTGTATACATGTATTTCCTTATGTATTCAATTACTATTCACTGTATTAATCTATTTTAAATGTATTATTTACTATCGTATGATGCAACCGCAACAACAGTTCATTCTTTAAGTATAAACTTGTTAACCAGAAATAAAGAAGTTAAGTTATTATTCGACAGTTGAACGGACAACACTCTCTTTTTATTTCACCCGCTTTGCCCTCCTACATATCAGAAGTGGGATCTGTTAAACCGGTGTAGAAAACAGTTTTGTACAGTCCGCATATTAATAAATACGTGTTAAGTAATAACTTTGTGATCTGTCGCGTGTGAAAAAAAAAAACACAAAATTATGGCAACAGCACGGTTCGAAGAATTTATCCAAGAGGCTACGGTTGCTCAGTTAAAGGAAAAATTGACCAGTTTCGGTCTTCAGAGTAATGGTAACAAGGCAGAGTTGAAGCTAAGGTTACAGGAACATATTGCAGAGTTGAACGAATCCGAAATCAGCGTACATTTTCCCAACGTCCAAGATGAAGTTGCACCTATTACCCAGGAAGATGATGATCTCCAAATCGAAATTGACAGGCTTGCCGATAGAATAAAAAAAACAAGAGGAAATTTTAGCTCTCAAAGAAAAACTCGCAGCTTTATGTCGACCAGTCGAAAGCTCCACGTGTTCAATCTCATACAAAGACATCGAAGACATTGTGCCTTATTTTTCTGGTGACGATAATTTCTCCATTAAACAATGGGTGCGGAGTTTCGAGGAGGCAAGATCTTTGCACAAGTGGGAAGAGCAACAATCGTTTATTTTCGCAAGAAGAAGTCTGAAGGGGACCGCCAAATTATTTCTCCGTTCATCCCGTTGCTCCACTTGGTGTGAGTTGAAATCAAAACTGCTACAAGAGTTTCACCGAGTGGTCACGTCAGCTGATGTTCACGATATTCTACGGAACCGAAAGAAGCGAAGGGACGAGAGCATCCATCAATATACGCTGGCGATGCAGGAGATTGCATTCAATGCAGAAATCGAAGACGAGGATCTTATACATTACATAATTAAAGGAATTCCTGATACTTTATGTAACAAACAACTTCTTCTCACAGCGAGAAGTGTCGACGATTTGAAACAAATGCTGAAAAAATACCAGAAGATGAAATATTACGCCGCAGAAAATATACCTTCTTCTTCAACAGCGATAACAACCTCGTCATCTAACCAACTCCAGCGACTAAATAAGGACAGGTGCTTCAATTGCAACGAGCCTGGACATATTGCTAGCAGTTGCCAGAAGCCACGACGAGAGCGAGGAAGTTGCTACAAGTGTGGTAAGCACGGACACTTAGCATCCACCTGTCGAAGCGTCAACCAACCTGCAAACCTACCAGCAGTTCTTTTGCTCCAGCAGCCTGAAGCTCAACCAGAAGAAGAAAATGTAATGACGAAGACACTTAACGACGACTTCACTCTTGATGTTAAGTACAAATTTTTCAATAGTTTTACTAATGATGGTTTCGAATTTCAAGCAAATACAATGGTAGACACAGGCAGTCCTATAAGTTTCATACAGGAACAATTTTTACCATCTTCTGTGATCCGGCCATTAGAACATGACTGCAACCAGTATTTTGGAATAAATGGAGCAAAATTGGGTGTATTAGGAAAAGCTAAATGTGTTATTTATGTAAGTGATAGACCGGTAAATTGCATGTTGCATGTAGTTAAAAATAAAACAATGACTAACTCTGTTGTTCTTGGCAGAGATTTTTTACGAGCCAGTAATATTAAATTAAATGTTGAAAATTCTAGAATTAAGTTAATAGATTATGCTAAAGATTATGAAAACAATTTAACAAACAATTCTACCTATTCTACAAATTTTACTACAAATTATATGATAAATGACTTTAAAAATTTAAACAATTTAGATAATTGTGATGATAATTTCAACGACAAATATGACAACAATTTTACGGATTTGCATGACGATAGTTTCGCGAAAGATATTTTGAATATAGATACTTGTTCTGATAAAAATGATTTTATTCTGAGGATTAACAATAATCTTACATATGAAGATAGACAACGCGTTTATGATATTATGAAACAAACCAATTCTAATAAAAACATTTCTAATCCGAACATTCCCTATGAGATGAAAATTAGTCTTTGTAATTCGAATGTGAGTTTTAATTGCGCACCGCGGCGGCTACAATACCTACATACTATTGAATTGAGAAAAATTTTGAATGATTTATTGAACCGTAAAATAATCCGCGAAAGTAATTCGCCATTCGCCTCTCCGATTGTTTTGGCCAAAAAGAAAAATGGAACATTCAGATTATGCGTAGACTACAGGCAATTAAATATTTTTCATTATTAGACCTCAAAAATGGGTTTCACCACGTCAAGATGGCTGAAGAATCCATAAAATTAACATCGTTTGTTACGCCTATAGGCCAGTTCGAATTTCTTTATATGCCATTTGGCCTTAAAAACGCCCCGGCAACTTTCCAGCGTTATATTAATACGAGATTTAAAAATTTAATAGCTGAGGGTAAATTACTCGTATACATTGATGATTTACTCATAGCCACTGAATCCAAAGAAGAGCATTTTGCTGTTCTACAGAAAGTTGCCAGGATAGTATCGGATTTCAATTTAGAACTTAGGTATGATAAATGTCTTTTCATGAAAGAACAAATTACGTATCTTGGTTATGAAGTCAGTGCAAATGGTATAAAACCTAACTCTGATGGTTTAGATGCTGTGCAAAATTTCCCTACTCCAAAAAACATCAAAGAGCTTCACTCATTTCTTGGATTATGTTCATATTTCAGAAAATTTATTCAAAATTTCTCTGTTATATCAAAACCACTATATGATCTACTAAAACAAAATGTTAAATTCCAATTTGGACAGAAAGAGATAAGTGTTTTCCAATTATTAAAGCAAAAATTACTTCAAGCGCCAGTGTTGAGCATTTATTCTCCACGGGCAGAAACCGAACTGCACTGCGATGCCAGCTCGTTGGGTTTTGGTGGAGTGTTAATGCAAAAGCAGTCAGATAAGAAGTTCCATCCTATCTTTTTTTTTTCCAAGAGATCAACACCGGCAGAGTCAAGGTACCATTCCTTTGAACTCGAAACCCTTGCGATTATATACGCTTTAAGAAGATTTCGGACCTATTTAATGGGTATTACCTTTAAAATTATTACTGACTGTAAGTCTTTAACGCTTACGCTAAGGAAAAAAATTATCAACCCTCGAATTTCAAGGTGGGCTTTAGAGCTACAAGAATATAATTATTCAGTAGAGCATAGAGATTCAGTCAGAATGAACCACGTCGACGCCCTTAGTAGGTGTCATAACATCCTTTTGGTACAACCTGATTCATTCGAATATGCAATGGCTTCTGCCCAAAATCAGGATATAACCATTCAGAATATTGCTAGCATATTAGAGCACAAACAACATCCATTTTACGAAATGGTTAATGGTCTTATCTACCGGAAATGTAAAGGTTCTGTTGCTTTTTATGTTCCAGAACAAATGGAAAAAAATATTATCCAAACTCACCATGATGGACTTTGTCATGTAGGTGCGGATAAAGTATTCGAACATCTTAGAAAGACTTATTGGTTTCCATCGATGAAGCAGAAAATCAAAGACTACATCAAGTCGTGCTTAAAATGTATTTACTTCGCGGTTCCATCTGGAAAAAAGGAAGGTGAACTACACAGTATTCCAAAGGGTAATAAGCCCTTTGATACACTTCATGTAGACCATTATGGGCCCCTTCCAGCTGGTGTGAAAAACCTAAAGAAATACATTTTTCTGGTAGTGGATGCGTTCACTAAATTTACCAAGCTTTATTCAGTAAAGACGACAAGTTCTAGAGAAGTCATTCAGAATTTGCAGAATTATTTTTCAAATTACAGCCGACCAAAAAGATTGATTTCGGATAGGGGCTCTTGTTTTACCTCGGATGAATTTCTGTCATTTTGTAGAGATGTTGATGTGACACACATAAAGGTCGCCACCCATTCTCCCCAATCAAATGGACAGGTGGAGAGGGTAAACAGGCTTTTGACTGCTATGTTGTCAAAAGAATCCGAAGCGGAGCCGGGTGAGTGGTCAAAACATTTGGATAAAATTCAATTCTCCATAAACAACACCATTAATAGGAGCACAGGTGTATGTCCAAGTGTTTTGCTGTTCGGAGTTCTCTAAAGAGGCGAAAGTAATGATACGGTCCGCGAGTATTTAGAATATGAAATCATTCAAAAAGATCCAATAGACATAGTCGAGGAAAGAGAAAAGGCGAGTTTTACAATCGTGCATAATCAAGAAAAAAATAAAATTCAGTATGATAAAAACCACAAGAAACCTCATCGCTATCAAGTAGGTGATTACGTGGTAGTTAAAAATGTTGTCACTACTGCAGGTGTTAACAAAAAATTATTGCCTAAATTCAAAGGTCCATATGAAGTATACGAAGTATTGCCTAACGATAGGTATCGTATAAAAGATTTAGAAAACTTGCAAGTTTCTCGAAACCGATACGATGGGATTTCAAGTCCCGAAAATATGAAGCCGTACGTGATAAACAATTGAAATCCAAATATAAGCCACCTAAAAAAAAAATAAGCAAATCGTTTTATGGAATTGGTTGTGTTTCATTTCCGATCAGATAGTTACGTTATTTGAAAGCCATCGCTTTTACCAGTCTCATTCAATTATTATATTTTACATGAAAGTCATTTTGTGTTGAAAATATCAAATAATCGATATTCGTGTAAATCGAGGCGATTTAAAATCAGGAATGGCCGAATTGTAGTCGAAAATTCCACTCAATTGTCATTGTACTTGTATACATGTATTTCCTTATGTATTCAATTCTATTCACTGCATTAATCTGTTTTAAATGTATTATTTACTATCGTATGATGCAACCGCAACAACAGTTCATTCTTTAAGTATAAACTTGTTAACCAGAAATAAAGAAGTTAAGTTATTATTCGACAGTTGAACGGACAACACTCTCTTTTGATTTCACTCGCTTTGCCCTCCTACAAACATTTAAACAGATGAATTTAATATACAAATGCTAAAGATGTATAATTCTGAAATGAGCTTTAATCAAACTTTGTATTAGTTCATTATTATAATATTCATTTTTCTCTCTTTCTGGCTGCCGGCAATAGCCAATAATTTGTATAGATTTGTATTTCAATTTTTGATTTGTTTAACAAAATCTATCTATCTATCTATCTCTCTCTCTATCACTCACAAGCGGCAAAAAGAAAAATGCGATCAGGTAGTTTCAAAACCTAAAATGTTTCACAAATATCCGGCATCTGATACACGTCTTTTTGTAGCTTTTACATTTATCCGATGCTCACGCTATGTATCGGAATACATTGAAAGGGTAGTCATAACCCCTTTAGAGCGAGTAAATTATAAAAAAAAAAAATGTATACGCCCCGTATATCCGGTTAACCCTAGAAAGATAATCTACGTCTGCCAGACGTATGGCGCGAAAAAAAATGTAATATCCTTTTAACTGTAAAACCGCATCGGGTTTTTATGTTTCTCTTAATATGAACTACATTAATAAATAAAACATTAATATTTTATAAAAAGTTCATGGGTTTCATTTAATACACTAACAAAGTGCCATACGTCTCTAAGACGTATGATTATCTTTTACGTCATAAAAAATATGATTATCTTTCTAGGGTTAAAAGTGTATAGGACTAAATGAGAGTATTCGCACACATCCAGCATACGGTGTTTTTTCTGCCGAACAAATCTTAGCTCCATCCGGCACCGAATTCCGGATAAAAGGCGTGGGTACATCGCGCAATGGTTAAGCCATGATATATCCGGACATCTCCTCGTACAACGCTCGAATTGCCTTAAACTTGGCTAAAAACCCTGATGACCCGTCACAGAGAAGTACATGTTTCGGGACTTTTTGATAACATACCTTTAAGCTAAGCAAAGCTGAAAGTAAAATAAACGACACAATGTTTTTCTTCAGAACAGTAGTTTCTACTTGAACTCCTCTTTGTGCGAACTCGCATATGGCAATTTTTTATGGCTCGCTTCATACATTTTAAGGCAAAGAAATGCATGCTTCATTAAAGATTGCTACACAATTTATTAGCTATTCCAAAATCTTTAAAACAAAGGAATTGTGACTTACAAGTCCCAAGTTGTTCACAGTGGCCATGGCCAGTGTCTTACCTTCGGGTGCATCCTGGCAAGTGTTGCCAGCCAGAATAACAGGGTTTCAGAACAGGATATCCATAGCTTACTGTGGTCTTTAGGATATCTTGGATTTGGTAAGATGTTCCTAAATCTTGCTGATCTTGATGAATAGTAGCCAGGAGGTGCCTTTATCACTATTGCCGCAAGGTTTTAGGTATTTAAATAGTTCTCGTTGCTTGTATAGCTCTTCTCTACAGATGTTGAGTATCGACTTGTACTTCTTAGGTTTTCTCCAGAATCTACCGAAGTATGAAGATTTGACGGATCGTGGACTTTCCTGGCCTGAAACCGCACTGTACAATAAGTTCTTATTTCATAATATCACAAAAAATTACTTTTCTTTCAACTCGCATTCAAAGGATTTCATCAGCATTGAAACAATCGTTGTAAGTGTGCCCACATCTAACTGGTTATACAAAGGTGAAAAGTTCATATTTCCAACTCAATATAAATTTTCTTCCCAATAAAACCAAAATTGGTTAAGTTTGCCAGCATCGAAATCGCAGAGAATAACACAAATAAATGCTTTTCATGGCTTTATTCTTTTAGCGAAGTTTGCACACGCGTTTCCTTCTCATACCCTAACCTACCCTACTCTGCAGAACACAATGGCAAAGGAAGTTCATTATTACCGCTACGACAAGGAAACAAAAAAGGAATCATTAATGACAGTTTTTTGCTCTTCATTTATTCCAATACTATTGCTGCACACAATCTGGAAGCTCCACGAAGAGGAGGCCAAAGTCCAAGTCCAAACCAATATGTATTCGTACAAGTACTGGGAAAAAAATTAAAAATAACCGAAAAAGATACAAATAAATGTGAATGGGATGTGAAGACCCTTTTTCGCCGCGATGGTTCTTCCCACACTATGTACCTCACTCCACCCATATTCAATGGAAGAAAAAAAACAATTCAAATGTCTGGCACGTGGGTAAGATTACAGGAGGGATGTGCAGCTCAGAAATGGCTTTATCGTACCCAACGTATGATATTCGAAATCTCCGCAAAGCAGTTACTTTTCCTTCGATTTTCTTTCCGGGTTTCCTTTTCTTCGGTCGGGCTACGGAAACCCTTTGGAGTAATTTGTTTTTAAATTGTTGCCGGGAGTGCTGAATTTGGAATATGCCAAGTTGTTCCGTTTTTCGTGGATCGTAAGGGGATAATTTGCCAACTTCTGGTGAGTATTCAATATCGATTTCAAAGGGCAAACACACATTCTAATACCGACAGTATGAGGGTTTGTTGGGTCCATAAACCACATCATACAGACCAAAATAGCAAGTACAGAAGTTAAATATATTTATCACAAGGTCGGCTTGTTTTCTTTTATGGATGAGTAGATAGATTTGTTGGCATATATGTATATGGCCGGTTTTTTATTTGAACCAATGCAACTATGTGCGTAACGTAGTAAGACCCAAGTACTCCCAAACTATTTTTGTAAGGAGTATAAATAACACCAAATAATTTAATTTTTCAATACATTCCCATTGTAGCTCAGTACACTTTTTAGATCGACTAAAAATGCCACCAAAAAAATATTTTTAAGTTTAGTCCTCAAAATGACGGCTTAGTCCTAAAACGACAGCTGAAATGTTATCATCGCTGTTCAATATTTCGATCATGTAGGGTCCGGAGGACCATTGTTTATGATAATCCAGTTTGTGGTGCAATTCTTTTCATTTAAGTTGTCGGTCACTAAGAACAATTTGTTTTACAAATTCAAAATCTTCTTTTGTGACCGCAATTAATGGTCCGCCAGAGCAAGAATCGCCTTCAAGAGACTCCTATCTCCAACGAAAGGGTTTAGACCAGCCCTTAATAGCTGTATGCGGTGGCGAAGATTCCAGATTCTCCATAAACAGAATCCAGTTTATCCTTTATTTGTTTCAAAGTAAATCCCTTCTTTGTAAAGAATTTTGTTACCGTACCACAACTTACTTACTTACTTAGATGGCGCTACGGTCCAGGGTGGACCTGGGCCTCAACCAACAAACCTCTCCAGCTAGCACGATTACGAGCCAGCTGCCTCCAGTTGCACACGCCAAGTTGGTTGAGGTTCCCCTCCACTTGTTTGCGCCACATACCGCGAGGTCGTCCTCTACTGCGTCGTCCATCCGGGGTGGATTCGAAGACTTTCTTTGTGGGAACGTTGGGCTCCATCCGCTCTACATGACCCAGCCATCTAAGTCGCTGTATCTGAACACTTCTGGCTAAGTCAATGTCCTTGTACAGGCCGTATAGTTCGGCATTGTACCTTCTCCTCCACTCACCGTCTATGCAGACGGGACCAAAGATCGCTCGAAGAACTTCTCTCTCTTAGGTAGACAAAATCCTTTACTACCTCAAAATTATATCTGTCTATTGTGACGTTCTGTTCAAGATGCCGATGTTGGGTGTCTTTTTGTGTAGACAGCATATATTTTGTTTTGATTTCATTGACCGCTAAACCCATCTTTGCTGCCTCGATCTCAATACTCGTAAATGCCCCATTAACGGCCCGCTGAGTTCTTCCGATTATGTCAATGCCATCGGCATAACCGAGTAGTTGTACAGACTTGTAAAAGATTGTACCTCCGGTGTTGGCTTGTGAGTTTCGTACAATTCTCTCAAGTACTATGTTAAAAAAATCGCATGATAGCGCGTCACCTTGTCTAAGACCTTTCCTGACATCGAACGGTTCGGTGATTTTCTTACCGACTTTGATGGAGCAGCGAGAGTTCTCCATCGTCATTCTGTACAAACGGACGAGCTTGGCAGGGATGTCAAGACTAGACATGGCTCGGTATAACTCGTCTCTATACACGCTATCATAGGCAACTTTGAAATCGATGAAGAGGTGGTGCGTATCGATTTTATATTCATGGGTTTTTTCCAAGATTGGCCGTAGTATGAATATTTGGTCAATGGTGGATTTCCCAGGCCTGAAACCGCACTGATAAGGACCTATCAGGTTGTTGACGATCGGTTTTAGGCATTCACATAATACGGCAGACAGGATCTTATATGCGATGTTGAGGAGACTTATACCTCTGTAATTGGCGCAGTTATGAGGTTCTTCTTTCTTCAGGATCGGGCAAACGATGCTGAGGTTCCATTCATCGGGCATACTTTCGTCCGACCAGATTTTACAGATGAGGTGGTGCATGCTCCTTACCAACTCATCTCCTCCTGCCTTGAAAAGTTCAGCGGCAAGTCCGTCGGCTCCAGCAGCTTTGTTGGATTTGAGTTTAGATATCACTATCCTCACTTCATTCTGATCGGGTTGACGGGAATCTTGACTGCCATCGTCACTGTTGAATGGCTCATTCTGCCTGACAGCGGAATATTGATCATCATCGCCGTTTAACAGTGCAGAAGTGTTCCTTCCATATCCTCAGCACCGACTGCGATTCACTACTATGTCACCATTTTCGTCCCTGCAGACTTCTGTTCTGGCTTTGAAACCCTGGCATGTTCTTTTTACCTTTTTAAAATTTTCGAACATTATTCCTGCAATAAAGTCTCTCAATCTCCTCGATCGAGCGCTTCTCATGCTCCTTTTTCTTCTTTCTGAGAAGTCAAACAAACAAAACAAACAAATATTTGGCGCAACAGCTCTTGAAAGTGCCAGGGCCTAGCTACTCGTAACCACTCATGTTGTGTGCGTTATATTTTTCACACGAATGGAAGGGACCTACAGTTTAATGCCGACTCCGATCGGCGATTTAAGAAGCTTTTTCGTGACAGCAATACTCTCGGATGTTTGTCAGACGCTCGCGAGAGGTGGGACCGTGAAAAAACTTTTTGGAGTTTTCTGGGATTCGAACTTGGAACCTCATGCGTAGTGATCCGACACACTAACCACTTACGCCACGGCGCCCACAAGATGAGAAGTCGATGTTCCACTTTTCTCCTGCGCACGTAGAGTTCGTAAGCAGCTCTAGTCCTTCTATGTAGCGCCGCTTTGTACGCCTCTTGTTTTGGTGCATGTGCTTGCCGGTATTCCTCATCAAACCAGGGGTTTCGTTATGGTGGCCGAGAGAAACCCAGTACATCAGAGGCGGTATCTCTGATGGCTGGATGGATGGATGGATGACGCTGCCACTGGTCTTCCGCATTTGTTGCTGGCGGCATAGGACATAGATTGAGATTAGAAAAAACACGATCGGCAAAGGTTTTGGCGGTCTTTTGCGATTGTAGCTTTTCGACGTCCAATTTCCTCACAGTATTTCGTTGATTTCGCTCCGTTGTGGATATCCGCGTCCGTACCTTGGCTACAACTAGGTAGTGATCCGAGTCCACGTTGGTTCTTCGGAAAGTCCGGACACCCAGAATACTGAAAGAGTGCCTAGCGTCGATCGCAATGTGATCGATTTGGTTGACAGTTTTTCGATCAAAGGAGAGCCATGTTCCTTTGTGAATATCGAGACGTGGGAACCGCTACTAGCTACGACAATGTTTCGCCCCGCTGCAAAGTCGATTACCCTAAGCCCGTTATCGGATGTGATGTCGTGCAGGCTGTGCTTTCCGACCACACTACTAAAGACGCCCTCTCTTCCTAGCCTTGCGTTAAAATCACCCAGGATAATTTTAACGTCGTGGCTATGGCATTGCTCATACGTCTTGTCGAAGAGTTGGTAGAAGTCGTCCTTTGTCGCGTCGTCCTTCTTCTCGTGAGGGGCGTGAACGCATATTAGGCTAACGTTGGCAAATTTAGCCTTGATACGGATAGTCACAAGGCGCTCGTTCACATGCCGGAAACTCAAGACTTCTTGCCTTAGTCTGCCTCCAATGACAAAACCGCACCCGAATAGACGCTGTCCTTTTTGTCTGTAGCAATCGCCGTAGTAGATGTCGCAGTTTTTCGCACTCATCTTGCCCGGCCCATCCCATCGCACTTCTTGGATGGCTGTAATGTCTGCTTTGAGAAACTCTAGGACCTCCGCAAGTTCTTCGGCCGCGCGTGGTTTATAGAGGGACCTAACATTCCACGTGCAGACTCAAAGATCATTCTCCTTCTTACGTTTGGTTGGGTCGTTAACAGTAAGTTCTTCCGTATCCGAGCCTATTGGTTGCTTCGTAACCGAAGGCTTTTTACGTGGTAGGGAAGTTAACCCGACGGCACAACCCCCAACCTGGAGGACCAGATCCTTTTTTAGCAACCCCTAGGACGAGGGGCCGGATACACCGATGTCAGTAACCCACTTCGGGGATATAAGCGCTGCCGTTGGCCCATTAAGGGTTCATCCGGCACCATCTCTTTTTCAATACCCTGACGTAGTATTGAAAATCCTCACAGTTCTCAGCTCCAAACATGTCGAAGTAGCTCCGGTAAGGTATTCGCTGGTCTGTAGACGTCACCGTTGAATCGTTGATCGGGAGAATTCATCCGCCGCACATCCTCCTTCTGAGGAGCTCTTGCTAGACTTCTGAGACGCATATTTCAGCCGATCAGGTCAACAAGAGATGCCTCGTCCGGTTAAACGTATGCGCGCTGAAGTTTACCCAGATGAGCCTACGCAGGTCCGAGTGTTCAGCTACACATATAGTATATCGTCAGACTCAGCATACGCTCATCGTTAGTTCACTATCAGATAGCTATCCAGCGGGCAGCACGGGGAGGTGATGATGCGATTTTGCCCACTGTACCACAACTGCACTTATTGAAATCATTACTGACGACTAACTAATTGACCTGGACTAATGAATTCTTCCCCATCTTTCATCGACGAATTCAAGGAATATTGGAAAGACTTTTTTTATGGAATTTTTTCGAAGTATGGTGGGTCCGGAATACTTGGACCATACTAAGTAGATATGTACATGGTGTGAGAGAGAAAAGCAATGAACGGCCGATCAACAACTGCATAAATTGTGTGTTTAAACATTTTTTTCTTTAAATGAAAATATGCAGAAATACCCTTTTCGTCTGTGGGCGTCGTGGCGCAAGTGGTTAGTGTGTCTGACCATTGCGCGTGAGGTTCCATGTTAGAATCCCAGGAAACTCCAAAAAGTTGTTTCACAAACATTGTTTCACGAACGTCTGACAAACATCCGAGAGTATTGTTGTCACGAAAAAGTTTCTCAAAGCAAATCGCCCTTCGGATAGGGCACTAAACTGTAGGTCCCTTCCATTCGTGTAGAAAACACGAGTGGTAGCGAAAAGCTAGGTAAGTTGACTAACCGAATGCTCCCGGACGCCGCGTCGATAAAAAGTCAGTAGCATTCTTACTATCTCTCAGCAGAAAAGATTGAAGACAACTTATTGGCGTGTTCACAGGCCATTTCGCTTTCGCCAACCATCTTAAGGTGCTGGGCTTAAATGACCACGCTTGTGGAGAGGACGACGGCACTGCGAAACATTTCCTCTACGAGTGTCCTGCCCTTGTTCGTATCAGGTAGCAGATTTTTCAGTGACCAAATTGGGATTTAGATGGTCAATAATATTTTGCAAGAGTATTTATAATAATTAAAATCCACATTGAAAATGTCTACTCCTTTAGTGTGAACACCTGTCATCATCAAGCACAAGCAGTCGAAATTTTCTTTGAGGCACACCATGCTTTATAGGTATAGGTTAATACAAATTTGTGGTTCCCCTTCGGAGAGTGTACTATGCACATCCGTAGCGTGTAAATCTGAGTTGCAAAATTCAGAGCCAATTACATTTGCACCGAAAATAGACGTCGGTGGTCGAGCACACTCAATTGCCAATAATTAAAAACGTTGTTGACCAATACTCCTTTCTTACACTCTGGGGAACTACCGATACATGTTAGGTAACCATTTAGATCACGTTGCAGACTGAATTTCCATCTAAGTCTTAACACCTTTGCAATAAATTCGAATGATTTTAATTACCTGTATCATTAAAAAGTTACATAGATAATAGGTTAGGTTAGGTTGGAGGGAAGTGCATCTAAGTGCTTATCACGCCCACCAATTGGAGCTTCTACTGATATCCGAGTATGTTGAAATTCTAATGCTGATCCCTTTTTAGCTAGTTCATCTGCTGTCTCGGTTTCTTCTATATTACTATGTCCAGAAATCCAGCAGAGAGTTACATCATGGGTGTTGCATATTCTGTCCAACGTATTATGGCATCTGGAAACAGTTTTTGATCTGACTTCCTCACTGTCTAGTGGTGTGATTGCCGCTTGACTGTCCACGAAAATTGTAATCTTGAAAGGATTTAGTTTTTTGCTACAGACCACAGCCCTATCAATGGCGAAGACTTCAGCTTGAAGGATGCTACATTCATCCGGGAAATGGTATGAGTCGTTGATTTTAAGCGACTCACAGAAAACTCTAGAGCCTGTTTCGATATCAATTTTAGACCCGTCAGTGTAAAGTTGAATGTCCTGTACATTAATTATTGTGTTGGAGTCCCACTCCTGTCTTTCGGGAATAAAAGTGGAGTAATTCTTGTCGAAATCTATATAGAGTATGATGTAATCTGTTGTTCTGTCGAGATCGGTTATACCATACCTGTTGAGTATAGATCCATGTCCATAGGTGCTTGGCTTCCATGCACCGGATTGTTTGAGACGAATCGCACTTTTGGCAGCTGTGCTTCGTATGTACTCATCTAGGGGAGGGATGTTTATCATCATCTCTAAACCCGCTTGTGGTGTTGATCTCTGTTCCTCCTGTGCTCCTATTGTGCTTATATATGCTAATCTTTGTACCTTTGTGACTGTTTTAAGATAGCTGGTTTTGTCTGTTGCATTTCACGATACAATAAGTCCGTAGGTAAAGATGGGTCTGACAATCGCTGTGTACATCCAATTGATCATGAACGGACACAGACCCCATTGTTTACCAAAGGTTTTCTTGCACGCATAGAATGCGCAAAGTGCTTTCTTCATTCTTTCTTCCATATTCTTTTCCCAGGTGAGCTTTGAATCAAAGATGGTTCCGAGGTATTTAGCTGTTGAGGATCAAATTCATCTATTTTCCTTCTTTTGGTAAACAGAACCAATTTAGTTTTAGTCGGATTTATACTTAGACCGTTTTATTCTGCCCATGAAGACAATTCTCTTAGTGCAGATTCGATGAGGTTACTGATTGTAGGTAAGTATTTCCCACTGATAATGATTACTATGTCATCTGCGTATGCAACTGTGTTTACTCCTTTGGTTTCGAGGATCTTTAGAACTTTGTTAACGACAAGTAGCTAGAGCAAAGGAGAAACTACTCCTCCTTACGGGGTTCTTCTTGTAAGCGTTTTCTTTACGATGCTCTCACCTAATTTGGAGTTGATTATTCAGCTCAAGCATTTCGTCTATCCAGCTGATTATCTCTGTTTTTACTCCTAGTTCAACTAGTGCTGCATTTATCGATGTCGTATTTACGTTCTTAAACGCCCATTCGATGTCTAGAAATGGGGCTAGATTATATTCTTTAAAGTGAAGATTTTTCTCTATGAATGAGATTACTACCGACTTGCCTTTTATGTAGGCGTGTTGAGTGCTACATAAGTTGGATTCATTGAAAAGGCTTCTGAGGTGTAGATCAATTAATCTCTCCACTGTTTTCAAGGTGAGGCTAATTGGTCTGAAATCTTTTGCGGAATAATTACGGGATGGTCTTCCCACTTTAGGGATGAAGACCAGTTATACCTCTCTCCAGTAATTCCGTACATAACCCACCTTTACACAGCTGCGGTAAATTATTTTAAGCCAAGGTATGATTTTTGCTAGAACCTGGAATGATGTTGTCTGGTCTTGCAGATTTATAGGGTTTAAACGATTTCACTGCCCATGCTATCCTTTGCTCTGTAATGATATCATTGTCTTCATCACAATTTGTTACTGAGTTTGGAACGAACTGAAGGGTAGTAGCGTTTGGCATGAGATCGCTGCACCGTGGAAGGTGTGTTTCCAGTAAGAGTTATAACGATTCTTGGCTTGACTCCGTCTAAAAGTTATCAAGGCACTTGAGATATCCCGCGACTGATGGGCCTTTGGATAAAACTTTACGTAGTCTGGGAGCCTCATTAGTGTTTCCCAGGAATTCACAATAGTTGTACCGAAGCTCTGTTTTTGCTCTTCAAATAGCACGTGTGTAAAGATTATGTACGGACCTGAATGTGGCCCAGTCTTCTTCTTCCTTTTATCAGCGAGGTTATGATAAGATATGAATGTGGCCCAGTCTACCTCTTCTTTTGACCTTTGGATGGGACAGGATTTATTAAAGGCATCATTTTTCCAGTTATGAGCTGGACAGCCGAATCGATAGATGCTCCATTTGGAAGAGTTTCATCCCTGGGATGAGGTATTGATTGGCTGGTCCATTTAGTGTATTCTAGCCAATTTGTCTTTGTGCGGTTCCTGAAAGATCTTTGCCTGAGGGGGTAGATGTCTATAGTGAAGATAATTCTAAAATGGTCTGAGAAAGAACTTTTAGAAAATACTCTCCAATTTTTCAAGATGTTTAAACCGCCTTTCACTGGTCTGCAAACTTTCTGTGGCGTAAGTAGGAGCTCTTGATCTGAATTACGGATCAAGGATACAAATTTATCAAACACTTTATCTTTCGTCTGACCTACCACCCACTCAAATACTTTATGAGGTATAGTCAGTAAGCTCAACCTTTTAAATAAGCATTGGGACCGACTCAATCTGTCTGAAGGCTTTGGCTAGAGAGTATTGGGGTATTTCTTACGTTCCGTCATGTTCCTTACTTACACTCATCATATTGGTATGCCAAGCTACGCTACACTCTAAATGAAGTTTCTAATAGCTAACAGAGTGTGGAATTTATCTTAGAACATACCAAACAGCCAGCCTCTTTGCGAGACTTCAATGATAGAACATTTCAACTGATTTCTGGCAACAGTAAAAGTCTGCCTCCTACATTAACTGTAGGTTCTTCACTGACCATCTTTCTCTTTACAAGGCAGAATATTGCTCCTTAAAGCTAGTACAACCAAGGTGCAGGATTGGTCATCGCAAGCGGGCTAGCTAGATGGTTTTCACTGAAAGCTTTTCAGATACACAATCCTTTTCAAACCAATCCATTTCGAGTCACTACAAAATTTGAATGTAAAGTAAAACGGTGTTCCTTTAAATGAAAGGATATGCATATGTACTCGTATACATTACTCACTAGTAATAGGTGTGCCACAACAGCACCTAGCCCTAGAGATTTTCAAGTAACACCCATCCTTGACGCTCGATTTGAAGATGATTAAGCCATGTTTACGACCAAACAAGCTCATATATATATTACCTCAAGGAATACTTTCCATACATTAACTAATTTCCATCAAAAATTTAAGATTACAAGTTTACGTTTAGACCCTAATGGAGGGTTCATTTTCATTACTACTTTATGTCACTAACTATGTCTCAACTTTCATACAAGTCATGGAATGGGACATAAATATAAACACATATCTCCTGTACAAGCCGCACATGAAAATGCTTTTACAACTTTTTTTTGTCAAGAACAATACTACTTTAAACTTTGTCCTTTCATAACTGTGTTCATTGTGTCCCTTTGGCCCAGAATATAATGCCGTCGTTGGTCAGTGGATGTTATTAGTCAAAGTTCCAAGGTCCTTGCAAAACAATATCTTATTCACAATTGAGTTAAATAAAAAAAATCCATTTAGCATGGGTATCCTTTTTGTCCTGTAAATAAGCACTTCTTTTTAAGGGTATTTATTATTTATCGCAAGGGGTTTTCGGTGAAATCATTGATTGAACAATTTAATAAGTGAACCCTAGAGATATTGACCCTGATGTGTTCACTTCTTGTGTGTCCTATTTAACTTTGTTGGAAAACTTTCTGGCATTAGTCACAGATAAGAACGAGTGGCGCGTCTCAATAGGGAACCATATTTTAATGGCTCAGACATTGGTGGCAAATACGACCGATGTCGACGTTCATAAGAATTTGTTTGGGTCTTTGAAATGTTATAAGTCAGAGAGATAGAGAGACCCTTTGCTGACTTTTTGGAATTTCATTTCCAGTAAAGGAATGTTAAGTAAAGTCTCTAATAGTAAGGATCCTGATGAAATACTGGTAACTTCGATGAAGAAGGTTTTAGTTATTGTAATCGTATGTTGAGCATTCTTTGTGAAAAAAAACTTTCGAAGCGCCGGGTTACATTTTAATATTTCGACCTTGAGCTCAGCTTCTATACCCATTCAAGGTATGATGGGTAAGGTTCTTAGGTGTCTGGAAGTATTTTGCATTCATCTCGGTGGAAGGAATATACACGGAAATAGGGTCAGCAGTACTTTGTTATGCAAGCGGATGATGAGTGTTAACAACATCGCACCTTCATAGAAAATGGATGTCAGAGAGTATACATAGTTCATCTAAATATGTTGTAATGACTTGTGGGTGCCGTGGAGTAAGTGGTTAGTGTGTTGGATCACTACGCGTGAGGTTTCAAGTCCGAATCCCAGCAAACACAAAAAAAAGGTTTTTCACGGTCCCACCTCTCGCGTGTGACAAACATCTGAGAGTATTGTTGTCACGAAAAAGCTTCTCAAAACAAATTGCTCTTCGGATACGGCACTAAACTGCAGGTCCCTTCCATTCGTGTGAAAAATATAAGGCACACGACATTAATGGTTGCGAGAAGCTAGGCCCTGGCACTTAAAGAGCTGTTGCGCCAAATATCTATTTATTTATAATGACTGCGTGCCTTGAAGTGGACCGAAAAAGTATAGCATTGGATAGGTACTGAAGTGAAGTCAAGTTTTTCCCATTCTCTAGTGCGGTTTTTTTGGGACTTACTAACTTTTTACCAGAACATCACTGACTACACATACACAAAAGCACAAAAGTCAACATACAGCTGCATTTTCATAGAAACTCCAACGATTTAAGTAGCGTTCATTTTTGCAGTGATCTGCAACTTTTCGCTATTTTCTTAGTCTCGTGTGTAATTAAGAAGGGACTGGGTTAATTTCTCTTAATATAAACGGATTCTCAAAAAGGGGTGCAGGAAAGATATTCCATTTGAAATTCGAAATTTAATCGAATCGGTGAGTGAAAGAACAGTACATGTACAAAATATCGCTTCTGAGAAAAACAGAAAAAACTAAACGCATTTGTACTGCGCTTCCATACAATCAGCGAAAAGCGTATTCCATTTTTGTATACATTTGGCTCTCTAATGTAGTATTATTTTGCTGATTGGTAGATTTACATATGTAGAGCATTTTGGTTATTTAAGGCCAAAATGCAATTTTTGGCGCTTGTACTGTTCTTCCACTCACCGATTCAATTGTAAACTAAGAGAAGAGAACAAAGGCACGGTATAATCGCAAAAATGATTGGTAAAACTCACACAACAGTCCAATCCATAATAAAAAGATACGGTGATACGGGTAAGTCTTAACCTTCCCTCCTCGCACTGGGGTATGAGATACACACAAAAAATTTCAAACCGTACCGTTACCATTACAATTTTTTGTCAACCATAGCATGCCTATGTAAATTCAATTCAATATTTTTTGCAGTGGTAGGCGGTGGTTTTGAGCGATTTGACTTTTTTTTTTAGATATATGGTATAATGTTACTTTAACATTTTATATTGGGTATCATACACCCCAGTGTGGAGTTCATGTAAGTGTTTTTTACAGTTTGTGAATAAAGGTGTTTTGTTTTTCCTTCGTTTTTAGTAGTTTATCCAGCATTTGAATAACAAAAAAATACAAATACATTGATCTGCAAGTGCGAAGATTATTTATTCATAAAAAATAAGTTTAAGACGGGGTTTGAAAAAAATTATCAAAGGAGTATTGAATAGTGAATCACAAAATGAGACGACAACCAGTTTTGAAGCACGACAACCAATAAATTTAGAAAAATATGTTAGATGCAACTTCTGTGACTGAAAAAAAAGATAGAAAAACAAAAAAAGGGTGTGTGGCATACAAACAGCCTATGCACGAAGAGCATCGCTCCCTGCATTGTGTCGAATGCAGTAAATAAAATGTCGTTTTTGGTACATGCATTTCAATACTACGCTAACAATGGTTTGCAACAAAAAATGCGTAATATTTTACGTTATTATATAACATCATTTCGCACAACATATGTGGTATTGTTTTTATATATACACATATAACTTTCGAGAAATTTGACCTTTATTGAACCCTATTTGGGTGTCTTAAAAAAATAAATAACGAATAAGAACTTAATTCAACAGAAACACATCTTTTCTTCTACATTTATAATTGGGGTATGTCACACCCCAGTGTGAGGACCGCATAAGTTAAACATAGGTGTGAGGACGGAAGGTTAAATAAAAGTTGTTCTGGGATTACGTAGAACTTAAATGCCCGAGCTGTTTGAACCATCCTTCGTAAAATGACAACCAATTCTAAAACCAGCGATCCAAAATTGGCTCAAGATATCGAAAGTACGACCGACAATGAAGTTCATCCTAAAACAGTTCGAACTGTCTTAAGATCCGAAGGATTTTATGGAAGATATCCCAAAAAAGGCCCCCGAATTGGCAAGGTCAACCGACACAAACGCCTCAAGTTTGCCAAATGCTGTATGTCTGAAGGGCACGAATTTCGAAGAACGGCACTATTTACGGAAGAAAGTAAGTACAATATTTTCAGATCTGATGATCGGAAAAAAATATGGCTCCGACCAAACCAAGAAATGGCTGTGCAAAATTTGGTGCCAACAGTGAAACATGGGGGTGGCAATGTGATATTTTGGGGGTCAATGCTGGTCGCAAGAGTGGATAAATTAGTGTTTATTAAGGGCATTATGGATCATCACAAGTATTTGTACATATTGCGTAATAACTTTCACGCGTCTGCCGAATGTCTAGGCTTGGGACATAACTGGGTGCTGCACCAAGCACACAGCAAGAATAGTTAACGAGTGGCTCCTTTACCGTGTGCCTTAACAGTTGTATCCACCCCCAATGAGCAGATCTTACCACTATCCAGCACATTGGGATGAATTCGATCGCAGAATCCGTAAATGCACAATCAAAACAAAAAACAAAACAAATATTTGGCGCAACAGCTCTTTAAAGTGCCAGGGCCTAGCGTTATATTTTTCACACGAAAGGAAGGGACCTACAGTTTTAATACCGAGTCCGAACGGCGATTTGAGAAGCTTTTTCGAGACAACAATACTCTCGGATGTTTGTCAGACGCTCGCGAGAGGTGGGACCGTGAAAAAACTTTTTGGTGTTTTCTGGGATTCGAGCTTGGAACCTCATGCGTAGTGATCCAACACACTAACGCCTTACGCCACGGCCCTCTGTTGCACAATCAGCAACAGAGAGTTCTCTAAAGAGCGCTTTACCGAAGGCACGCTCCGAGTTAACACCGAATCTTACCCAAAGTCTCATTCTTTCGATGTCTAGAGGATTGCAAGCAGTCATAGAAGCAAATGGAGGGCCGACAGAACATTAAATGCCACTTGCAGATCTTTAAAATGATGGTATATTTCTCGTTTCTTTCTTCTACTGCATGTAGACTTTTGTGCGGCCAATTTATTTGTTTATTCTACTTTCTCCTTCTATTGTTATTTTTTCCCATTCGTTTTTTTATGTAGAATGATTTTTTTGTGAAGCAATAAAACATATAAGAAACTAATTGATATTGAACTTTAAGCTGGTTCCTGAATTCTGCACGTTTCAAGGGTGTATGTAGACTTTGTACTTGAGTGTATATAGGTACGAGTATGTACGGGTGACCAGATAAGAACTATAGGAAAAAAATTGAAATAAAACAACAACGGTGTGAGATATAAAATTGATTCTGGCTGTATTTTGAAGCTACATTCATGCCATTATATGTGGAATAGCACATCATTTAAATGGCCGCCTCGGCTTCGCTGTCAGTGCTTCAAGGGGTCGGTCCAATTTTTGATGACCCGGTCGAATACGTACGGCGTTATTCTGGCAATAGGGTCTCGAATGTTGGCCTCGAGCGCGTCCAAAGTGGTTGACTTGACGTAGCCTCAGAGAAAATAATCGAAAAGTGTCAAGTCGTATGATCACGGCGGCCTGGCCAATTGATAAACGCTCGCCGTGAGATAAACCGAGTCGCCAAATTTCTCCATCACAGCTTTAAGCATTTCATCGCTTGTATGGCATGGAACGCCGTCTTGTTGGAACCACAGCTCGGATTTATCAATGCAGGCCCAAATCCAATCGCAAAATAAGGCGGGTTGACTCTCTGGCGATGTCGAATTCAGCTGATCGACACCGAATCGTCATTTTTTGGTCTTCTTTGATACTGGCCGCTACTGCGCTTATGTTTTGTTTATTTCGCACCAATCTCTATCTGGTTGGTGGCTTAAGATCCAAAAGAGTGTACTGATGCTCAGACTTTTCCACGGTGCGACGAATTGCCTGCACACTGAAGCCATGATGACGACCGACGACCGACCTCACGACGGAATTCACGTTGCGTATTTACAACTGAGCCGGAATTTCGATAATATTTTTTAATAATTTCCGCACGTTCGGCAAGCGTAAAACGATGCATGATGAAATGGCAAACCTTACTGAATATTTTGACAGCTGGACGTCATTGTTAACTTTGACAGCTGCTGAAACATAACAATTGGAAGAAGTATCATTGCTATCTGTTCACCCTTTACATACTTTTAAGTAGTTCAAACCTTAAATTTAAAGGTACTGGTACTAGATACGATATTATATAAGCTTGAGTGTAGCAACGAATCTGCTTAAAAAAAATTACGGTACATTTTACCGGATAATTTTTGGTCTATGTGGCGTTTTCTATTAAAACTAATGTACTGCATGAATTTATATGTCAAATGGTAGTGCATGCGATTACATGATTTTTATTTTTTTTTTTAATCGTTTATTTTTTTCACTCTAACACTAAGAGAATTTATAGTTCAAATAAACTTAGAACTACATTATTATAATACCTTAGAGTAACTGACCTGTAGGGTGCTCAATACTTATATTATAATTTTTACAAAATTAATTTTTTGTGCTTTATTTGAATCGCCTTTTTTTGTTATTTTAAAACATATACCATATATATATTTTTTTTTATTTCACTTTAAGGGAAAATGTGATAAAACCTTTAAGAACACATATTTGTTTTTTTTTATAAAATTAATCTAAAGAAACTAAACTTAGAACTAAAACTTAAAATTACCTTACACTAAATCCTGGGATTTGTGATGTGTGATTTCCAACTCACCACTGAGAAGACCAATCAAGCACCAGTTAAACCAGTCAATCGGCCATTCAGTGGTATGCGAGAAATCACACATCAGGATCCGGCCCTGCTTAACCTAGATGCTAGCCCCAACCCAGTCAAGCCACCAATATCTCCGCCTATTCAACCTGTGCTTACGCAGTATCTCAAGTCAGCATTTCATTCTCCTGAGTCTATCGGCTCGTATAGGATACGTTTATCTGTCGCCCTTCTAGCAAAATGGTAAATGATTGGAACGTTCATCGAATCTGACAAGTAGCCATACGCATCTAGATACAAGAATGCTTCAGGGGGTATGAACCCACTCAACATAGTGCTTCGGAAATACATAGTGTTAGGATAAAATAAGCCCGATACAAGCTCGTTTTCTGTAACGCTCGCTGACCGCGTGAAATGGCTCCTCACAAGATCCAGTATGACATTGTCAATTCTGGACACACTGGAAGCATCCAATAGCCTCTTATTAGAAACGTAATGCCGAAAGTCGGAATGTGCGCTTCTATACATACGCTTGCAGGCTCGAAGACATTTTCTTTCAAATAGTCTAAGTTTTTCCATATAAGAAGGGCTTATGTTCCACCATACTGGACTCGCATAAGTCAAAATTGGACGAACGAACGCTTGGTAGCAAATTATCTTTACATCGGCTCTAAGATAGTAGGAGTAGAAAAGACGTTTGAGGGACTTAAATGCCGCTCTCGCTTTTTTTAACTGCATATTTACGTGCACATTGTAGTACAAAAAGTTGTCTAAATGGACACCTAAATACTTCACAACAGTCTTTGACGCAATACAAAGACCATTAGAACTCCTTATTTGCAAATTTTTCCAGTTGTGTCTCAAATCTGAATTACCGCGTCTTACTGTGGTGCGGAACAGTATAGTTTCGCATTTTGCCTCGTTTATTTTGAGCTTCCACTCTGAGCAAAAAGTTTGCAGTTTATCAAAGCTATTCTGAAGGTCTGTCTGCATGTCTCGGATTCTCGACCCGCTTGCATACAATATAACATCATCAGCGAATGCTATAGAATCATCCATGTCCCTCAGCATTTCCGAGATGAAGATGTTGAACAGGAGCTGTGCTGTAAATGTGCCTTGTGGCAGACCCTTAGTGACTTTAAAAACTTTAGTCATCGTGTATTGTCCATCTGTCACAACAAATTTTTTCTCGTGCACCATAGATTCAATCATCTTTATTAGATGATGTGGGAATTCATATCGGAGAAGTTTATATAAAAGCCCGTCGATGCAAACCGTTTCGAAGGCTTTTTCGATATCCACCAGACAGGCAGCTGTACATCTTTTGGCGTTAAGAATGCAGCTAACGTCAGAAATCAAATTTGTAACAGCGTGCACCGCCGAATAGTTTCTCTTAAACCCAAATTGGTTCCGCGGTATAATCTCCTTTCTTTCGCACATGAGCAAAATAGATTTACTAATAACTACTTCATAAACCTTCCCGATATTAGGCAGGAGACTTATTGGCCCATAGTTGGAAGGATCAGAAGGATCCTTCTTCTTTTTGATTATTGGAAAAACCTTCGATGTTTTCCAATAACTCGGGAAATAGCAGTTGTTTAACAAATTATTAAATATAACGCAATATTGCCGTATAATTTCGCCCGGTATATGCTTTAGGATTACGTTAGGAATGTTATCTAAACTACTTGACTTTTTGTTATTTAGTTTCCTGAATATGTATGTCAGTTCGTCTAGTGTTGTAAAGTAGTTGTTAGTCTGTTCGTCTGTTAGTTGGTCTGCTCTTAAGCGCTCAGAAAATCTCGGAAGATTTCGCTGTTGCGAAACCTGGACAATTCGTCATTTACTTCGCTAGTTTTGCAGCTTGGTAGATCCCTAGCATGGATTCGCTCAAAATGAGAGCCGATTAGGTTTAGCTTGTCCACCCCACTATCTATAACGAAATAGTTATCGATAATGGGGCAGTGTTGGCTATTGATCTCCCCCTGAGAGAGAAGAGACTGAGAAGACAGTGGAACTTTCAATTTTGAGATCTTGACAACGTTACGAGGCTTGAAAATCTGATTAATTTTAGGAAACACGTTCCTGGAATCAGACTTCAATATATTTTCGGTGCGTTGCTTCCAATAATCTTTGACACTATTCCGAAACTGCTGACTTAGCAATGTCTTCACATTTCTTAGGATTTCTCTGGATTAAGGCTAAATTCGCTTACTTAAGCCGGATAAGTACTCAAGCCCCCGCGGAAGAAAAGGACCCTGCCACCAAAGATTGTTTCTACGAGCTCCTCGGCAATCCATACGAGCAATGTCCTCAACACGACGTTAATACGAAAGGACGACGCCTTTGGTAGGGCAGTCAGTAAGCATAGCATACAGGACACTACGTCTGATATCGGACCAATGTTAATTGATTTCGCTGTGGAGCGAAACGTCACCAGAGCAAGGTTTCCTCATCACAATATTCATAAGCAGACATGGCGGCCCAAGGATCATGTAACTATCAACCAAGTTGATCATATTGCGATCGACGCAAGACATGCCTCCAGTATCCCGGATGTCCGGACCTTCTGAGCGGCCAACATATACTCGGATCATTACCCTGTTGTAGCCAAGGTACGACTGCGGATATGAGCAACAAAGAAGAATCACTGTGAGAAAATTTAACGTCGAAAAGCTTCAATCGCAAGAGAGCGCAAGGGTATTCGCTGAGCATCAAGTGTCGAAAACCAGTGGCAATGCTGCCAACATGCCATCAGAAACATCAAGGTCGGTAATGACCTCACCGAGACCTTTGATGTCAAAAAAGGTTTTAGACAAGGTGACGTTCTGTCATGTGACTTCTTTAATATTGTACTTGAACGGATTGTGCGGAACTCACAAGGCAACACCGGAGGCACAATGTATCAAAAGTTCGTACAACTGCATGTATACGCCGACGATATTGACATAATTGGAAGAACTCAGCGGACAATCAACACCGACGAATTGGACAGAACGTCACAATGGGCAGCTATAAACTCTAAAAACAACATGAGCGCAGATTTCAAGCAAAGAATAACTCTTGCCAATCGCAGTTTTTTTTTTTTTTTTTATATAAGGCAATTCAATGGTAAAGCCCTATCTCGAACAACTAAGGAGAGTCTATATAAGACTCTGATTATCCCAGTCCTGCTTTAAGGTGCTGAAACATGGTCTTTATTGAAAGCGGATGAAGATATCCTTGGTCGCTTCGAGACAAAATTTCTTCATAAGATATTCGGTCCCGTTTGCGTTGACGGGTTTTGGAGATGAAGATTCAATCACGAACTATACGAGCTGTACAGCGACATCGACCTAGTCAAAAAACTGCGTATTGGACGTTTTAGATGGCTGGGGCATGTAGAGTGAATGGAGACCAACGCTCCGCCCCCCAGAATCTTTGAATCTAATCTAGAGGGACGATGTATTAGAGGGAATCCTCGCTGTAGGTGGCGCGCATAAGTTCAATGGGACCAATTAGCTAAAGACCGAACTAAATGGAGAGGCTTGTTGGTTGAGGCCCAGGTTCACCCCGAACTGTAGCGCCACCTAAGTAAGTAAGTAGATCTACCAATTATACTTGGCACTTAAATCATATATCTCTGAACGCTATTTTAGAGTTCAATTGGGTCAGAGTTCCACAGGATACCTTCTTAGGTCATGTGCTTTACCTACTTTACACAAGAGATTTATTGGTTTGTTTTGTAAGCATTTTTAGGGGGCTTACACTTGTATCGATCGCACAATTAAGGAATGCGGTTAACCTATGAGGTGTGAGATATCAGACCGCCCAGTCAAGTGGTCAAGTATCTCATAAATCACGGGTTGACCTCATCCCCTAATTGTGGTAGGTTTGTGTAAAATTGTCAAAAGCCAGGTTTACAAATCCATCCATTAAAGTCACAAAGATTTACCTGAACCATCCGTAACCACGCGTAATGATAACCTCCATTGAAACTTGCACATTAAACTAGTCCAAGAAGTAATTACGAATGCTGCAACGAAATATCTGCAGCGAACCTCGCAACACACAAATGCAGAACAACAACAGATGGTAGAAAACCCGAATAGAATCAGAAAACTACGTAGGATAGACCTATTGGACCTAGCATTCAATTCATGAACGAACTGGAGACATCTATTCGTCAGCGGAAAGCCAAATTGTTCTATGTCCTCTTTTTTTTTTTTTAAATGAGTTAATAATGAAGTTTTACTATTTTGAGAATGCTCTTTCCGAATCTGAAATCCGGTGTTGTATCGCATTCTGTTTATCAGATAATCTATACCCCCTGTGTTCTAAGAGCCAAATTTGTAAAGGAAGACTCATTCCAAATTTTTCGAAGAGACAGTTTTTCATGCACCTTCAAGATTCAAGATTGCCTATTGAAGCCAATTTTCTCTTAGGCTAGGTCTGTTTTAATGCTATTTATGTAGCATTAAAGTTCTATTAACGCAATAATTTCCTTATCAATGAACACCCGCATTCTGCGGAAATATGTAAATTTAAACCTCACACTTAAGATCCCTCTCTAACGACAGGTGTGGCAAGTTCAATACTTTCTACATACCCGAAGATCGATTAAATCACATCCATTTGGAAACAAATTAAGCATGTACCTATGGTAATGTGTCGTCTCCATGTCCTGTGGTATTTCTGACACGCAGGAAGATTCCATCTTAAAATTACAGAGCTCCCCTAAAGGGCTTTTTCAGGGTTGGTTGAGCTTGTGGGACTCTATTGACAGCATCTGCTGCCAGTGTAATGTGACTGTTTCATGTAACATTTCGCGGAATGGCATGATTTTTACTGCCTCCTTCAAAACAGGTTGATGCAGGAATTTATCTACCATTTTTTTATGCCGTCTGGAAGGGTATTGGAACGCAAACAAGGCTCTCACTTATGGGCGTTATACGATGGAAAAAACGGTTCCTTAAAACATGGAACGTGCAGTTGAGTTTTATTAACCTGAAGCGGAAAAGATAATGTGATGGAGGAAAAGTTAGATTTATCTTTTAGAAGAAGGTATCCTTTTATATCCTAGTGCACGTGCTATGGGAGTAATATATGCCTTGTTCTCTTTTATAGTCGGTTTTTTTTTTTAAGTATTGCCAAGATTTTGTTTTTGAAAATATAATTCAACAGTTTGCTAGGTTATGAGTGATTTACTTGTGTCATGTGCTTGTGGGTTGAAAATTGAATTTATATGCATGAATTCAGGGAATAGTACCATTTGGAAGGAAGATGGTGGCTTGAGCGAAAGTCTTGAGAGTAAGTTCAATTTAACGGGTCAATGGAATTGTACAATATTGTTTTGGATTTTAAGTATATTAGCATTGACGTCTGTTGGATTGAATTTTAATAAGTCCTTGAACAGAGGGATATCCATATTTTTTGCGTTGTATTGAAAGATTACATCAAACTTGCAGTATAAGGCTTTTTAAACTTCTAATTTACTTGAGCTCTTTGCACAGAATAGTAAAAGCAACGTACGAGGGAACCATATGCTTCAGGTAAGAATGGTAAAACTGTTGACGACTCTAAAAAATCGAAAAAGTTATTAATTTTCGTTACTTCACGTGGAATATTAGGCACCTCATCAAACCATGTGCAGCCCAACTGGATAAACCCAACAGGATCGCCAAAGCAAAATCGCGTTTGGGATGTTGTCCAAAATATAGCGAAACAATGCAATCAGTTTGAACATCAAGCTTAGACTGTTCCGCTCCAACGTTGAATCTGTGCTATTATAATGGATGAAGCACGTGGAGAGTGACCACTACTATCGCCAGAAAGCTGCAAACGTTCGTGAATAGGTGCCTGCGCAATATCTTAAGGATTTTCTGGCCCTACGATTCTCTAACGAACACCTTTAAGAGGGAACGGGTCAGAAACCAATAGGCACAACAATCCAACGACGGAAGTGGCAGTAGATTGGTCACATGTTCGGAAAATGTGACAGTTCCATAGCGAACCATGCTATGCAATGGAGCCCTTTAACTCAGGATGGCAGAAGACCTGACGGTCCGAGGGGAACAGGCGCAAAACAGTCGAGAAGGAGGCACGCCATTTGGGAAAAAGTTGAGGAAAGCTAAGACACATTGTCAGTAACCGTACATGATGGCGCGTCGGTGTAGTCGAGGACCTGGGACCCACAAGGGAATACAGGATATAAGTAAGTAAGTAAAGCCTTCAGAGAGGGCAACCAGCTGTCGTGCGCCTTCTTGAATCTGATGATGAAGAATGAAGTACGAAACTCGCAGGCCTTGGTTATGTGGATACTATTGACATCGGAAGTAGAACATAGCAAGCATTCCTGACGTCTTCGCTAACGCCGTACCAGAGGCGATAAAGATGGTTTTTATTTTAGACGAACGATAAGGCAAAGTACTGGCACATGCTTTCAACAAATGATGGTACTCACCACGAGTTACATTATATACTTTACTATGAGTAAAGTAGAAGTGCAACCGCAGCCGCAAACGTTACTTATGTTATCAGCATACAGTAAGATTTCAAGCATCACACCATAAATAAACATGTTTTCGTCTGTCAACTGTTTCAACTGTATAAAGCTGAAGAGAGTTGGTTGATCACACACATGTTGTTGAGCTGTTATTTTCTATGTTATTTTTCTATGTTTCTCTTTTACGTTTGTTGTACGTAAAATGTATTGTTATGTTAATGTTTGATGTTATAGTAAGAATTGGAATAGTGAGGGAGTTCATTTTTGGAGTTCAACAAATAAACAACGGTGTATAAAAAAAATAACTTGAAAGTGTTTTATTTGGAAAAAGAAAGTTCAGAGAGGGAAAGATAAGTTCACTCACGTACTTATTGGCCAAAATAACAGGATATAAAGGTAGAACTTTAAGGTATGTAGGTGAGGATTTTTTTTACCTTGGACCTGCAGCTAACAGAAATACTAGCACTGTGATGAAACTATCAGGGCTTAAGGTAGGGCTAGGGCATGCGCAGCAATGCGCCCGCTTCATCAGGCTTCATTATCGATTGCATGTGTAAGTGGATCTGAAATAATTTAGCAACTGGAAACAGCTAGCAAATGCTCAGGTTCACTCAGACTTTAGTAATAATAAAGTAAAGTTCCACTAGCAATTGCAGAGGCTTATCGAGGACCATCTTGGACAGCTACAAAAAGAAAGATATCTGTATTCTGCATTCATGTAGACAGTCCAGCAGCCATCAAAGCCATCACATCACAAAGCTTGAAAAATGTTGTCATGACAAACTTAAGTCTTTCAGTGCAAACAAGGCTACACTTCGCCGGGATAAGGGGAAACGGCAAGGCCGATGAACTATCAAGAAAAGCCTCACGACGCTACTAATCAAATAGTACTTAAGATCCAACAACTCCAAAAGTCCGCTTATGAAAGATGGAGATCGAATCATTCCTCAAAATAGCTTTGGATGTAGTACAAAAAAAAATAAAATAAAAATCAAAGTAATGCCGTAGCTTAGCAGGCCGAACTTTATACTTCTTACGGGTGTCATAGCAGACAACTAAAAAAAATAAGTTAAAGTGTAGAAGACCTACGAAGAGGCTGTGTTTAAGGTAGATGCAGAGGATGACATATCCAAGTTGTGGATATGTAGAACTGGGAAGGCAGTCCTGGAAGAATACTTCTTCTGCGAATTGTCAGAGAAGCCCAAAAGCCATTGTTAAATCCATTCTAAATTCGAAGGCTGCACGAATACTGCAGCTAAATCTAAACAAAGCTCGGTCTATTAGTTTCAGATATCCGGCGCCGGGAAACACACACTGTGTTCAAAGAGATCCGATTGACACTATGCATAAGGTGAAAATAATTTTTCGCTCTCAAAGCGGGACAGCTGTATATTTCTTTTGGCAAAAGAATTTTTTTTAAAGTTAAAGTATAATTTTTCATTTTTTTGCCTACGGGGTAGTAGAAAAACGAAAAAAGGTGACTTATCTCCGAAACAATGCGTGGAAAATCGATGTCGATGATGCTGACGGTTACCCAGCACTGAATTAAAAATTGAATGCCGAGAAGATTCAGAGGTATACTGAATGTACTTATGAAAATAAGTTAGAAAGACCACTGCGTATTGCTGTAAGGGAACTCTACCCCTCGTGCACTAAAGAAGATGTTATGAATGACATCCAAGACAAAGGCTTCAAAATTCTTGATGCCGTCAATATTATCAAAAAGGAGAAGCAACAGTCGGAGGGAGATCAGGTAAAATTGGTAAAGCGTGGACTCCCCGTATTCAGGGTAAGTTTTGATAAAGACCAAAATAAAGATGTTATTTATGGTATTAAGACTATTCTAAACATCGTGGTCAAAATCGAACCTATGCGTAAGAGCTCCAGATCGATCCCGCGTTGTCAAGGTTTCAATCACACGCAGACTTACTTGCAGAAAGAACTGCTATGCGTCAAATGCGCAGATAAGCATCTCTCGGAAGAGTGTCACCTAAACAAGCAAACCCCAGCCACTTGTATAAACTGCAAAGGAAAACATCCTGCGAACTATTGAGGTTGCGAAGTGGCGAAAGAGCTTCAAAAAAGGCGCGATACGCTTAAGAATTCTATGCGCATGAATCCTAAACCAATTAAGAACAAACCCAAAATAGCTACGAAAAAAGCAGCGGAAGATAAAAAATCGGTCAATATTAACTTAAGATCGGGTAATGAAGAAAAACCCAAGCGTAGTAGAGAAAAGGTGACAGAAGCAAAATCTTAGAATATTGGCGTGCAGTCTTATGCTCAAGCGGCGATAACAGGCTCCTGCTCAAGTTGCGATATTGGGAAACGGTGATAGAGGTAGCTCACAAGATCCTTTATCCCATGGTTTTTCCCTAATTCTTACGAAACTTGAAGAGCAATGCAAAACAAACAAACTAATTTTCGAGAGACTAGTTGCACTAGAAAACAACATTCATAACGCGTGCACTTCAACCAGAATATGAAAGAAACCCTTAAAATTCTTACATTGAACGCCAACGGGCTTATACGAAGACTCGACGAGTTAGAAATATTTATACGAGAAAAAGATATTGATACGAGTACATGCTTGGTCTGTGAAACTAATCTGACAAAACAATCGAGTGTTAAGATAGGGGGATATAGCGTGCCAGAGACGGATCATCCTTGTTTATAAAAGAATGCATCGAACACTCAGCAGAAATAACTATTGGATTAGAAGCAATGCAAGTAAGCACGGTACGCATTGGAAATTGGATTTCAACATTTCGCCTATTTATTGTCCACTCCAATGTAAACTTGAAGAAAGTGATTTCACAAACATCTTCAACTTCCTTAAACCAAATTTTATTATTGGTGGCAACTTTAACGCAAAACACCCCTTTGAGGTTCAAGGTACGCCTCTCAGAAAGGTAGAAAGCTTTATAATGCGGGTATGCAATACAGTTGTGATTTTCACTCGACGAGTAAACCAACATATTGGCCGACTGATAGAAATAAGATACCAGATCTGATCGATTTCTTTGTTGTTAAAAGAATATCTGGCAACAGTATAAAAGTTGAAGAAAGGTTTGATCTCTCCTCTGATCATTCTCCAATCATCATAACGATAAGTGAAGCTCTGATTAAAAAAAGTAGGACCGGCCGGATTAACCAGCGCGGAAAGTAATTGGGATGGCTTTAAAAAAATATTGAACCAAATATTGAGCCAAGCGTATCACTTAAAACGCCATATAAACTCTCTCAAACGGAATCCAACGGTTTCGGTTTTAAAACGAACAAAGTATACTTCGTTCGTTCATCAATTTTTTCATTCTCAAACAAACGATAGATAATAAATGCATAGTAGATACAGACACGGTACACGGAGCGACAGAGCGCAAAGTACCTATTAACTATCCAGTTATGTATTTCCATTTCAGGTCTATTTTTTGCTGTTTTTGTTTTTAGTTTTTCTTATTTTGTGCTGTCTCTGGAAGTCTATCTGTGAGCAATATTATTTTCAATATACATATACATTTACTGAGAATGAGTTTAATGAACGAAACATGCATTCGTATGGGGTGGCCTTTTTTCAAAGCGGGATATTTTGCGTTCTTTGGGGACAGCGGGGCAACAAAGCTCGAAAGCGGGACTGTCTTGCCGAAAGCGGGACGTATGGTCACCTTAACTATACAACTCATTGTGCAGTTATCCCCTTAATAGATCGATTTTCTCATCCTTTCCACTATCGATAGCACAATACTGTTGCTTAGTGCTTTAAGTAATGTTTTGTGGGTACGTATAAAACATTACAGCAGTCCAGCAGCGTTGGGATTGCAACCGGTTCCTATACCAAAACATGTGTTCTGCTTGGAGATGCATACATTTTTAAATTAATATGTAAAGTAAAAATGTACTAACATTCCTATATCTGTATTTCTATTATTAGTGTCCCTTTAGTAGTTGTAATAGTCACAAGACCGCATTTAAAGCTTAAGAAAGCTGTCAAGAAAATTACTAAACAATTTCTTAAGGAAAATTCATTACAAGTAATGCCTGCGTCATATCTCGCCTACTATGATTGTAGGAAAATCTGTAAGTACATAGCCTGTACTTCTACTTTTAGATACTTGGCTTCTGCCATCCGTATAGATAACCGCCCAATTCATTTGGCAAGCTTTGGAGTTCATCAATTTGCCATTTACGTGCCTAATTGGATTCTCGGATTACTAGCGCACCAACGACCACGATGACTACAACCAACGGCCACTCCAAGTGTGTTCCATTAATTTTTGATGATGTAATTTTGAGGATGGCCATCCAGAGATTGATTGTTCTTTTTCTGGAGGATGCTTCTTTATTTTCCTACCACCTATCAAGAAAATTTCGTATTTAAACCACAAATTGAGATTCTTAGGGCTGTCAGTTTCAGTAGCTGTCAAATGCTGTAGGCAGTCTTTGCTGGACGCGTTTCAACTGAACTGCTAATTGACGGTGGGCTGATTTGTAATTTAACTTCAAGTCGCTGTACTCTGTAGCATGAGTACCATTGATCTATGGAGAATTGTGCTTCCAAGTAATTATACTTCAAAGATTACTGGTGTTCTCAAGTGAGATATATATTTTGTAATAAAAATGAAGAAAATCCCCTGGAAGTCAGGTTGGCCTTATATCGACATCAGACATTGATGTGGCGGGAGTTTTGATTAAAAAGCACATTAAGTCTGTCTCTTGACGCTTAATGGAAAATCAATGTTGGCGTAGCATTATGCTTAACATGAAGATAATTTATAATTTAATTTTTTTTTTTTTTTTGGCATTAAAGTGACAAATTTGTTTGTTTTTGCAGGGAAAATTAATATGGCCGAGGAAAATGCACATCGCCTTATAATAATGTTGCTGCGTGCGTCTACTAATCGCTGAGTAAAGTTGATGACAGATATAATTTTAATGAATCTCATAAAACAGTGAACTGCAGAGCCATTTTATACTCAGATGATCATCCATGGTTGTATATCAAAAAAGCATTTGTTAAAAGAAATTCTCAAACATACAGAAATGTTACAATCTGCATGGTGTGTCCATGAAAAGGGATATTTTTAAAAAGTAAATGTGTTTGTGAGCGGATTTCAAGCATGCTTACACTTGTATTGCTTCGTACCCTAATATTGAATTTCAACCTCCTTGTTCAAAATTTAAGGCCTAAAAGGGTTGCCAGAATAAGCTAAGCTAGGACAAAAGGTTTTAAGACCAGGACTTAAGAGGACACCGTCCATTTAAAAAAAGGAAGGAAAATACCCACACTAGTTAGGTTCAAAAAATAAATAAACCTTACACCAGGCTAAAAAAGAAGACATATCTCGAAAACCAGGACGCCTGGCAAGCGTTAGTCATAACATTAAATGTTTTTAATGTAACCGCTTGCGATACGAGTCATTTTCCTTTTGATCGTGGGCATTTTTAATGCTTTCGAATGGCAATGCACAACTATTTGATTAGACGCAAAACGAACTTTATTAAATTACTCTAAAACGTTTTTACAATAAAATAAATTCTAATTTGCCGATTTAATTTCGTAGTACGTTACTGGAGGTTTTCTTTGCTTCTTCTCTCCGTGGCAGCCAGAATCAGAAGGCGATGGCGATTGTTGGCGCCGTCTTTGACCTTTAACCTAATGGCTGTTCTCCTCTTCATTGTTTGATGTGACATCTAGCCAGCAGCGGTAGAGAATTTATCAACCGTGGTGAATTGTAGTGTGAACTCGCTACAAGGGTATAATCAAAATTGAGCCTTTTACGCTTCAATCTTAAGGGTAAAAGCGTACTTAGAACATCACTTCTACTGTCATTCGTGCTGTCGATCTTCACCACACAAGTTCAATTGCAGTTTCAGATAGGTTAGGTTAGGTTGAAGAGTCTGCCAGCTTCCGCCAATAGACTTACATCAGAGGTAGGTTCGATGTGATAGCACATTGGTCATGTAATCCATGCCTGCTCGTTTAAATCATTTTGAACTTCTAAGAAGAAGTAAGAAGCTCCTAATATCTGTGTTTATCAGATTACCTAAATCGTTGTATTAGAAAGCTGCTACCTACGTAAAGCTTCCTTATGTATAAGAGAGCTGGGCATGTCGGTAGGTAATCAGAGTGGCGGTTCAGAAAGAACCCAATTAGCGCTAAAGATGTGCCGTTTTGTTACCACAAACTCGTGCATACCAGTTTGTCTGAGAGTGTTGTTGGTTGTGAAAAGATGATGAGCTTAAATCCAGACCGTGGAGTTCAAATAAAGGATTCATTCTCCAGTTGTATTGTCAGCTATCTCATTCAGGTTGTCGAAGAAGGGTTTTACCTAGAGTGCGTTGTATTGTCCCCGCTTGGTCCGGACATCTGCAAAGGAAGTGGCATAGAGACTCATTCTCATTAATGCCCTTGTAGCTCAGGTATTGTGAAGCCAAGCTTGTGAAGCCGCATGGTCTCCAACTGGCCATTGGCCTGTAATAATAGCCAGAACTCTGGAAATATATGGTTTTGATTGCCCTAGTTCGTTTGACTTGGGTTTGTTGAAACTGGTCTATCCCTTTCTTGATACGGCACAACTAGTAATACGGTTCCACCCGCGATTTGCTAGCTGGAAAAAGTGGAGGTGAATATAGGCATTAACGGTACCTATCGGAATATCGACTCTTTATGTTAAAGAGCCGCTACTGGCTGACCCTCGCCTGGCTAGCTCGTCAGCACGCTCATTACCCTCATAGTTGCTGTGCACTGAGACGCAGATGACGGTGATACTTGAGTGGATAGTTTGTTGATTAATTTCAAACATTGATCTACCAGTTTTGGCGATATAATAACCACATCAACGGCCTTGAAAGCAGCTTGGCTTTTCGAAAAAATAACGATACTGTGGTAAGATGTAAGGAGGTTATTCAGCAAGCGACAGGCTTCTCTTCTTCTCGCGAGAATCTCTGCCTGGAAAACCATGGCTCGGTCTGGGAGACGAAAAGACTTCAATATATTTACTTGTTCAGAGAAGATACGTGCGACGACTCCGCATTCCATCTTCGAACGGTCTGTATATATACCTAATATCATAGTCATTGATAACGTTTTCACTACTCCATTTTTCTCTGGTAGCGAATTTTGTTTAGAATAATTTCCTCAAGCTGATCTTGGATATGCTGTAGTCTGTCGAAGGTGCAACCAGTTCACTTCGTATCGTCTCCTGGACCTTACAGTGACCATGTGGCATTGCGGTCTAGCACCCAGATTCCCTAAAGTAGACTACACTGCATATAACCGTGTCTTGAATACGAAGTTCAAGCAGGATCAGGTGCAGGATAACACTTAAAGCGTCTGTTGGACAAGACCACAATACCCCTGTAACACTCACGCATGCCGATCTTTGTACCTTGTTTTTGGGCATGTACAAAAGTGAAGAATAGTTTCTTCCACTTCTTCGTCCATTCAACTTCTGCAAACATTTTTCGAAAATACGCCAAAACTTGTTGTAGACCTATTGCCTATTGCGCCAATATGCAAAAATTCTTAGATCGTTTTAGATCGAGCTTGGGCCAAAAAAGTTTTGCTGTTAGACATGTTATTCCACTTGTCCACCTAACATTTGTTCTTTCGATAGCTTCCAACTTAAATTTACGTTTGAAAGTAGCGATCGGTATACCTAAAATATCCGGAATGATGGGTATAGTTGTTCCTATTCTGATGAGTTCATCAGCCTTAAAATTTCCTAAAATGTCCCTATGGCCTGAGTTGAATATTAAATTTCTCCGCCATTTCTGTGAGAGGCGATCGGCAATCTGTAGGTGTGTAATCTTTTTGCTGTGTCAACTACGTTCAATAAATGGGAACGCAAACTTCGTCCAATACCTTGGCATACTGTTCCAGGACTTAACCAATCCAAAAGGCTAAGTAAGCCTTATTCCTACAACGAAATACTTACACTCGATAAGGGTTGATAAGGAGGCTGGTGAGTTTCCTCACTGGCCATTGTGGGCTAAGATACCATCTTAACAGTTATCGATATTATAGATATGTAACTGCGAACAACTTCCATACCTTTTTCAGTCTTGTCAGCTTTGACAAGAATGCATTTGCTATTCACCTGCTGCCTCTTACTGCACTCAAACCGGGATACCTTCTTCCAAAATGAAGATCTTCCCCTTAATCAAAGTTGCGTGGTTTAATCCAGCCACGAGTACCGGGAAGAATCTTTCAAAATACTAAGTGCTCTTTAAACAGCGAGAAGAAGTGTTTGTACGAGTATGGAGACATGAGAAATTACCCAAAGAACAATGTACAGTAAAATAACGTGTACAACGCAAGAGAATGTTACCAGAATTAATTTTTTATTACAATCGTATTTTTGCTATTCTTAGACAATCATTTGCTATTAATGACAGAGTCGGAAGTAAGCGGTTTGCTTATATGAATAATATATCAAGCTCATACGTATATAGATTTAGTGGACTTTAATGCGATATTTTACAAGCTTTATTGCACGGGTATGTCGCAGAAGTTCGCACGGGTTATTTGAAGCCTATATAATTATGTATACATAGGCAGCAATATGGGATAGTTGGATGTTATCACAGAGAGCTCGGGCATAAGCTTATTTGCTCCCTTCATGGAGAATAGATTATATTTTGTGGCTGAAGGTAAAGAATATGCAGATTTTTTTATTACAGTCCTTCTGTTTGCAGATGATGTAGGGCTGTTGGGTTATTCACCTGAGTCATTATAGCTTGCAATCAAACGACTAGTGACCCTCTGCTGGGTACCAGGGCATATGGATATCGAAGGAAACAAAAGGGCTGACGAGCTTGCTAGTGAAGGATTGGCGCTGCACTTATCGCGGCTTCCCTTTTGTAATAACCCCAATCAGTTCTTACGGAAGAAAATAGAAGATGAAGCCATCGGTGGAGCAAACAGGCACTGGGTTCATTTGGAAACATATGCAGCGGCCAGGGAGCTATGGCCGGCCTTCAGCAAGAAGAAATCAACTTCACTGGTGGAACTTCGTCATAATACCGCACTGGTCGTTTCTGGCATAATTACTAGTCATTGTGGCATTGGCGTCCACGCGGAGCGACTCGGTGTGCTGCATAACGACTACTGTAGAAGTTGCAGGGACGAAAAAGAAATTGAATCTATTCGTCACCTGCTGTGTGACTATCCTGCCCTATTAGTCTAGGCCAGCCTAACCTTAATGAACTGACGGGCTTCTGGCAGAATGGTATATAACAGATACGTTCGTCGAGTCTGATAAATAGCTACATATGTGCATTCAAATACAAGAACGCCTTAAGCGGAATATACCCACCGTCCAAAGCGTTTTTTTTAAATTCGGAACGTTCAGACATCGTATACACAGGAGGGTGCCTTGAACGATCAACACACAACACAGAATGTATTATTTCATTTGGATCTGTTAGCCGTTTTGGCATCAAAGCGGTCATGTAGAGATGAGATGATATTTTTTAAGTCTAAGCTCCGTACAATTATCCATTTATTAAAACTTAAAATCTTAATTGATATAAATAGGCTATCTTAATATACACATAAAATGCCTGGCACTTCCTTCCACGACTTTCAATTCTAAGAACAGATTTGTAATACACTTTGGTATTTCTATACTCTGAAAACTATTTGTCAAAATGGTTCTTGTAAAACACACTGCTGTGCGACTAACTCCGCTTGTCGCGTAAAATATTTCAAACATCAATTCTATCTCATCTTCCAATACATTAGAGATACTTATTACGAATTCCACTGCTGGCTGGTGTAACTAATATCTAACCCCCTAAAGTTGCCATCAAATTCAGTGACGCAGCAATTTGTACAAGTTCTGTTGGACTAAAAGCAAACACAAATCTCGCTCATTACTTCAATGGAATGTCCTGTGAAATATCCACCAAAGGAAACAAACTTAAACAAATGTCCTTCGCACACTTATCACACAATCGTTTTAGTGTTAAAGTTGAGTAACGCCTTTCTATAATGGGCAGAGTATTTCGTCTTTCCTTTTGCTCCAACATGTTCCTCGAAGTTTGTCAGGGGGCGGGATGTGGAATGTCTTAAAGTGCCGATATAAAAAAGTCTATTAAACGGAGGAACGATTGAAAAATCGAGAAAAAAAGAAACATGAAGAGCCCTCAAACAACAATACGAGAACAACAAGTTGATTTATTCAGTCCTATAATGCGAAGCAAAGTAATATCCTACCACGGAGAGTAATTTTGTTTGCTATCCATTAGTCAGACTGGGAAATTGTCCTCCACTCACTCCGGGGCAGTGAGCGTAGTCAATGATAAATGACAAGAAGACGCGTTGCGGCTTGTGAGAATGAAGAAGTGAAAATGATTTTTCTACAGGATTTTTTCAGCTAACGTCCTTGATCCACTTGAATGGGATTTTTATGTAAGACGCGCAAGTTATAGAAAGCCAACAATTTGGTCGTAAAAGTTGCGGATTTACATTATGATTTCTTGGACTCGTGTTTAAGGTTCATCAACAGAACTAGCTGCAGAATCAGCCGGATACACATAGGAAATTTTGGAGGCACCTGATATCCGTCGTTACCGGGTCGCTGTCGCAGGGATGAGCTCTTACATACATATCTGGCGCAACAGCTCATGGAGAGCATAATCTATCTTCTCGCAATAACTTGTGCTGGGTGAGTTATATTGCTCGCACGAATGGAAGAGACTTAAAGTTTTGTACCGTATTCGAATGGTAATTTTTATTTTGTTTTTGGGAAGCCTTCTCATGACAACAAAACTCGGATGTTTATCAGACGTTCGCTAGAGGTCTTTTCTGGGACTCGAACATTGAACCTCACGCGCAGTGGTCTAATACACTAACCACTACGACACGGTGCATAGTGGGGCCCGTTCATACAAAGCAGTGCTCAAAACTCTGTTTCTTATTTGAACAAAAAAAAACATTTATATAAGTTATTAGATACGGCTTTTCGTTGGTTTTATTTGTTTCGGTCTATGGCTGATTGTTCAATAAAACGACTAACTTCCGTTTCTTCCAGTTTTAACTTAAGACTTCTTATAATGTGCTTACTAAGGGAAATTGTCGGTGCATAGGGTGAGTACCTGAAAGGTGCTGATAGCGTAAGATTAGATTGAGGTGAATGGGTAAATGTGATTGGGGTAAATATACGGAAGTATAGCGTGTAACGAAAGTACAGTGTTGGTTTGTAGTGATTTAAAGCAGGTGAATTATGAGAATGCATTTCTTGAAGTGTCATGTTAATTTAAGTTTCTATAAATGAAACGAAATGAAATGAAAATGTGCCAATGTCCGGTGTCCGGTTATGCTGGGTTGTCTGTGCGTGTGTTAACTTATAAGTCCTTACTCTCCGTGCAGGGACGGGTTAAGAATATCACTGCAGCGCCCCCCAACAACTAGCGCTTGTCGTAAAAGGCGACTAAGGGGACAAATCAGATCTAGGCAATATAACACCCAAGTGAGCCTAGCGACACATATACTACCATAAAAACCGTCCCACAAGTGTGCATGCGAGTCCGTGGGTTGACACGACTGGAGATCACCGGTGTCATAAAAGAAAGATCAAACAATACTAAAACAGGAGCATGCACGTGTCAAACAACAAACACCATCGCAATATGGTGCAAAAATTGTATTGCAAAACTGTATCATTATGATAATACTTGCAAAAAGGAAAGGCACTACCCCGCCAGGCACTACCACTGCTGTGCATGGTACTGATCCTGGACCGAGCAGAAATGTTCGGGTCAGAGCTATACGGATTCCGGGGGCTAGCAACATAATGAAACAGTTTAGACGCAATTTAAGGGTCGCGAGTTGGAACGTTGGAAGCATGACCAGTCGAAGTTACGAGCTGGAAGAGATGATGAATAGAAGGCGGGTGGACATCTTGTGTGTCCAAGAGACGAAATGGAAAAACACCGGGAATCGGGCGCGTTTCTTGGACGTTAGGACAAAAGATTACAAGATGTTCTACTACGGAACGGAAAAGGCTAGAAACGGAATCGGTATCATCCTTGCGGCAGAGCTACTTGGAAACGTCTTGAGCATTTCGAAGTCCAGTGACCGTTTGATGTCTCTCAAACTAGAATACAAGGAGAGGTGTGGAATATTGTCAGTGCATATGCTCCCCACAATGGGTGCAATCAGATAGATAAAGATGCATTTTGGCTAGATTTACACAATCTCCTTAAGAACATCCCAAAGGAAGAATTTCTGTTTGTTGGAGGAGATTTGAATGGACATGTCGGGAAATCAAACGAAGACTATGAAGACTGCCATGGAGGACTAGGATATGGCACCAGGAACCTTCCTGGTGAAGACATCCTAAGCATGTGCAAATCACACGGTCTTATCGTGTTAAATACCATGTTCATCAAACAAAGCCGACACCTGATCACTTACAGCAGTGGTGGAGATGAAACTCAGATTGACTACCATTTGAGAGGCAGTTTCATGAAGCCCCGGGTAAAAGATTGCAAAGTGATCCTGGGAGAGGCAATCGCTCGTCAACACCGTCTCCTGCTAACAGAAATTTTTATGAAAACACCAAAGAAAAGCAAACAAACAGGGGTCTCTGAGAAAATTAAGTGGTACAATCTGGACAAAAAAAGGCGATGCTTTTGTTTTCGTAATGAAAACTTACCTCTCTCACACCATCAACGGAGCTGAGGATGAAGAGTGCAGAGCACAAAATATGTGGGATTCCCTACAGCGAACTTGCTTAAAGAAGGCCAAATCACTGCTAGGAGCTTCAAAAGGCCACCATCAACACGCCAAAGAAACATGGTGGTGGAGTGATGAAGCTAAGAAAGTGATAAATGAGAAGAAAGCGGCTTTCAAAGCTTGGTCAAAGTGCCCCTCTAATAATAGTGACGAAAAAGCTCGCCTCGAAATGGAATACAGATGCTGCAAGAAAAAAGCGAAGAAGAAGTGCGCTCAGCTTCAAGCAGAGAGTACGGAGGGCCTGTATCGGGAGCTGGAGAAAATATTTTTCCCGGTTGCTGATGCAAACCAGGCTATCCAGGAGCTGCGAAGACACAATATGAACAAGAGTGCCACTATCTTCAAAATAGCCGCCCAAAGAAGGAAGAATGCTCAGGAGATTCGTTCGCCAAAGTTCATTAGCAATACTCATGGCCAGCTTCTTGTGGATGACGACAAAATTCTGCAGAGGTGGCGGCAGTATTGTGAAGAGCTTTTAAATGAACAGTTTCCCCGGCTATACTTTCCAAGAGCCACCCCTAACTGTGAAGAAATACCCGACATTACAGTCGAAGAAGTTAGTGAGGCGGTCAAATACTCCAAAAAACGAAAAGCGGTTGGGCCAGACGAGATACCCTCTGAGTTCTGGAAAAAGATGGGAGACATCGGGTTCAGATGGCTCAGAATTCTCATCTCCAAATTCGTGAGAGGTGATCCAATGCCGAATCAATGGAGGGAAAGTTACCTTCTCCCTGTATACAAAGGGAAGGGTGATACGCGAAACTGTGATAACTACCGTTCGATCAAGCTGATGTCACACACCATGAAGATCGTTGAGCGGGTATTAGGTGGCCGACTGCGAAAAATAATACGGCTATCTGATGATCAGTGTGGGTTTGTCTCGGGTAAATCAACCACAGATGCAATCCAAAGTATAAGGATCATAATGGAAAAACATCGTGATTCCTTAAGGGATTTGCATATTGTATTGTTTGACTTTGAAAAGGCATTCGACAGACAACCACGAGATCTGATATGGGTGGCGCTAAGACATCGAGCGGTTCCAGAAACCTATGTACAGATGATTATGGACATGTACGAAGGAGCAAAGACAAAAGTAAGATGCCCCGCTGGAGTAACCGAAGAGTTCCCAATCAAAGTCGGGGTACACCAGGGAAGCGTTTTAAGTCCTTTGCTCTTTATTACGGTCCTTGGCTATCTGCTTGAAGGTAAAGTGATGGACCCCAAGGTACATCAGTTATTCTTTGCTGACGATGGAGCCATCATAAGTGAGTATCCTACATCCCTGCAACGAGCACTTGATGTGTGGGTGGACGTTTTGGAGGGAAATTGGTATCGCATTAGTTCAAAAAAGACAGAGTTCTTGTGCTGCCCGTTCTCTGATCCACTCAGGCCTATTCCAGACATTGATCGTGGAAGCTTTCACATCAAGGAAACCATCGTACAAAAAATAGAGCGTGACCGGCTCAGTTGGTATTGCCACGTTCAAAGAAGAGATCATTTGAACCCTGTTAAAAAGGCAATATCAATGCACGTTCCAAAGACATCGCGATGTAGGAAAGGCAGGCCTATAAAAGCCTGGATCAGACAAATGCGACGACATCGGCATTTCATTGGCCTCAGTAACCGAGTGATCCAAAATCGGCAGGCCTGCCGATATTTTCTGATGTCAAATAGGCGAACCCCACAGGCGGATCAGTAGAAATACGGTGAAGTGGGAGAGTTGTGATCCCTTGTTTTCGGATCATAACCTCGCTGATAAAAGGAAGAAGAAGAAGACTGCTGTGCAGGAGTGAAATGAGTAAATTATATGAGTAAAATGAATTGTTTAAATAACATTTGAACATTTTTTCTTTATTTAATTCTTTTAAAAATGAATGCTTTCAAATGCTTTCCGATTAAGAAATGGCATAGAGCGCGTGTGTGTAATTAAAGGGTCTGAAGAGATCAGTAACCTATTGAAAACATCCATCATAGTGCCCTTTCCTGATGTTTTCCTGCTAAAAATTTCCCGGTATATTATAAAATCTTTATTTCTTACGCCTCCCGAGCTTCCATACCTAATGCCCCAATAGGAAGCAGGGCATATGACATAATTTCACTTCCATCTGGTTGGGTGTCAAATCACCCAAAACCAAATCGCCCAAATCAGAAAAATTTTAAATTATAAAACGCCCAAGAAAGAGGGCATTTTGTCAGAATTCATTAATAGCACTGCTTCCGATCGCCCAAAACCAAATCGCACAAAATGCGAAAGAATGCAGAAAAATGTCAAATCGCCCAAAAATCTTTTTGGCACATTTTTAATTTTTGGGCTATTTAGCATAATGTCAAATCATCCAAAAATATAACTGATTTTGGGCGAATTGACATTTTTGTTAAATTAGGTTTCAGACTGCATTCATAACGAATTATAACAATTACATTAGCGGTCACAGCGCTTTCACGTCGCGTCCGCGCGCAAAATTAAGTGAGACATAGCTCAAAAAAAAAAGAAGAAATGTTGGACTTATGTCCCAGGGACTATTATACTACTTACTACTAAGATGGTGCTACAGTTCGGAGTGAACCTGGACCTCAACCAACAAGCCTCTCCATTTAGCTCGGTCTTTAGCTAATTGCGCACTCCAAGTTGGTCGAGGTCCCCTTGAACTTGTGCGCGCCACCTACGGCGAGGAGGTCCACTACTGCGTCGTCCTCCGGAGTTAGATTCGAAGACTCCCCTGCGGAGGTGGTCTTAATAATACGGGACTAATGTCCCTACGCCAAGAATTGCGGAAAAAAAATTATTTCAACCTTTTTCAATTTGGTTTATGGTCGTCTTTTTTGACCTTCCTATGTGTTGGTTATTTCAAATTGTGATAAAACGCCCATTTCTGCTTTGGGTGATTTGATATTTCATTTCTTTTCCGATCTGTCATAGTGTTAAATCGCCCAAAAATGTTGGGCGATGTGACATTCTCCAGATTTGGGCGATTTGGTGTTGGCCGATATGACACAGATCCGCCTTAAAATAACCGAAACACAAAATCGCCCAAAATCACTTTTTTGGGTGTTTTGATATCATGTCAAATCGGCCAAAAAATAAAAATGTTAAATCGACCAACCTTTTCTTCGGGCGATTTGAAAATTTTTTAGTTTTTGCATTTTGGGTGATTTGGTTTTAAGCGATTTGACTCCCAACCCTTCCATATATGAGGCTTTTTCAAGAACTTAAGCGCATGGGATACCAAGGATATAACTCTGCATAAGGGCGAGATGTTTCTAGGCAAAAACACGTAAATTTGTCAGCGTTTATCCTGAAACCGCTCGACATAGCTTGTAAGATTATGTGGAATCTACGCATTAAGTCTTTATCTATGTCACTATGGGTTGCTGACAAATTCATACTGCTGAAATAACTTTCTGGAAACATTACCATCATTGATATTACCAAAGTCAGGTTTCGGTTTATCAACTATTAACGACATTTTGATCTTAAATTCTTTCTGGATCCTGCTTTTTGGGCCTTAAATTTTTTCTCATTTTCTTTGCTTACACGCCATGACTTTACAGGTAATTTATATGCAATATGTTAAACACATTCAAACATCCTGATCCACGAATGCAAAATAGAAATGCCGAAAGATAAATGATTTCTTTCTGATTGTTAAAATAAACACATGTTTTATTCCACGCTTTTTATTATTAATAATAAATTCTGTTGCTACTAAATTATTTATTTGATTCTCTATGTAGTCTATTTCGGTTTTCGTGAGTTCATTAGTTTCTTTTTTGTATTGGCGTTTTATAGGCTTGCAAAAATATAGAGATGATGGCCGTGGATTTTGCATCACAACGGATTTATTCTGTTGGCTTTGTTGGCCTATTATTCGTAAAGATACCATAGATGGTAGAAATATGTACTTGTCGTCACTGTTCTCCGATGAAAACTTTTGCATACATTGCGTATGACTTGAGCTTCCATCGAATCACCAATTGAATATGAATGTTAAGCTAATTAAATGGTCCAAAGCGGCAACCATTTATTCTTGAGCGTATAGCAGATGAGTAATTGTTTGGTCTAACAACGACTGCAGTGAAGCTTCTGCCTCAGTTTCCGTTACTGATGTCCATTCCTGATAACACTTAGACTTTTAACCCCCTTCGGGTAGGGGCCAGAATATACCCGAGGTAGGCATGCCTGTTGTAAGAGGCGACTAAAATCCACCCTTCGTATACCGGGGATAAAATGTATAAATAATATGCAATGAGTAAAACAAATAGATATAGTACCCCAGGTGGCAGTCCAGGTTCTCTGGAAAATCCACCCTCTTCGGAGGTAGGCTCTACGGATTCTGGGGAGAGCCAATTGTTGCATTTAATAAACCCCTTTTTGAGAAATTCAAGGGTAACTCGGTCTCCACCATCAAGACCGAATGTCTCCAGAAAAAGAAGTCCGCCGGAAGCGCAAGCGCAAGAGAAACGGGACTCAGTGAAATGTAATAGCTTTGAGGAAGAAAACAATGAACTCCGTATTAAGCTAAATAAAATGGATCTACTCTACCAAGAGCTTAAGAGAGAGGTAGAATCACTAAAAGAGGAAAACAAGGCGTTAAAGAATTCACTTTTGCAAAGAGAACGGGAAATTACCCCACCCCGTGCAGCTAGTCCCAAATATCACACGGATGAAGAAGAGCTAGCACGCGAAACAAATGGGGTCTCAAAGAAAAGACCCAGCAAAAAACGAAGAGCCGGTTCTTCACCTGAAGTTGAGCCACAAAAACAAGACAAAGAAAAAGACTTGAAACAGAAACAAACTCACGACAAATTACGTCTTCCGCCTGCAATAAACGTCGTCGGCTTTACGGACTACAATAAATTGCATTGCCTTCTCAAGGGAACTGTGACATCGGAATTTAAAGTAACGTCATTCCGAAACAATGATTGGAAAATTAATGTAGTTGACTCTGACGGCTACCGAGCAATATCAAAAAAACTAAACGCGGAAAAGATCCAGTGGTTCACCTACGAAAATAAATCAGAAAGACCACTCCACCCCTCGTGCACTAAAGATGACATTATAAATGACCTTAAAGGAAAAGGCTTGAAAATTATCGACGCAATTAATATCTTAAAGAAGATAAAGCAGATAACGGAACAAGGCAATGAAATCTTGGTCAAGCATGGACTTCCGCTCTTTATGCTAACCTTCGATAGAAGCGAAAATATAGACGATATTTATAACGTAAAAAGTATTTTGATGCGTACGAATACACGATCGATACCTCAGTGCAAATGCTGTCAAGGTTTCAATCACACCCAGTCGTATTGCCAAAAAGAACCGAAATGTGTAAAATGTGCCGGGAACCACTTATCAGAAAGGTGTGACTTAAATAAGCAGGCTCCGGCGACCTGCATAAACTGTAAAGGCAAGCACCCAGCAAACTATCGAGGTTGTGAAGTAGCAAAGGAGCTTCAAAAGAGGCGCGATACTCTCAAGAAACCGATACACCCGAACCCAAGCTTAAGAGATCGTAAAACCGATAATCCTAAGACCGCTAAGCCAGTCAAAACGAAGCGACCGATAAAGGGAAATAAAAAAATTGCGCAAGAGAACGTCGCTGGTCCAAGTGCAGCGGAAAAACCGAATGGTTGACCGAGGTTGACGCGAATCGTACGCGCAAGTCGCGTCAAACGAAAACAAATTAAGATCAGCTACAACAGATCCGGTTAGCCAAATATTTACCATTATATTGGAAAAATTTGAGGAGCAAACCAAAGTTAATAAAATTATACTTGACAAATTGAGCAAGCTCGAGTTCAAACCTCGCAAGACAATCAAAAAAACATGAATATGAAACAGCTACTTAAGATACTAACGTGAAACGCAAACGGCCTTCTGAAAAAAATCGACGAGTTAGAAGTGTTTCTACGGAAAAATAACATTGACATATGTTTGGTATCGGAAACGCACTTAAAAAAGGGACTTAGACCCAAAATAAAAGGCTACAGCGATTACCATGCGAATCATCCTTCGGAAAATGCGAGAGGCGGGTCCTCTCTTTACATCAAAGACTGTATTAAGCACTCCGAAAATATAGAAATAGAATTTGATTCTATGCAAATAAGCTCAGTCTCCGTAAATATAAACCACTTAGACTACAACATCGGATCTAGTGACTTCCCTCCGGGATATAAGCTAGTAGAAGACGACCTCGTTCGTCTCTTTGACTCACTCGGACCTAATTTCGTCTTAGGTGGTGACTTTAACGCGAAACACACCTTCTGGGGATCAAGATGCAATTCGACAAAAGGCAGATTATTGTACAAAGCCAGCATGAAACGTGGGGTGAACTTTTTTTCGACAGGAAAGCCAACTTATTGGCCAACTGACAAAAATAAAATCCCTGACCTCGTCGACTTCTTTATCGCAAAAGGGTTAACTAAAAATTTGACGGAAATCGAAGAATGCTATGATCTATGCTCAGATCACTTGGCAGTCACTCTGAAAATAGGTGGAAGTCTAGTAAAAAAAGAAGGACCGCCTAGGTTAACTAGTAACAAAACTAACTGGGACGCTCTCAGAAGAGACTGCAAGGAAAATGTTGCTTTAAATGTACCGCTAAAGATACCGTTCGAAATTGAAGAAGAAATCGACAAATTCGTCGAAGCCATTCAGAGCTCAGCGTGGAAAAACACTCCTTTGCGAAAGACAGAAGCGCGGAACAATAAAGTCAAATACAAGCCTGAAATCGAAGAGCTCATACGAGAAAAGAGGAGAGCGCGCAAGAGATGGCAACAATCCCGCGCGCCACCGGATAAAACTTATCTGAACCATCTTTGTAACAAGCTTAAAAAAGTGCTGCAGGACCTAAAAAATCACGAGACTTCTACTTACCTCGAGGGTCTGACCGCTGATAAGTATTCAAACTACTCTCTATGGAAAGCCTTGAAGTCCGTAAGGAAACCTGTAATGCACTCGCCGCCAATTAGGAAAGCTAACGGGGAATGGGCAAAAGAAGACAAAGAGAAAGCAGAATTATTTGCCGATCACTTAGAGGAAACGTTCAAGCCGTTCGATGGACAACCGTTGATCGAAGATCCGAATGATAATATGGCACCCGACAACTTTAGAGTAAAAACCGTATCCCTGTCCGAACTTCGAATGACAATAAAAAAATTGAAAAATAACAAGGCTCCGGGATATGATTTAATCACTGGCGAAATTTTGAAAGAACTACCGAAAAAAGTGCTGGTTAAGTTGCTCTACATTATAAATGCTTCCTTAAGACTATTATATGTTCCAAGGCAATGGAAAGTCGCCGAAGTTATTATGGTTCCGAAACCGGGGAAATGTGCAAATGACAAGAAATCATATAGACCCATTTCACTTCTGCCAATAATATCTAAGGTCTTCGAGAAACTTCTGCTGAAACGATTGCAACCAGTAATTGAAGAAAGACACTTCATCCCGGATCATCAATTCGGGTTTCGGGTCAAACATTCCACAATCGATCAGGTGTATCGAATAACGAACGAGATTGAAAAAGCTCTAGAAGGGGAAAAAATATGCTCTAGCGCTTTTCTCGACGTATCGCAAGCCTTCGACAAGGTATGGCACGAAGGCCTAAGGTATAAGCTAAGGGTAATCTTACCGGAAAAGGTGTACAGAATATTGGAATCTTATCTTGAAAACAGACTTTTCCGTGTTAGACACGGGAGTGAATATTCGGATTTCAAAGAAATCTACGCCGGTGTTTCACAAGGAAGTGTTCTCGGTCCAATCCTGTTCCTGCTCTACACAAGAGATATACCACAAGATGAAGGGACCGTTGTAGCAACGTTCGCAGACGACACGGCTATCCTCGTAACGGATGAGTCAGTCGAATCATCAACGGGAAAACTCCAACAAGCTTTGAACAATGTGTGCGAATGGACAAAAACCTGGCGAATAGTCCTCAATGAGACAAAATCAACGCATGTCAATTTTACGCTAAGAAAGATAAACAACTTACTTATATCCATTAACTCGGTACAAATACCTTACGCAAACGAGGCAAAATATTTAGGAATGACCCTAGACGCAAAACTTAAGTGGAAACCACACGTTAAAAAGAAGCGCGAGGAGCTCGAAATCAGATTTAGAGAAATGTATTGGCTACTCGGAAGATACTCGAAGTTAAGCGTATACAACAAACTGCTTCTGTATAAGCAAGTGCTAAAACCGTCTTGGACATATGGTATACAACTTTGGGGTTGTACCAAACCAAGCAATATGGCTCTACTGCAAGCATTTCAAAATAAAATGCTAAGAGCAATCGTGAATGCTCCTTGGTATATAAGGAATAGTGATATTCACAGAGATCTAGGAATTGCTACCGTGAGGGACGAAGTAATAAACTTTGCTCGCAAACTTCGTACCCGTCTTCATGTTCATTGCAATAATGAAATAATCCGTACTATGGACGTGACAAACCTTGAGCGCCGACTACAAAGAACAAGACCTTTCGACCTAGCGCCGTAAGGAAAAACCGCATGTAATAACGGTATTAGTAGGTGCCTTCACTGGAAAGCTACCTACCTAACGCGATTAACACTACAGAAGCGTAAACTACTCGTTAAGGCAACTTAGTCGTAGTCATCACAAAAAATGAAAAAATGAGAGGAACGAATTTCCTACTACTACGAGTACGCGAGCCGGTTCTCATAGTGCCTCTCTGAGGGGGTGAGGTTTAGCCCGTATGCATATACTGACTAGCACTGATGGCATTGTCAGATATATGAATCGGGCATAACCAATGGTACGGAGCATAGGTATCTTTTGAAGATTCCTGCACCTCCAGGCGCAACCAAAAAAAAAAAAAAAACTTAGACTTTTCTTTTTTACATCTTTATACTGTGGGAAAATATCCTTAGCATAGTTTCTCATAATGTTCTGTTGGTTCTTATACAACTGAGCTTTTATATTCATAGACAGAACTTGCAAAGCAGATACTTTAGGGGAACATCTTTCACCTGTATTTTGCTGGCTTGGATTGGATTCACTTACGAGTTTCACCAGATTTGCGCAGCATATGCATCATTTTCAGTTTACGAAGCACGTAATTCAGCTCTTTTCTCTTCGTTTGCTCACTACTCTGCAGAAAATCTGCTGTAGGGCGATCACATTTAGATATAGAATATAACTTAATCTCACATTCCCCTTGTAACCAAACGTTTTCGTCTTTCAAGAACCTCTCTCCGTGCCCATCGCAAGTATTCCATTTTAATATAAATTGGCTCTTAAAATACTTTAATTTGCGTTTAAAATTATTCAGCAAATTATTAGGGCAAAATGTTTTTGCAATAACAAATTTCTCCAGATCCAAAAACGTCTCATCAATTTGTTGAAATTCGCTATCAAATAATACTTTCACATAGCACTATTCTTTGGAATTTCATATTATTTTTCGTTGAGGATTCACCTGAAGAAAGGCCAAAAGAAGCAATATTATACACTTGTTATACATTAAAATACATAATTTTCACATGTTTTGCATAAAAGTAGAAGATGTAGATGTAGATGTATAGTTCTGTGAGGTGCAAGTGCACTGCGACCTATAAAATATATATTGTGCCCCCATACTACGGCTCTAGCCGATGATATACTCGGTCTAGAGCACTTCCTCCAATCCAGCTACTACAATAAACCGAAGTATCTTCAGTGGATCCAGCGAAGGTTAATCCGTTTCAGATAGGATGTAGGCACCTAGCTGATTCCTTCTTTTTTGGATCAATGCTTCGCATTCCATAAGAAGGTGTGCTGGTGTTTCTGCAAGAGCCCTGCAGAATCTGCAGTGTTCATCTCCCCCTATTCCCAGTTGCCTAAGGTTCACTACTTAAATCTGCAGTGACCCGTTAACAGGCCCGCCAAGATGCGAAGTCGATTCTTACTAACTCTCAGGCAGGCTCTGCTTCTTTTCTGGTTGTATTTCCCCAGAAGTTCTTTTGCCTGTCTTATTTGGGGGATTTCGTCCCAATGCTTTGCCCCTTTGTTCTCTTCCTCTTTCCCTAAGTCTTCCCTTATTTTGTGGTGTCCTATCCCACGGAATAGGACACCACCAAATATCGGGCGGCATCATTGGCCTGCACTTTTTCGGAGATGAGGTTGAAGAGACAGTTACAGTGAATGAAGAACGTTACTGCAACATGTTGAGCGGTCTGGACGATCACTGGTTTCAACAGGATGGTGCTGCCGCCTACACAAGCCATCGATCAATCAATTTATTGCATACGAAATATGAAGATCGCATTATTTTGGTTTGAAGAGAAGGTGATTGGCCTCCAAGGTCATGCGATTTGACACCTTGGCCTCCAAGGTCATGCGATTTGACACCTTGGCCTCCAAGGTCATGCGATTTGACACCTTTAGACTTCTTCCTGTGGAGTTCTTTGAAGAGTTAGGCCTATGCCAATAACCTAGCGACAATTCAGGAAACATAACATCCAAACTGAAATTGCGGCCATTGACACGCTTATTCTTCAAAAAGTCATCGATAATTTTGACCTTCGGATGGTCGCTTGCAACAGAAGCCGTGGTGGTAACATGAACTATGTTGTGTTCCATTAATAATTGCCATGGACCATGAATCAATTAGGTTCTACATTGATTTCACAATAAATGTGTGTTTAATTTAATAAAAACTTCCACACTTGCTGTTGGCTCACCCTTTATAATTAGATTTGCAAGCGGTTTGCGCAAATTACAAATGAAAACCGTTTCAAAGATTTTATTGTACAATAACGAACGCATTTTTGATTGACTCGCTTTATACCTATATTAAATAAAACTATCGGCATTAGAATAAAAACATTAAAACATAATCTACGTACTGCGGTCAATAAACGATGTACTGGTATTTTTCTTTAATCTACCAAATTTCACATTTTAAAACTGAAAAACACAAGCGCAAATTCTAAACTATCATGTGCGTGAAGCTAAAATGAATACAAAGTGTCAACTTTATCGTACCAAATCTCAGAACCTAGACCGAGTGAGAACTTAATACTTACGTATGACAAGCGCAATGCAGTCAGCAATAAGTTTTTTTTTTTTTTTTTGTTCTGAAATTTACAAAAATCGAAAACGGTATTTTGAGTGCTACTTTATATCAAGAGGTCCCAGTGTACGGCGCCCAGCTCTTAAGTAAACATTTTTATTTCCTATCTCAAAGGAAATATTCATTTTGAAACATACATAGCTTGTAACATAGAGCAATAAGAAAGATAAACCATATCGAGTCGATTAAGTCAAGTCAATCTGCCTGTTTGTACTTTATGTCACATCCTTTTGGGCCTTAAATTTCGAACCAGGAGGGTGAAATTTTATATAATGGGCTTTTTAGAGGCCGGAACAGAGCAAGTGTAAATAGTTTTTTAAATCCGACTACTGGCAAATACTACGGGCTAAACCATACCTAACGACTTCAAATACTTCTGTTTGAAGAAGTTTATTGAAGGAAAATCCCACTAAGAATATATTAAATATTTTAAATCACCATCTCCTTCTATCATCGAACGTTCTGGCACGCATCGTTTTTACAAAAAGAGAATAATAATGTGACAATTTTATTCACTCCACGTATCTTACTGGGGTATCTATTGTTCGAAGCTTATTTTTCGGCATTTGAAATGAAACTTTTGCAGGCAAGGATAAAGAGGAGAATCTCAAAATTCTTAGGGTACAGTGGGGTACAACAGTGGCTACAAAGAGGATGCAGTTTGTGCTATTTCCCGAGTTAAGCACTCGTATAAGTACTTCGCTTGCCTAGTATGTGACTGGCTTAATAATTCGAAGAATTGTTATAAGTTCTGCCTTTAGAGCGTTCGGATAGTTGGATTTATACGAGTAGTTCCTAAGTAACAGGAGATGTATGTGAATCAAATTTGTACATATTTCTAGTCCAAATCTGGTGCAAACACAGGGTTAAAAATATATAGATTTTCACAGGTTAAATCAATGCTGCAACAAATCTCCGGATTCAATTGGAGCTTTGCAAATGCTATGTCCAACAATATTTTTGCATTTAAAAATCAAGGACATAAAGCCTGGAAATGAGGCCCAGCCGCAAATTGACAAAAGGACATGGTGAAAACTGCAGCCGCGCATTTTATTTTTTTGAAATCTAATCGCTTGTAGTCTGCGCTACGATAGTTCTATAAACAATTAAATGTGGAATAATTATTTATGAGTTAACGTCGTCCGGATACATTTTCCACTCCGCCATGATTTAAAATAAAAATCGCAATCTAACCAAACAAACAAAGAAACACGAATGTGACAGCTCATGGTAAGCTTCATGGCAGCCATCGACGGCAAGGCAAGTGCTCAAACATAAATGGCGGCGCATCCGTATAGCGGTGTCTCTACGAGCCATGATCCATGCTTGGAAATATGTCGGACATTTGTCAAGCAATGCTCAAGCAGCTGGCATATTTCAATGGTGGGCGGTTTATGTCTGAACATACAGCAACTGCAAAACAGAGAAGAAAAAGAACAATGGCAAGGAAAATATAAGCTCTCGGTGAATCCTTGTGTTTCCCACTCGACCATGACTAAATTTCATTCAAAGTGACAGCTCATGCCCAACTTCATGGCAGACATGGATGGCAAGCGATAAATCCAAACATTCATGTCAGGAAGTTGATTCAAAATTCATTCAAGAAGTCGATATTTCCTTTGCCCGGGGTTTTTCGAAAAACGGCTTAGCGGATTAAAAATTTTATGTAAAATCTCGAGGTGCTATCAATTTCTGTCTGGGTCTAAGTGACTCGACCCTGTCTGAACATGAAACACGCATGCGAGAGCATTCGAAAATTCGTTCTGGTGTCCCAAGAAGCCCCAGACAGCAGCGTTCTGAACAGGATGGTCTCCGACTTCTGAAAGTTGATCTTCAGCTCTAGTCACAGTATCTCTTGATCTTATCGAAGTCAGGCTACAAGAGTATTGGAATAACCACGATCTTAGGCCCTGACCTGTACGCGACCAAGTCGTCTGCGTACGCCATGGCATGGTGAAGTGAACCTATGAGGTCGTTCGTGTAAATATTGAATAGCACCGGCGAATTAACCGCACTCTTTTGCAGACCATTTTTTACTTCAAAAGTTCCAGCAGTTCACATTGCCATTCTTCACAATGAACTTCTTACTGGTGAGCATATCATAAAGTATGAACAGAAGTAGTTTACTTATGTGTAGCCTCTTCAACTTGTAGAAGAGTCCCTTTAACCGTACGGTAACGAAGGCCTTCTCTAAGTCAACCAGACAGGCACCCGTGCATTTGTTCCATTGGATATTCGATATCAGTTTAGACGCGGCATATATGGTATTATGTCCCGCCTTGAAACCGAATTGGCTATCCGGAATTATATGCATCTTCTCACTTACGTTAGGTTAGGTTAAAAGGGGTTAGCTGCAACGAATGAGCGCAGCCTGCACTCGGATCACAAACAGATCAATTGTGCTCTCCTGACGCGGAGATTCCTGGTTGAAGAACTGCAAAGAGAGGAAAGTCCCCATGTTTCATGTCCCCACTTACTCAAGGCTCCATGGATCAAGGAGATTCTCCGTATTGGAACTGTCTTTATCCGGTTTGGGAATGGGGAATAGGCGAACCCCACAGGCGGATCAGTAGAAATGCGTCGAAGTGGGAGCGTTGCGATCCCTTATTTTCGGATCATAACCTGGCTGATAAAAGGAAGAAGAAGGAGAAGGGAATGGGCTACACCACCGCTACTTTCCAATGCGCTGGATAATGGGCATTATTTACTGCATTATTAAACAGAATGGTGTAAATGTTCATCACGTCTGGAGAAAAATGTCTGAGTACAGTGTTGGGTATACCATCGATTCAAACTGATTTCTTTTTCTCAGTGATTCGAAAATCGCTTGGAGCTCTGCCTTCTGAACAGATGTTTACACGTTTTCAGTATTGTATGCAGTGGACAATTGTATTATAAAGTGAGTAGAAGTTCGTCTAAAGTCTTGGAAGAAAATACTTATTTGTCTTTAAGTAGAAGGCAGGCGAAGCAAGGCGAGCACTGGTCAGCTAGTAAGATATAATCAGATTCAGCTTCGGCAAACAGTTTTGTAACCATATCAAGCCTCTTGGACAAGATTTGCGTAAATCCACTCAAATCAATCTTTTTTCAAAGTGATTGGATTATCGACGAGTGAGCTCCCTTAAAGGGGCAGAGGACATAAGTAAGTACGTAGTTGAAGTTTTAACGTGATGCGCGTTCAAATAAACAGACATACAGACAAAATGTATAATTTTTTATATGTACTGATTTATCTAACCTACCAATATTTTTTATATAAATATTTTTTAAAGAATTAGTAAAACCACGTAGTTTACCACACTATATCTGGCTTTGAAAATTTTATCGAAATAAATCACATTCAGTTTTCAAAATCCACCGTCCAGCAACTTTGGCTTCCGACTTCCGATGAGTGCCCACGTAATCAGTGGAGATGGGAACTGTAACTCCCCATTGCGTACATCAATCTCATTTCAAATTCATTAAAATCGTAGAAAGAAGAAGTAAGAGTTGCTTGATGGGGCTTTAACAATCTTCAAGCAAAGTGACATTATATTTTTCTTTCTTCTTCCTATTTCGGTGAGCTTACGATCCGAAAAAAAGGGGTCTAAATAAAGTCCATGTTTTAGCACCGTAAAGCAGAACTGGGATGATCGGTGACTTATACAGAGTCTCCTTATTTGCTCAAGATAGGGCTTTACTGTTGAATTCCCTTATAAGCCCAAAAAACAGCGATTGGCAAGAGTTATTCTTCGCTTGATTTCTGCGCTGATGTTGTTTTTAGAGTTTATGGCAGAGCCAAGGTAAATAAACTTACTACCTCGAAGTTATACCTCCCCACTGCGACGTTCTGTCCAATTCATCGGTGTTGATTATCCTTTGTTGACAGCATATAGATACTTGCTTTTGCCCTCGTTTGTCGCTAAATTCATTTTGGCCGCTTCTGCTTCAATGCTCGCAAACGCACCGGTGACAGACCGCTGAGTTCTTCCAACAATATCAATATCGTCAGCGTATGCAAGCAGTTGTACGAACTATTGATAGATTGTGCCTCTGGTGTTGGACTGTAAGTTCCCTACAATATTAAAGAAGTCACATGACAGCGCGTCATCTTGTCTAAAACCTTTTTTGACATCAAAGGTCTGGGTGAGGTCATTACCGGGGTCTCTTTTCTTATGGATCGGGCAAACGATGCTGAGATTCCATTCATCAGGCATACACTCGTCTGACCAAATCTAAGAGATGAGTTGTTGTTGACTCTACCAATCCATCACGAGCAGCCTTGAAAAGTTCGGCCGGTAAGCCGTCAGGTCCAGCAGCCTTGTTGGATTTCAGCTTGGGTATTGTTATCCTCGCTTCGTTTTGGTCAGATGGACGGAAATTTGGCTATCCTCGTCTATGTTGAATGGTTTGTTTTGCCTGACAGCGAGATGTTGATCTTCGTCGCCGTTATACAGTCTGCAGAAGTAGTTTTTACATATTCCCAGCACCGAGTGTGATTCTGCTACGAGGTTTCCATTTTCATCTTCACATGTTTCTATACGGTTATTGCTTCTCTGACACGTTCTTTTACCTTTAAGTAAAACTTCCGTACATTGTTCCTGGAGTAGTTTTAGTTTTTTAGTTAGAAAGTCTGTTTATTTCATTAATAAAAAAGATTGTTTGTTACACGTTTATAATTTCTAAGTCTGTTTGGTTTAGCTTAGGGCCGTCTACCAGATTGACATGTAACTTTATTAAATTATACATGTAGGATCCTGTCTCGGGATCCAATAAAACACTTTTTATTTAAAACACTTTATATTTTAGGTTTATTTCATAAATACTCCACAGTGAGTTTATATTACTTAACAAATATTTAGTTGGCGCAAATGAAATATGAATGGGAGTGGAAGCGCGTCTTTTCTGTTTAGTGGTTTGGCTACTACTGTGCTTTTGGTTTCGTTTTGTCTCTTTGTTTCGTGTTCGTCTCGCGTTTGTCTTTGTTCCTGGTCACCATCACCACTTTGTAGGGACCAAGAAATTTAGGTCTTAGTTTCATGCCAGAGCCAAACTGCGTGCGCTTGATGGCGACTAGTTCGTTTAGCTCGTACTTTTGCTCTGTTATCCTGGTTTTGTCGTAGGTCCTCCGATTTTCTTGCTGAACCTTAAGGGTGTTCTCGCGCACTTCGTCCCTCATGGCATCTCGCTCACTAGTTAACTGCTCCACAACCGCTTCATTCAGAAGTTCTCGAAGGTCCGAGTAGTCAGGGACTCGCATGTCTAAACCTGTCAGTATTTTAAACGGACTAAACTTAGTAACCCTTGACGGAGTATCGTTTAGTATCTGCTGTACTCTATCCACATGCTTGTACCAGTTTTGTGTACTGCCTAAGTTCACCTTCATCAGCATCGGCACGACGATCCTGTGGATCCTCTCCACTTGCCCGTTGCCTCGCGGGACTCCGGTTGCGATAAGTAGGTGTTGTATACCCTCACTTCTACAGTACTCGCTAAATGCGGCTGATGTAAACGCCGTTCCCCTGTCCGATATGATCCTACTGGGATTACCAAAAGTTGTGGATTGTTTTTTTAACTTCTCGATGACTTCGTTGGATGCGGTGCTCTTGGTTGGGTAGAGCCAAACAAACTTTGAAAACGCATCTACAACCACAAGTATATGATTATACTGTTTACGGGTCTGTTCCATTGGCCCAACGTGATCCACATGGTACGTCCCCAATGGACGGTCTTCCTTATCGATAGGCGTAAGCAAACCTTCCTTCCTTCCAACCTTGGCTTCTGATACGATGCACTCGATACAGCTTCTAACAACATTGGCTACCTTTTTAGCTAGGCGCGGGATATAAAGTCTTTTCCACCTGGTCCTGTGTTTTCTTAACGGAAAAATGACCCTGTTGGTGCGCCACTCTGATGATCTCTTGCTCCATCGGTGTAGGAACTACGACGAGTTCCCTTACCGGATCTTTATACAGTATCCCAGCTCTCAGAAAATAATCTTCGTAGTTGTCCTTCGCTAAGATCGTTCGTACAGCTTTTATCCACGTGTCCTCCAACTGTGCCTCACGAATACGATGGATTAACGACTCTTCTAGGATCAGGCATGACATCCTGCTCAACGCATCCACATGCTTCATCTTTGAGCCTGATCGATGCTCGATTTCGTAGTCGAACTCCTGCAAAAACATTGCCCACCTAGACACTCTCAGTGGTACGTCTTTCTTATTCATGGTCATGCTGAACACATTACAGTCGGACACAATCTTTAGCCGTATTCCCATCAGAAAAATTCTCCACTTCTTTAGGGCTTCTATGATGGCTAGTACCTCTAACTCGTACGAATGGTACTTTTGTTCGATCGGCGAAGTCTTCCGACTCATATACTCTACTGGATGTAATAGCTGGTCATCCATGTCCTTTTGCAGTAAGACTGCTCCGCACCCGTACGTGCTGGCGTCTGTATGAACCTCGGTTGGCGCCTTAGGATCAAACAACTTTAGTACTGGTGCACTTACTAACGCTACTTTAAGCTGGTGGAAAGCTAATAACTGTTCAACATCCATCTTAAACTTCGCATCCTTGCGCAGTAAATCTGACAACGGCTTGGCGACCATAGCAAATCCTTCGACGAATCTTCTGAAGTACAATGTCAGGCCTAAGAAACGTTGAAGCGCTTTCTTATCACCTGGTATCGGGAACTCACTTACTGCTCTAGTTTTCTCCGCTGAAGGACGGATTGTACTGTTTTCGATTATGTATCCGAGGAACTCTACCTTCCTCTTCAAGAACTGGCATTTCCTCCACTTGATGCGTAACCCGCTTTCCGATGCCACCTTCAAGACCAATTCTAACTTTTGTAAACCTTCATCCTCATCTTTGGAGGGAACTATTATGTCGTCCATGTACACCACTATCGTCCCATCATGAATCAAACTTCTTAGTACCGCAAAGATGTATCTCGGAAACACAGCTGGGGAGTTACATATACCAAAACGTACGTATACCGCTATGGGTGACGAATGCAGTATACTTCCTTGAGTTTGGCTCGACCGGTACGTGGAAGAAACCATTCGCCAAATCCAACGTCGTAAATACACTTGCTTCTTGCAGCCTCTCAAGCACACTGTCGATCAAGACCATCGGAAAGTTGTCCCTAGCTATCTTTTCGTTCAACTTCCTGTAATCGCAGCAAAGTCTCTTTGTCCCATCTCTTTTCTGCACTAGCACAACTGGTGATGCATATTCTGAAACGCTAGGTTGAACTATTCCTTCACGCAGCCATTCAGCGACTTGCACTTCTACGACCTGCTGATCTGCATACGACATACGCCTTGGGCTTTGATATACTGGGATTTCATCGACTAATACTAGGTTCATCTCGACCGGTGATTCCTTCTTTCTATTCGGGGCGTAATCCTCTATCATCTTTGCGGCAGCTTTCCTCTCACGGTCGTTCAGGTGGTCCAGACTAAGACTCGGCTCACTGTATAACTCTCCTTCTCCAGCTATGACGCAAATTGCTTCAAACTCGGCGGCTAAGTCGAAACTTCCCTGCTCACTACTCGGCTTTCTACAATTCTCTGCACAACTCCGTGTGCCTGCAGGGCCTCTGCCCACATCAACATCAACTTCGTGTCCCTCACCTACACCTTTACCACCTGTAGTCTCCACACCTCCCGTCAGTTCCGTCTCCTTATTAGCCGACTCTCCGGCGCTTTGCTTCCTTCTAAATTCTGCGCCCTCTGCCGTAATCATGATGTCAAAGTCGCTAAGCACGTCATTCCCGATCACTGTCGAATACTGTATGTCTTGCTCTCCGACCACATGAAACCTCATATTGAGTTTTACCCCATCTACCTCGAAATCTACAGCGAAACTTCCTAGAGTCATTACTTTATTCTGCCCTATACCAAACAAATTCCTCTTGACTTTGTCTAATTCGACATATTCGAGCATCATTAGGCTATCATATCTAATGAGGCTTAAGTCACTACCTGTATACAGTAAAGCTGACAAAGTACGACCCTTCACCGTGATGTCTTTGAAGATACGGTTGGAACCTGTTGCGAGACACACTCGCGCATCTGGAGCGCTTGCTTCGCCATCTGTTGTCGCAGTATGGACGTTGCTTGTTTCTGCCTTTACTCGCTGCTCCGTCGCCATGGTGTCGCCTCTGCACTCGAACGAGCGATGACCTACTTATCCGCATCTGTAGCACTTCACTGATCGAGTCTGGCAGTCCTTTGCGATGTGTGTTGCTTCTCCGCACTTGAAACACCTCCTCTCTCCCCTCTCCTGCTTCATTACCGGTTGGGATCCAGATGGTGTTCGTTGGCTTCCCCTTGAGTATGACGACTGCTGGGTTAGCCCACGAACCTTCTCGTACACCCTCAACTGCCCTTTAAGTTCGACAACTGTTTTGGCCTGGTACAGCGCCATCTTATACTGCACCGAGTCCGGTATTCCCCTCACGAAGTAGTCTATTATGCTTTCGTCATCGACGTTGACGGACTTCCCAATTTCCATAAGACTGTAAAGATACTCCCGTAAAGTTTCTGTTGGCTTCTTCCTACGGTTTCTCAGCTGGTTGTGAACTTCAGCGGATGACGGCTTTGCTCCGAACTCTTCCACGAGTGCCTTCTTCAGTGCCTTCCAATCCTTTATCCCCGTTTGGCTACGGATAAAAAGCTTGGCGGCTCCCTTAAGTAATTGTTTGCCGTAAATGAATTTCTGCAGGCCATTCCACTGTACCGTCACAGCACTCTCTTTAAACTCCTGTAACCACTGGGTGACACCTGGGAAACCCGCTCCATCAAATGTTATAAAAGAGTCCTCGATGTCGCGAAGGGTGAACAATCCCCTTTCTACTGCTACTTCGGGCACCGAATCGGTTCCCGTACCATACTCACTGCCTACATCTTCGTCCCCCTCGTCATGAGATAATCCGAAATGCTGTAGGAGCCTGTCTTGTAACGTCTCTTTACGTCCCGTTGTAAGTAGGTTAAGTTCCGTTAGTTTTGTCTTTAGTCCGTCAACGGTCAAAGCTAACACTGCTTCCACATCCATTTTACAATAAAAAATGTTAACCCAAAATTCAATAAAATTTACAAAAAAAAATAAAATCTAAATTTAATTTGGTTTATAGAAAATGTAAGCCTTCTGGCTAAGCCCAAACAAATGGAATTCTTATTTAATTTTAAATTCAATATCAAAAGATGATGAAAAAAAATGTAAAACAAAAGAACGGACTTGCCAGCAATCGTATGACCCCCTATTACTCAGCTTCTCCTGCCGCTTCTTCTCCTTCGATTCCGTTGCTGTCTACTGCTACTCTCCTAACGGCTTTCTCATGCGGTCTATCTCTGCATCTGCTATCCGTTTGTCTTGACACGACACTTCTTCTGCTATCTGGTGATTTTACCGTTGGGGCACACAATTGTACACTTTGGCCCTTTATTAGTCTTTATCTTTTTTTCTTTTAAAACTTTTAATTTACACTTTTAAAAGTCGCATGCGCATTCCTTCTCCACTAAGATCAAATCTGATTGATTTTTTCCACTTTTTCATTTTGCACACTGTGTGCTATGAGCGATTGATTTTGGCTGAGGATCTTAACGGATCCCAGTTAAATGATTTCGGCTGAGCCCCCAATTTGTAGGATCCTGTCTCGGGATCCAATAAAACACTTTTTATTTAAAACACTTTATATTTTAGGTTTATTTCATAAATACTCCACAGTGAGTTTATATTACTTTACAAAGATTTAGTTGGCGCAAATGAAATATGAATGGGAGTGGAAGCGCGTCTTTTCTGTTTAGTGGTTTGGCTACTACTGTGCTTTTGGTTTCGTTTTGTCTCTTTGTTTCGTGTTCGTCTCGCGTTTGTCTTTGTTCCTGTTCGATCTTGTCGTCTGTCTGTCAACGGTTCCTATGTACCTCTTTGGTTGGTGTGTGCGTGTCGTACCCTTTCCTATCGTTGTTGGTTCGTGGCGTGGTGGTTCTCTTCGTTGTCGCCTGTTCGACATGTACTTTGCTGTCTGCGCAATCGTCGCCTGTTATCTATCACCGTGTGTTTTAGTATTTGTTAGTATGCGTTGTTTATCGTCGTCTGTCCTTTTATGTTTGACGGTGTTTGTTAAGGGCCCCATCCTACATACATATGTATTAAAAAAACCAGTTAATTATCAAAATAAGCAAAAAAGAGTATAGGTTTATAATAATTGTAAAGTAGCTTAAAAATCGCCTTCAACCATGCGTCCCCTGTACTTTAGTGCCATCGTTGCGTATCTATAAAGCACTTCCCAGCCTCGTTCACCATCCAAAATGTGCATCGCCTCCTCTTTTTCCAGTAAGTTAGTGCCAAAGAAGATTCGCCGTGTCTCCCCAAAAATAGAGCATTTTGCGATAAAGTACAATACATCCTCTCTTTCGTTGAGATTGCATAGATCGTATATAATCGGGAGTTCCGGTCGATGAGGTATATAGTTCAGAGGTACTAATTCCCCTCTCATCTTAAAAATTGTGCTTATCATGTCAGTGGAATGGGTGTTTAAAAAGTATGTATTATCGTGTGCGTTGTATCTGCATTTGCTCTAGATTGCCCTGTGCTGGGAAGGTTGGGCTTCGTTGACGAAAGCTTCGTATAAATGTTGTCCTGTTTTTTCTATTAGACTGTACTCGTAAAACTTGTCTCTCAATGTTGCTGTCTGATCACTGGGCATAATGCTTAAGTTGAATCCACAATGATGTGCTAGATTTTCCCACTCTTGCACACAGTTTTCTTTTGTTGCTAATATACGCGAAAGTATTAACTTTGGTATCCTTTCATCATCCATTGACATAACTTTTAGCATATACTTAAAATGCAACCAACAAAAGTTGGATGCCAGTCTCTAAGTGTATCATATAATATATATCATATAATTTGGCAATCTTAAGACTTTTCTGATAAAATAGCGAAGAAACTTTTCAATGGGGGCATATGAGCGATATCCCCATACTTGTGCCCCATACAGAAGGCTAGATGTTGAAGTTGCTCGGATTATTTCTTGATTGGCACAATGAGACACCAGCTTATTATTGATGCGGCTTCTCCAAACTGAACAAATTCTTCCTGGAGTGCTTTCAATATTCTCGATCGTGCGCTTCTCTTGCTCTTTCTTCTTCTTTCGGGGAAGCCGATGTTCTTCCCGTCACTTTTGCTCGTAGAGCTCACGAGCAGCTCTCGTCTTCCTTTGCAGCGCCGCTTTATATGCCTCTTATTTTGGTGCATGCACTTGCCGCCATTCTTCGTCAAACCAGAGGTTTCGCGGTGGTGGGCGAACAAGACCCAGCACATCAGTCGCGGTGGCGGCATAGGGGTAATTAAGAGATTTCGGGATACACGTTCAGCGATGGCTCTGGGAGTCTTTTGCCACTGTAGCTCTTCAACGTTAAATTTTCTCACAGTGATTATTCTTTGTTGCTCAGTTTGGGATATCCGCATTCGTACCTTGGCTACAACAAGGTAATGATCCGAGTATATGTTGGCCGCTTGGAAGGTCCGGACATCCAGAATACTGGAGGTATGTCTTGTTTCGATCGCAAAATGATCAACTTGGGTGATCGTTGCATGATCATTGGACCGCCATGTCTACTTATGAATATTGAGATGAGGAAACCATGTTCTTGCTATGTTGACGTTTCGCTCCAAAGAAAAATCAATTAGCCTCAGTCCGTTACCAGACGTAGTGTCGTGTAGGCTATGCTTATCGACTGCCCTACCAAAAATGTCCTCCTGTGACAACTGTGGTGTAGAGCCTTCCTTTCAACTTAGGGGGACGCTTTTCGGTCACAGAAGATAGCGGAGTTTTCTCGCCACTTCATCCACCCCACGCTTACGCGATGATTGATGTCGTTATCACAGGTTGCTTTGCTATTGATCATAGATCCCAGATATTTGAACTTTTCGCACTTGGAAAGCACTGTTCCATTTAAATAAATGTCTGGAATAGGTTTGAGTGGATCAGAGAACGGGCAGCACAAGAACTCTGTCTTTTTTGGACTAGAGCGATACCCATTTCTATCCAAAACGACCACCCACACATCAAGTGTGCGTGAAAAGTTACTTCATCTCAACAAAAGATAAATCAATGAATTCTTGAGAATCATGGTTGACTACTTTTTTTTATATTAACTTACATACGTCTAAGTGTTTAGCTGTTTAATTACAATTGTTTTAAATAAAGAGAAGATGCAGAAAAGAAACATTTTCGGTGCAGTGGTTTGAAACTCAGGTGATAATGAGTTTCAGTATATGCTTACTCAATGGGTGGTGTCCGAACCAGTCAAGGAGAATTCACTGTAATTTTTGAATTCGATTCTGATTTCTAATATTTTTGTTGAGTACCTATTAAGTTAGCTGAACAACTGGACGTATAACTGCTGCACCATACCACCTACACAAAACGACTTCTCTCTACCGAAAAAAAAAAATACTTCAAAATGACACCAAAACTTCATCAGAATCTGGTGGGAAGGCGGTGGATCTTAAACTAGGATTGGATCTAAGGGACAGTAGATACCATTCTGCTGAGCAACAAAAACAGTATATTTTTTTAATTTACTGAATCACCCTGTTCCACTTTCATATATGGTTACACAATTCAGAACTACGACCTTTTATTTACGAGGTATAAGATATATTGCTTATGAGCGTGCAATGCGCGCAAAATATTCTTTTTTAGTATCCAAATAAATTTTCCATTTCGTTGAATCATTGAGGATTAACCCTTCCTGGTTTGGATGTTCCACTTTTGGGGCCAAATTTTATTAGCCATTGTGAGCCATCATATGACATCATATTTGAGATATAATACTCTACTAAAGTTAACCGGATTAACATATATAGCTTTTGTTAGAAAGCTTTCATATCACCGTCGAGGGCATCATAAAATTCATCATTTTCACAGATGCATCCCAAATGATGACGACTGATGTATTGGGTAAGATTGTTTAGTGCCTAACTCAGCGAAATTTAAAGGCAAAATAAATTATGCTCCCTCAAGTGAAATAACTAAAAATAAGGCGTCAACTCAGTTCATAAAATTTCTAGGGAATAATAAAGTTCAAGGCGACTTCATTTCTGTTTTACATATTTTTATTTTTTTCCTTCAATTAAGTTGTCCATCTAAAAGAGGGGGCAGTCAACAGGGAGCCAGTTTGGAGCAGGTCATACTTCTGTTGGAGTTTAATTGCATGGGCTAGGGTGGGTTAGGTGGTATGGTTACCTTGACCGTACATCCCTCCGAAACATATGGAAAAAAGATAGCAGATATCAGAAAGTACATATAAATGTCCTAAGACCATGCCTTATAGCGGAGTAAATCGAAGGGTTAATAAAATATTGAGGCGTACCAGTTTCACATTGGCGATACTACATGGAACAAGAGAGAGAATGGCAGGTGGTTTTTGTAGGCCTGAAACTCGCATTCTGGTTCAGTGTGTCTGTTGGAGCTTCAACTCCATTCAAAAAGAGCCTCTCCAGGCCTGATAGTGAGTAAAGTTTGTAAGTGCAAAGTGTATAACCGTGCCATATAGGACTATCAAGACTTAATTAGAATGTTTCCTTGAGGAAAGTGACTGCTCTGAAAGGAGTTTTTAAAGACTGGCTTAGCTCATGGGTATATACCATCTCTTTGAGGCAATGGTAAAGTAGTCTGTATTCCTTAGCTAGTGAAAGAAAATTATACTTTGGGGAAAAGTTTTAGATCTACATACCAGCATCTCCTTATTTTTGTTGAAAAGTTTAGAACGCATGGGGGAAATTAAGCTGAGATCGGTAGTTTGAAAAGAAATCCTCTGAGTAGACAGACACCAACATGCCTATGTAATAGATCTTGCGAATATGCCCTTTACGACTCTGTTCGTAGGATGGGGACCTATACTATATACGAAGGTATAGAGCAGATGAAACTATTGTTAGATGAATCTATTTCATGCAGCCCCATGGGCTGCTAACCGCTTAAGGTAAATGGGATCACAAAGTAATGGTTAAAATTAAAGAAGCTCTCCGCAAGTTGAAGTTGGTTTGCCTTTACCGTGGTGCCTCGTTGACGATTCGCTTCTCGCGGAAGAATTTGTAACTCCACATCTAAGCGAATGTTGAATATGTTTTTTTAATAGTGTCAGGCAGATCTTTGAAGCGGTGCGTAATGAAATGCGAACTATTTAGAATAAACTTTATGTTTAGTGTACCGGGCTTGTGCTATCCATAAATCCGAATAAAACAACTTTACTTATAGTTATTAGCAAAAAAAAAAGTTGATGGGTTTATGGTACCAAAGTTGAAAAGTGTGGCTGTCCAGAAGTTCGACTTCTCAGAACTTGCTGGCAGTGTCGAAGATCTTTCGGTATGACGTGGGTTCTAAGGCTTGCTGTGGTACACTGATTGCATTATACATAGCTAGCAAATTTGTCTGCATCCTGGGAAAAAGAGTGAGACTTCTCCTCAATCTCAGCAAGAAGGACTACGTAACTAATCGCAAGAAACAATGAATGTGATTTTCACATGGGCAATGTAGGAATCATTGCAGACATGTGAGTCGTGCTTGAAAGAGGAGGATACAACAGAATACTTCTTCTATCAGTTTATGGAAATGCATTCAATCCAAACTCTCATCTTGGGTAAAATTCTGTTTCTCACTAAGAGTACGCGGGAATCTGGGTAGGTAGCCACCAACTTGATTGAAAAGAACACATATTTTTGCCACAAATCTAGCAGTTTTCTTGTGACATTGGCGTCACCCTTAAAGTACTGCACTCATAAAATAATACTGGTGCTCCGTTTGAACGTAACAGTAGTTTGGGATTGGTACTGCCTTATTAAAATATATATATATATATATATTTGGCGCAACAGCTCTTTAATCTTCGTATCAATGCGAGGGTACCCGGGTATCCATTTGATTTTTGAACCAATAAAAAATTAATTTCGCCCATATGACCCCGTAATGATACTTTCAGTACCTTCCGGATATTTTACTCTGCTTTGAATGGAGTACTCCATTTGAAATAAATCCAATCTGTTAATTTGATCAAATTCATTTTTCAACGCTAATACAGAGTTATATGCGAAGTACACCCTTTACCATCCTTACGAGTATGTCCTGCATCCCCTTGTGGGTCCTAGGGCCTCTTCTATGCATACACGCCATTGTGTACGGTTTCTGGCAATGTGTCTGAGTTTTCTCCAAATTTTCCCCAACTGCCGTGCCTCCTTGTCAACTATTTTGGGTCAGGGCCAGGTCTTCTACCTTCCTGAGTTAAAAGGTTCCATTGCATAGCATGGTTCGCTATGGAATTGTTACCCTTTCGGAACGTGTGACCAATCCAATGCCACTTCCGCCGTTGGATAGTTGTCCTTATTGGTTCCTGACCCGTTCTCTCGTAAAGGTGTTCGTTAGAGATACGATTGGGCCAGAAAATCCTTAAGATATTGCGCAGACACCTATTAACGAACGTTTGCAGCTTTCTGGTGATAGTAGTGGTCACTCTCTACGTGCTGCAACCATATAGCAGCACGGATTCAACGTTGGAGCGGAACAGTCTTATTTTGGTGCTCAAACTGATTGCATTGCTTCGCCATATTTTGGACAACATCCCGAACGCGGACTTTGCTTTGGCGATCCTGTTGGCTATATCCAGTTCGGTTCCACCATCGGTCGAGACAATACTCCCAAGATACTGGAAATCCTCTACTCTCTCTACCGGTTGTCCAGCAATGCATATTTGAGCCGAAGAGTTTGTTCTTAGGCTGATAATTTTAGTTTTTGCCGTATTAATTTTCAGCCCGACGACGCCTGCCTCCCTCTCCAAATCTGCTGTCATTTGGTGGAGGTCCATAATTCTGTGGGAGAGTAAGCATACATCGTCAGCATAGTCAAGATGTTTCAGTTGAGATGTAAGAGTCCATCGAATTCCTCCGTTTCCCGTTGACAAAGCTGCACGAAGCACATCGCTAATCACCAATAGGAATAATATGAGTGAAAGGACACAGCCTTGTCTTACCCCACTTTGGATCTCAAATTCCTCAGACAACCTTCCTCTGTGCAGAACTTGAAATTTGGAGCCTTCGTATGTCTCAGTCTGATTTAGGAGCATATCGCTAGCGAATACGGGTTTAAAACCGTAGCAAAATGCTCCTTCTATCTCTTAAGTTGGTCCTCATCCGAAATGAGCAAGGAGCCTTCTAGGCTTTTCACAGGGTGTTGGCTGGAGCTGCAGCCACCTGTCAGCTCTGTGGTGATTCTGTAGACGGTCCTGCTGTCACGCCTCCGTGCAGCTTTTTCGGCTTCTGCGACCAGCGCGTTGATGTAGTTGCGCCTGTCACGTTGCACGCTATGCAACTTCTCTCATCTTCATGCAATATAGGGACTTTAGCTTGCTTCTCTCTGCTGGAGTAGCTGCAACGCGAGCTTTCAGCTTTTTTCGTTCGTCAATCCGTCTCCAAGTATCCTCGGAAAGCCACGCCCATGTCTTCCCTGCGATCGACCGACAATTTTGTCAGTACCAGATGTAAAAACATTTTTCACAGCACACCAATGACCTTGGGTGGTTGCGGGTATTGCGCAGCTGATTGCTTCCACACCTTGCGAAAAGTGCTCCCTTAATTGTTGGCGCACGGAAGGATCACTAAGTCTATCGATGTTGAACCTGGGCATTCTTGTGTTGTCGTGGGATCTTCGAACTGCAGTAGTGCGTAGTTGGAGAGTAGCTATCATAAGATGGTGATCTCGAACTATCCCCACATCTGCCCCTCGCCTGTTTCGGACGTCCAGGAGACTACTTCTAAAGCGGCGGCTGATGGCAAAATGGTCAATTTGATTGGATGTTGCTTGCCCGTCGTTGGAAACCCGGCTGACTTTGTGGCAGGTCTTGTGCTCAAACATGTTGCCACCTATCACAAGGCGGTTGGCATTGCAGAAATCGGCAAACCTTTCGCCGTTGTCATTGCGGTTGCCTATTCCATGCTTCCCGCTTACATGTTTGAGCCATTCGTTGTCATTGCCTACCTTGGCATTCAAATCCCACCATCAATATGACAATGTCTCCATTTGGTAGTGTGTTGAAGACGGCACTTAAAAAATTGTTGAATGTAGAATTCGTACTTATAAATAGGTACCCCTATTTATATTGTACTGATTCTTAAAATGCTGGAGCTTTTGTGAAAATCCAATTTGCGACCAGCATAGTACAACTATCAATAAATGTAATTTTTGCTCAAAAAATGACTAAAAAAATTGTATACAGTGTGTAAATTACACATTAAAATAAAGCTTCTGAACTGAGTTGAATTTACTATTGACTATGTTTCTATTACTTTATCTTCATAATTCTTACTCTTTTTGTCGCAGCTCATACAAAATGTAGGGGGGTACCCGGGTACCCGTTGCGCTGTTCGACCGTGTATTAATTTCGTATTGACACGAGGGTTAAAGCTTCTAATTAAGCTTCTCGCAACCACTCTTGTTGTGTGCGTTATATATTTCACATCAATGGAAGGGACCTACAGTTTAGTGCCGTATCCGAACGGCGATTTGAGAAGCTTTTTCGTGACAACAATACTCTCGGATGTTTGTCAGACGTTCGCGAGAGGTAGGACCGTGAAAAAAACTTTTTCGTGTTTTCTGGGATTCGAACTCGGAACATGGTACTGTCTTAGTTTTCAATAATAATTTGTGCGGTGCTGATATAGTCAGTGCAGGATAAATGCAATTTCTGGTTTCCAAGTGTTCTGGTTTCTCTTTGAAGCTACACAATTATTCCCATCCACCTCTCACAATTTATTTCTATAAGTGGGTGCTGCAGGTCTGTTAAAATTGTCAGTGACGCATGGTAGAGCTGATTCCTACTTCACCAAATCCTGGCGTCGTTCAGCGAAACTTCTCTTGAGCGTACATCGATGAGACTGAGAAATGTATACGTTCAAGGTAGGAGTGGGTATATGTAAATAAAACGAACTAGTTAAAAAATTGTTTTTCATCTCGTAGTGACGTAACCGTTTTTTTTTTTTCAAAAAACAGTTTAGTAACTACATTTATCTCCGCCCCTGATACATACACTAACTAGTTACGAAAATAACTTGTTATAAAAAATAACTACTTCACCATCTCGTTACCGTTTTTTTCGTTTTTTACGTTTCTCTGTTTTTCATTTAACTACTTCACCCTCTCGTTGTCGTTTTTTTTTCGTTTTTTAACGTGTTCAGGATTTTTCTTTTAACTACTTCACCATCTCGTTGTCGTTTTTTAACGTTTTCTCCGTTTTTCGTTTAACAACTTCACCATCTCGTTATCTTTTTTTCGTTTTTTACGTTTTCTCCGTTTTTCGTTTAACTACTTCACTATCTCGTTATCGTTTTTTCGTTTTTTACGTTTTCTCTGTTTTTCATTTAACTACTTCACCCTCTCGTTATCGTTTTGATCGTTTTTTTTTTAACGTTTTCTGGATTTTTCGTTTAACTACTTCACCATCTCTTTGTAGTTTTTTTTTTCATTTTTTAACATTTTCTCCGTTTTTCGTTTAACTACTTCACCTGCTCGTTATCGTTTTTCCGTTTCTTGTTCGTTTGCACTAAATGATAAGAAAACGCCTTTTCGTTCGTTTTGTGAAAGTAGTTATTTTTTTAACTAGTTTTTAAACGACCCACCTCTAGTTCAAGGATTGTGTCAGTTGAAGTGAATTAAATTTGCATTCATATGATGTGTTCGCGTATGAGAAGTGTACTTTAAGAAAGGTTTCACAATATTTCTTTTAAACTATTTTAACGTGATTATTATTTGCTTTGTACTGTATTCTCATAAATCAACAAAATTGTGGGCACATGATGCAAATGTATGTTTACAACATTCCAGTGCGATTATATATATACATATGTACTCACTGGCATGAGGCAACTGATTGTTTTGTTGCCCGTGAAATATTATCAACAAAATGTCGTTGCACTGTAGAGTCCCTGATTTTGTAGGTGTTTCAATATTATGGAGTAAAGTTCGTCGCGTGTCTACCTCAAGGCGGTTGTTCTAGACTCCTTAAAAGGTAAATTAGTCAGCGAGCGTTAGAGCGCAATTTTCTACTTTCTACCCTGTACAGTCTAAATATTTATGAATTCGGAAATATTTGGCAATGTCAAGTTCCAAGGACATCATCTCACCTCATAGGAGTATAAAATCTTCGTCAACCTACGCAATATTTTCGCAAAATCAACTCGCTTGTAATTCGCATTAATGATACTAAAATTTCTGCGTGCCATCTAAATCCTATCTGGTGGTATTTTCCGCTTGGTGAAAGTTCACTGGAAAATTTTTAGACACTTTTCTTGAAATCTGTAAAATTCGATTTCTCATTCTCTGGAAAAATAAATAAATATAAATCGAAAAATATCCTTTTACAGATAAGCGATGCGAAAAGGACTTTCTTGAAACTTAGTAAATCATTTCATCGTAAATTACCGCTATATTCGAAAACTATATCGAAGGGTCTCCCATTACCGGATGTAACTGACACTACTGAACTCCTTTTTCAAATATTTCCACTAAATCACCAGAGTCCTGGATCTGCTTCACAACTCAATACGATGTTAAGTAATAAATTCAAGGAATGGGGACAAATCTGGCAAAACCCAACGAGGGTATGCAGTGACACTATCATTCTATTCAGTGAAACTGCTCCTATCTCCATGATATGTCAATGTTGGCATTTTCAGAGCAAGACGATATGGTACTAACACATATTACACCCCCAGGAAGGCATCCTAGAAAAGTAGAGAAAAGCAAAAAAGAAAAAAAAAGGGGAAGCATCTCTGCCCTTTTTCCTTATCATAGATTTACTCGTACACCCGAAGAATTATGGTAAGGATAGGGTGGATTTCAAAAAGTCATTTACGGAGCAGCATGTCTGCTTTCATATTAACAAGCTAAGAATGATTTGTTGCTGTGAGGGGTTGTTCTCCCCACTTTTTTCCTTTTTCGTGTGAGTTGTGGAATGGGAGGATGCGCCTTGTTAAAAGCGTACGCAAATGGATGAAATAAATAGCCACTTACCCTTTTATCCGGATTCAGAAACGTGAATATGATCATCATCACGTTATATGGCGTCCAGCATATAAGAAACGCAACAATTATCACAACCGAGATGCGTAGGGACTTCATTTTCGCCTTATGTATCAGTCGCTGGCGATTCGTTTGAACCGTGGGCTTATTTGTGTATACTGCCAGCTTGGAGCCCTGGAACATTTTTTCACTGCCTGTAATAGGAGACAAAACATGAGTGATGAGGGATGTCAGAATAATTAGGGAATAAAAAATGGGGCTCTCATAATTTACAAAAAAATAAAATAAAAATGCCTTCGGGCGTGGGTGGGTGCTGCTTACTCGAAACGTAAATTATTCAAAGTATTTTTTATCTCTAATTCGTTGGAAATTTGAGGAACGGAAAATTAGAAATTAGAATGAGGGGAATTCTGGGAAAAGTGATTAACAAGTTGACTTTGGTGTGAAATGGAATGATGGTATGAATAATTCTAAGAAATGAACTGCAAAAGTGTACTTTTTCTTGATCGAACATTTGGTAAGAAGGCTGTCGCACTTGACACTGACAATTAAATTTTGTATCTTGATAATTTTCAAGGAATTTGAAAGAGTTGGGGGGTTGTAATGCTGAGACAGGGAAACCAAATTTCTTAAGCCCATTCAACCCCAACGTTGCCTGAGAACAATTTCGTATGTTTATAGGCTCACCATCCGCATTCCTTTTGTTTTTGTTTAATGAGCCGCAATGATAACGGTAGTCATATGTGTCTGCACGAAGAGTGATCAAATAATAACTCATTTTTGAATCATTTAGCAAAGTTATTTTTAAAAGTCTGCAGCAGTGTTGGCGAAAAAATTGTTCTGACTCCAGGAAGACGTTTTTAAATATAAATATCTTTTTTTCAATAATTGAATCAAATAGTTTTCAGCAAACGTTAAATTAAATATTTTTAAAAGTTAATTTGTTCAATTTTAAACCAACATCAGATGAGAAATATTTATAGTTATCAAGTTACATGTGGGCAACTTTGGTCAATTGTGGTAATAAATTTATTTGCCTTTAGTTATATACGTAAGACAACAACATAAAAGATTATCAAAAGAGGCCACACAGCAAATTTGAAACTTCGATTGGGATGTTTCTACTGATGAAGAAAGTGGAGATGAGATGGAAAATTTCTACAGTGCTGGAGTAGAATTTGGAAGGGATTGTGGAAAGAGGTGAAAGTATAGAGATCGGGCTTCTCGACAATATCATTGCGGAAGACGACGAGCAAGATACTTGCTTCGAAAAAATGTATGTGAAGACACTCAAATGGAGATCTAGGCTATGATGGAGCTTCAATCCAGAAAGTATTTGGAGATTATATTTTGGAAGTTTATGATGCAATGACACAAGTATACTATTTCTCAAATTTTGTTGATACCCGAACTCTTGATTTGATTACACAGCAAACTGATTTGTATGGACTGCAAGAACTGCGCATTGAACTTAAATGCACTAAGGAGGAAATTAGACGACACGATATATTGGTACTCTCTTATACTTAGGTGTTTTGAAATTGCCCCAATTTAAAATTGCATGGTCCCAAAATATGAAGCTTACAGCTTTAACAGACTCAGAGTCACGAAATAGGTGTGAAAAAATTTAGGAGTGCTTACATTTAAAAAAACAAATACAAAAACAAGTAAAAAATACAAAAAAAAATAACTTTAAGAGAGACAACTGAGACGCATGAAGCGGCCGAGGAGACCAGAGAAAATTCTTACTCCGGATAAGACCATGAAACCACCACTTCCACGCCCAACAGCCCTCGTAATTTGGCAAAGAATAGCTCCTCTGGCAGTACCACTTTGGTGCCCTCCGCGAACCAAAGATTAGGCCCATTGGCAACAAGGGCGAACATGATCGAAGGTGAACAGAACCAGAAGAAGCTAACCTTCAGAAACCAGCTAACGCCGGAGGGAAAGAGGGTAGACAACACACGAAGAACCGTAACACGGTTGACTAAGACTGAGGCGTCGAAGCTAAACGCGAGGGACTCTAATCGCCTAGACAGGGCCAACAAATTATTTCCCACGCTGAAAATCCAACCTCAACCATCCGATAGAATAACAGGGATACTACGTCAAGACCAGTAAACAGTCCCGGAACGGCAAAAACGTCAAGGACACCTGCCCAGTAATCGCGCCGTCCAGCTAGCAAATCTATCTGTGACCGACTGATACGTAGCGAAGTGAGAGTGGTAGCTCCGCCAGTGCCAAGTGCGAGCACCTCAAAAAGAGGTCGAAACGACGACACCACTATAGGCCACAGCAGAAAAATCACTGATCGACAAGCTAATCGAAGCCACCAACCCTCCGCCCTGTGCCTCTCTTCAGGCAATTGTCGACAAAGGTTTCAGAATCTTGGACTGTTTTTTTTTTTTTTTAGTTTATTTAACCTACAATTTCAACAATCAACAGGTTTTTCAAAAATTAATTCTGAAGCCACACTCAAAGCACGATGCCGGCAAATTGATAGTCGTCCCGAAAAGGCACCTACCGAGACAATGTCCATGTTACCCGCGAAAGAGTAAAAGATACGAGTCGGTATTATGGACATGGACAAAATTAGACCGCTGTCGGAAGGGAGGAAAGTGACTGCAACGTCGACGAAACATGCTGCATGACGAAGGTTCTACAGATCAATCTTCACCATAGCAAGCTGTCCAGCGTCAACCTCCTAACCTATATCACAAAGCACAATGTTGACATTGCCTTAGTGCAGGAATCCTGGAGCAGTGGTCAAAAAAATCTGCTGACTGAACAGCAAGGAATACTCCTTAATTTTTGGAAAGGGCAAACAGAGCAGTAAGTTCCGCACTTGCATCCTAGCAAAAAGACCAATTAACCTCTTTGTTCTACCCCACCTTAGCAACGCAGACCTAACATCAGCCCGACTTGAACGGGCAGGCAACAAATCCCTGATCCTGAGATCGGCCTATCTGCCCTATGATGACCCGCGGCCTCCACCTACTGAGATGCTCGCCGACGTAGTGGATAAAGCTACAAAGGTAGGATGGGATCTCCTAATCGGCTGCGATGCCAATTCACATCACCTACAATGGGGAAGTAGTGACATCAACGAAAGGGGTGAGTCTTTACTTGAATTTATTATTAATAAAAATCTGTGTGTAGAAAATATTGGGTTAGAACTCACTTTTGTGATCCTAGTCCTAGATGTAACCTTGACCCTTAATTACAGATCCATGAGGTCATGACCTTGACCTCAACCCTTAAAGTAGCCTTCGAAAGGTCCAAGTGAAGGTAAACGGAAGCTCAACCCCGCATGGTCGTCAAGTGAGCTCTCAACCTTACGCACTAATGCCAGGAAACTTTACAATCTGGAAAAGCGCACCAGAAATTCTGCAGACTGGGACCGCTACAAAAAAAACAAGGGTGCCTTCAAGAAAAAGACGATCGAAGTGGGACTCCGGAAAGTCCTGTCAAAGGATCACTCGATCTCAGGATTCATAAAGAAACCGGATGGTACCTGAACAGAATCATGTGCCGAGACCCTGGAACTCCTCTTTGGAACTCACTCCTCAGGATGTAGTATCATAAATCCTGATACGGAGACAACAACGTCACATGATTCAGGTGTTAGTGTTAATTACTCTCTATTCGCCGAAATTGTGGATGAATTCAAACTGAAATGGGCAATTGACTCCTTTTCTCCTTAACTGAAGCCTGGAGGAAAGTTAAAGTCATCTTCATACCTAAAGCTGGTAAACCGACCCACACAAACCGAAAAGACTTCAGGCCGATCAGCTTGTCCTCATTCGTGCTGGAGACTTTTGAAAGACTAATTGATCTACACATTCGCTCCAAATTAAGCCCTAGTGACGAGCACAACAGGCCTATATAAAGGGCCGACCAGTCGAAACAGCCCTGCACGAAGTGGTAGCAGTAATCGAGCAATCATTCTACCACAAAGAATTCACTTTAGCGGCCTTTTTAGACGTGGATGGAGCCTTTAACAATGTGAAAACCGAATCAAAAAGATTATCACTGGACCGATTAAGAATAGATTCCACAGTCTCCGACTTGATTGAATGTATGCTCAAGATGTATGTTCAAGACAAGACACATCAACTCAGAGCTGGGGGCAGCCGAGTAAATGCACTGGCCTCTAGAGGAACCCCCTAAGGAGGGGTCCTATCTCCTCTACTATGGACTCTAGTCGCAAATGAGATCCTTTTAAAATTAGGATGCAACGGAGTAAAAGTTGTTTCTAAGGCAGACGACATCGTCCTACTTATGTCCGGCAAATTTCTGCACACTGTCACCGAACTTCTACAATCGGCCATGAATACCCTCCATAACTGGGCGAGAAGTTGTGGACTGAACGTTATACCAACGAAAATAGAAGTGGCCCTCTTCACCAACAAAAGAATAATCCCATCTTTCGGACCCCTACGACTAGGTGACACTCCACTCCAATTCTTTGACAAAGCACGGTATCTTGGGTGCATACTTGACCGCAAACTGAGTTGAAGAGATAATACAAATTGAAGAATAGAGAAAGTGTGCATTGCGTTCTATGCTTGCAGCAGAATTTTTGGTAAAAAATGGGGAGCCACACCTGCCATCATCCACTGGATGTACACAGCCATAGTCAGACCAATTCCTACATATGGGTGCATTGTCTGGTGGCCAATGGCAGAGAAAAATACACATATCAAAGAGTTGACTAAAATCCAGAGAGCAACCACAGGCGCCATTAGAACTACTCCGACCGCACTACTTAAAACAATTCTCGCACTGATTCCACTAGACTAATTTCTTAAGAAATCAGCCGCGATGAGTGCTCTGCACCTAAAAGAATCCAACCTATGGAGAAAAGGACACACGGGCCACCGTAGCATCTCAAGATGGGCTCACCTAGACGCCACCACAGACTATCTTCCCCCATCCTCTGACCTCAGCCTAAACGTCAAAACGGGAATCCTGGGAAGACGGTGGGGTCATTAACCTGCATAGTAATTCAGTATTCACTGACGGGTCCAAAACAAACGAAGGAGTGGGTTCGGGTATCTACTTAGCGGAACCTGATATTGCAATATTATTAAGGCTTCCAAACCACAGTAGTGTGTTCCAGGCAGAAGTCCTAGCGATAGCAGAGGTGGCACGAGAACCACGAAGCTGGTTACTCGATAGTCAAGCTACTATAAAGGCCATCTCATCCGCGGTTATAATGAAATGCGAATTGCGTTGGATAAAAGCGATGATTGACGCACGTGATGGATTTGGGCTCCCAAAGTTGAATAGTGTTACTCTCTAACTTGCCATGGAGTTCAAGTATTGAGGAGTAATATTAGATAGTTAGCTAAAATGGATAAGAACTTTGAACTAAAAACTTCTCGCGTTCTCAGAATTTCCTGGCAGTGTCGAAAAGCTTTCAGTCTGAGACCTGTTGTCATTCGCTGGATGTATGTATAATACATATAGTACAGCTATCATAAGACCAGTTTTTTTTATATTTACCAGAATTCAGAGGGAAGTCTGCGTTGGAGTTACTGGCTCCATGTGCACTACTTCTGGCGACGCTTTTAACACTCTGATCAACCTGCTACCACTGAACTCGGCCATTCACAAGGAGTCACTGAAGGCGATGAGTCATTCGATTAAGAAAATCGAGGTCTGGCACGAAGTTAATGGCTTGTTGCACAATTTCGTAAGTTATCGGAGAGATGCTATTCGTTGATATTGCTAATTGATAATATGAACTAAGTCGTCATGTTCGGAAGAAGATACGAAGTGTGTTTCACCGAGAGGGTCAAATGGAAAAATCGAAATTAACTTCTTCATGATTTCACTAATGCAGGTATTTTACATTGACAGCTCTAACACTACTAATGGAATTGGAGATTTCAGATGGAAGGTTTTACCGTACTCGGAGAGAGCTGGCATGGTAGATATATCAGCAACGTTACTGACAGCCAAACTGCCACAAAATATTTAAAGATTATTCTAGAAACGGAGGACCGACTAAACAAGCTTTCCAAATGGAACATAGTTTATCTTATTTGAGTGTTACAGTGTAGTGTAGGCAACGAAATCTCTGACGCTCTTACGCCGAAGGGTTGAGAGACTCATCCTCAGAGTTGAAAATCCATAATACCAAAAATACCTAGTGTTTTGTAAAATGGCATGGTAGAAGCACTGTAAAATTACTTCTCAATCTGAGTAGGAAGGTCATATGATTAGTATGGTTGGGCTAATCATAGGAGATAATACATGCAAACCATATGTGCAAGTCTTGCGTCAGATGCCAGGATACAACAGAGCATTTACTCTGTTAGTATCCTGATTTTGCAAAAACAAGACTGCACATCCTGGGTCTTGATGCCATGGGAATGGGTTGAATCCAATCTCTTACCCTGACCGAAAACCTACGCTACGCGGTTAATGAAAGCAGAACAAAATATATGATCTCTATAAAAATGGACACCTGCCACAATAGGCAGATATTTTTGAGGTAGTAAAGGACTTTGTATACCTTTGCTATTTAATTATTATCTACTCTATTTTTCACCGACTATATCTATGATATTTTCGCAGATTAACCTGCATCACTCCAAGGCTGCTACCGCTCTCTTAAGTAGTAGACTTTCCGTGGTGCGTACAAAACCCCACATAACATCTATCCAGGAACCATATGTGCGGAACAAGCGCATATGTGGATTTGGTGGTGTTCGTGGAGTAATGGTGCTATGTGACGAGCGATCTGAAAGACCGAGAGCTTGTCCAATTGTGCCGAATTTCCTCTCAGTAAGCAAGCTTGGACAATTTTGTTGCGGTTGCCGAACTCATAAAGTATTGTGACACTCGGGAGACGGGACTAGTCATATGCTGCGATGCTAATGCTCAGAATACAGTCTGGGGCAGCAGCAAATGCAACATACGAGGAAACCATCTCCTAGACTTTATACTATCATCTGGTATGACAATAAACAATGTTGGCTCCCAGCCAACTTTTGTTACGGCAAGGAGGCAGGAGGTAATTGACTTGACTTTATCTAATAGGTACTTCAAGTCGATTACTAACTGGAGGGTACTGCCGGAAGTGCCCTTATCAGATCATAGATACATCGTTTTCCAAATCGAATGCGAAGCTTTAACTTTGCAGGAGAGGAGGAATCCGAGGAAAACCAACTGGGTGCGGTTTAGGAAAGAGCTAGACAGATCTGTCAAAACTCCAACTAAACTCAGAACGAAACGAAAGGTTGAGGATGCTGTTCAAAACCTGACCAGTGTCCTTACCAACTGTTTTGAACTGGCGTGTCCAATGACAAAAAACTCCTGCAGAACGCCGGTTCCCTGGTGGAGCCCGGAACTGCAGCGGCTTAGGAAAGAATCCAGAAAACTTCTGAACAGGTCTCTTAAGACAAATTTAGAAGGTGACTGGGATCTCTTTAGATCGAAGCAAAAAGACTATAAGAAGTTAATTCGTTTGTCGAAAAGTGCTTCTTATAGAGATTTTTGTGAAAAGATCGAGACACTCGGTGAAACCAGCAGGTTGGTTAAAGTCCTCAAAAGAGGTAAGCCGACCAAACCGGAGTCACTCAAACGGTCTGATGGCAGGTTTACTGAGACAAAAGCGGAAACTTTTAGTCTTCTGCTGGAGACTCACTTTCCTGGCAATCGGATAATCACTACGTCGCAGCTTGGCCCGCTTACCCAGGCTGAGCTTGATCTAAGTCAGAAAACTCGGCGCAGTTGGTATATTGCATCAGCCGTGGTAACAGATGAGGCCATCAAATATGCTGTGGCATCTTTTGATGGTTTCAAATCGCCTGGCACCGATGGAATATATCCGGCTATGCTGCAACAGGGTATAGATCAGCTATTGCCAACTCTGAAAAGAATTTTCACCGCTGGCTTGGCGCTGGCATATATTCCTACACCTTGGCGGACTGTCAGAGTAGCTTTCATACCGAAAATTGGTAAGGAAGACTATTCGCTCCCCAAGAGTTTCAGACCTATAAGTTTGACATCCTTCTTACTGAAAAGTATGGAGAGACTGGTAGAATTTCACGTGCGCAAAGTTGCTTTGAAACTGCATCCACTATCGGAGATGCAGCATGCTTACCAGCGTGGGTAATCCTGTGAGACCGCACTTCAAAATCTAGTGGCCAGAATTGAATGCGCGCTTGATAGGAGAGAATACGCGATTGGTATCTTCATCGACATTGAGGGTGCTTTTGACAATGCGACTTTTGACTGCATGTGCGACTCTGCCAGACAACACGGGGTAGATGAAACATTAGTGTTGTGGATTAAAGCAATGCTAATGAATAGAACTTTGGTAGTGGATGCGGATTGTGGCCAATATGTTATGACAGGGGTAAACAGGGGCTGTCCGCAAGGTGGCGTTCTGTCTCCATTGTTATGGTGCATGGCGGTCGACTCTCTGTTGAACACTCTAAATAGTTCTAACGTCTACGCTCAGGCATATGCGGATGATGTCGCCGTACTTTCTGTCGGGCCATGCCTGGCGACGGTCTGTGCTAAGGTGCAGGCGGCGCTGGACATGATCGATGAATGGTGTACTAGGAGTGGGCTTTCGGTGAATCCTCTTAAGACTGAGGTTGTTCCTTTTGCGAGAAGGAGGATTTTGACCGGTCTGACTCAGCCAGTACTAAAAGGCGTCACCATTCGCATTTCCAATGAAGCCAAATATCTGGGAGTGATTCTAGATAAGAAACTTCATTGGTCTAAACACGTCGAGTCGAAAACATCCAAGGTGCTCTCAGTCTTCTGGCAGTGTAAGGGTGCTTTTGGCAAGACTTGGGGCTTATCACCGAATAAGGTTCTCTGGATTTACAGGGCTATGATAAGACCATTCCTCGCATATGCGTCGGTTGTTTGATGGAAGGGGCTCTCGCGTAAATATGTGGTTGCTTTTTGCTCGAAACTCCAAAGAACGGCTTGTCTCGGCTGCTCAGGAGCTTTCCCAAGTACGCCTGGCTCTGCTCTAGACGCTTTGCTGAACTTACCTCCCCTTGATACTTATATCATGGGTTGCACTATTAAAGCCATCCATCGTCTTAGGCGGGGCGGTTTTTGGTATACTCCACACTGGAACTTTGATGAACTTGCGCGACACTTATCTTACGACTCCTGTCTTATGGATATGCCGTCTGATGCAATGACACCAGAACTCCAGCTGATGCGCAAATTCAGAGTTGACTTTCCTTGTGTCCAGGACTGGCTTCGGTCAGAATCTGAGCCGGGAATGGAATGTAGTCGTATTTTCACGGATGGTTCCAAAACCAATCAAGGGTCTGGCGCTGGGGTCTTCGTGGAAGTCGACAACATTAGACTTCACTTCTCGTTAGGCAATTATGCGTCTGTTTTCCAAGCGGAAACTTATGCAATCCTAATGGCCATGAACTATGTTGTGAAGAACAGGTGGAAGGGACGTAGCATTTGTGTCTGTAGTGACAGTCAGGCTGCGCTTAAAGCCTTGCTTAACCCTTTAACCACTTCCAAAATAGTTCGTGAAACCGAAAACTCTTTGAACTCGGTCGCAAGGCTGAATTCTCTGTCTCTTATCTGGGTCACAGGTCACACTGGGATCTTGGGAACGAGATCTCCGATGAGATTGCTAGACAAGGCTCAGAGGACGTCTGTAAGAAATCAGCGGCATTCTTGCTGTCTCTCAGCAGAAAAGACTGTAGACAACTTATCGGCGTCTTGACAGGCCACTTCGCTTTTACCAAGCATCTTAACGTGTTAGGCTTAAGTGACACTACAATTTGCGACGCTTGTGGAGAAGGCGACGACACCGCGGAACATTATCTCTGTGAGTGTCCGGCCTTTGCTCGTATCAGGTGGCAGATCTTCGGTGCGGATGTGGTGAGTGCTGGTACTGTAAGCTCCTCATCACTGAAGTGCTTGCTTGGCTTTCTTCGAAAGTCAAGGAAATTCCAACAAAATGGGTAAATCAGGGTTTGCTCTCTGGCAGTACAATGGACCAGTTGTGTCTGAGTGCTCCAGTCGAGTGTTTCCTATCCCGACAAAAAAAAAAAAAAAAAAAAAAATCTTACTCTATTAATTCCGGAAACGACATCAGCGCAGAAATCAAGCGAAGAATAACTCTTGCCAATTGCGTTTTTTTGGCCCAATAAGGCAATTCGACAGTAATGGCCTATCTCAAACAACTAAGTAGACTCTATACAAGATCCCGATTATCACAGTCTCACTTTACGGCGCTGAAACATGGACTTTATTGAATGGAAGGAGATACTCGTACCCTTGGTTGCTTCAATATTCGGTCCTGTTTGCGTTGACGGGTAGAAGATTCAATGATGAACTAAACGAGCTATACGGGCGACGTCGACCTAGTCAAAAAGTACTAACTGGACGTTTGAGGTTGCTGGGATATGTAGAGCGAATGGACACCAACGCTTCGGCCTACGAAGTCTTCGAATCTTACTCAGGGAGACGACGCAGTAGAGGACCTCCTCGCCGAAGGTGGCGGGCACAAATTCAAGCGGACCTCAATCAATTTGAAGTGCTCAACTGGAAGCAATTAGCTAAAGACCGAGCTAAATGGAAAGGGTTGTTGGTTAAGGTCCAGGTTCACCCCGAACTGTAGCCCTACTTAACTAAGTAAGTAATATATCCAGAAACCTATAATTTACAAAAGTTTACAACAAAGTTGCACTCTGTCTCTTTCCTTTACTATATTTAAGAAAATTGGTGTACATCTTTTGAAAGCCCTCTGATAAGGGTACTACAAAATAAAGGCTCGTTCAACTAAGTCCCTAAGGATAATATAGATAATATAGATATACAAAATACTTAAAGCCATGAATGACGTATAATCTTTTGCAACAGGTTAAAAATAAAAATAAAATTGCAGTGAAATGTATAAAATATTCACAAAATATAAAACTTAAAAAATATTATGGCAACATATACAAAAACGTTCATAGAAATATTGAGCAAACCCGTAATAAGTATTATTCTGATTCATTCGAACGAGCTAGGGGTAATGTACGAGAAGAATGGAAAGTTATTGATAGCATTTTAGGTAAAAGTAAAAAGCTTACCGAAATTGACTGTTTAGAAATCGATGGTATGAATTTCACTGATTCATTTTGCATTTCCAATAAGTTTAACGAGTACTTCACTGAAATTTCGGAAAAACTAAAGCCATCTCTTGAACCTTCTGCAGGATGCAATTGCCCCATTTTCTCGTACATTACTGCAGAAAATATGCAATCAAATAGCTTTGTTTTTCAGTCCTTTTCTACAGGTGAAATCTACAGAGCCATATTGTCCTTAAAAAATAAAAACTCTTGTACAAGTCATTCTGACAAGAGTTTAAAAAAAATTCGATATGTGGTTGACGTGTTAAGTTATTGTTTAATCTTAGTGTTCAATGTGGCTGTTTTCCTCGGCACCTTAAATGCGCAGAGATTATACCACTTTTTAAAAAACCTAACAGAAAGAGTACATCTAATTACAGACCAATTTCACTGCTACCAAGATTCTCCCAAATTTTCGAAAAATTTCTTAAGCCATTGTATCATTTTTAGATAAAAATAACAACCACTGAGGTTGTCAGTTTGGATTCAGAAGGGGAATGTCAATTGAGGATGCTTTTCTTAGACTATGTAGTCAGTTGTATGAGAGTATTAACTGTAATAAATCTACAATGGCTCTCTTTGCAGATATGACAAAAGTATTTGATATGGTCGACCATGACATACTACTAAACAAATTATATGCTCCTGGTTTTCGGGGAGTAATTCACAAATGGTTCACCTCTTACTTAAAATGCAGAGAGCAGAAAGTTAATACAAACGGAAATGGCATACCTCAGGGACCGGTTCTCGGTCTGTTGTTGTTTTTAATTTATAGAAACTCTATTTTTAAACTAAATTTAAATGGAACGTCTACTGCATTTGCGGACGACATAGCCTTCACCCATCAGTCTCATACAGGATTCGAGTGTTTTTCAAAGATTTCTGAAGATCTTGGAACTTTGAGGCTTTGGTTTACTGTGCATAAATTAATCATCAGGGAGAAAACAAAACTCATGTCTTTTAAAATATCCGGTAACGCCTTATATGATTTTAATCTCTGTTTTCACGCACATGATTGTAAAAAGTTCATAGTTGTGGGAAAAGTAATTTTATATATAGCTCTCATTGTTCTGCTAATTGTTTTGTAATTAAGTCAGTGCAACATTATAAATACTTTGGAGTCCTGATAGATCACAACTTGAATTGGAGAGAGCATATCCGAACTATTAAATCCCATATGTTGTTGGTGACGCGAAAAATGTATCTTATTAAACAATATTGCTCCCAAAAAGTTCTGAAGACAATTTGTCATGGTCTTGCTCACTCTAAGTTGCAATATGGCATCACAAGTTGGGGTGGCTCGTATATAAGCTCCTTTAGACCTTTGTTGATAGCTCAAAAACACTTGATTTGTATTATTTGTAATAAAAATCATTTTACCCATAGCTGGCCTCTATTTAGAGACCTGCGCATTTTACCAATGAGACATCTTTACGTTTTTAAAGTACTGAGAGAATTCTTTAAGCAAAGTGGTAATATTCCCACCAGAAACTCACAGTTGTACAGTCTACGTATAAATAACATAAATCTTCCCAACGTACCTATCGCTTACAAAACCCATTTTTTATATTTCTACACCATTACAGCCCCTACAATTTTCAATAAGCTGCCTTTATTTGTCCGGACAACTTTAAATTTTCATTTTTTTTTTAAACCGACTAAAAGTCTGGTTATTCACGACTGACTATGCTAATATTGAATGTTTTCTGAGAAGTGTATCTTAATCATCAGCACAAATCAATGTAAAATCTTATCAATGACAATCTTATTGTCTGAATTGTTATATCTATCACTTTGAATTGTTTTTCTTTATCTTTTTGCTTCAATTTTGAATTTACAATACATATATATTTATAAAGTTGAATTATTAATAATGTAGAACTGATTGTCACCCACATAGGATGTTTAAGTTTGTTTAAAATATGAATTCTTGTGACATTCCACACAAGCTCTTAAGGTTACAGAATGATCACTATTATTTAATACCGCCATTGTTAAGCATTTTTTGTTAACTATCTTTAAGTTTGGAATTAAATAAATTAATGAATATGAAAATGAATAATCTTTTTCACTTATGTGACGAACCTTTGCACCTATTCTGTTGTTAGACAATTCTATATCAGGTTTGGAAAGTTTCATTCACTTGCACCAGTCTGCAACGAACAATGAAGTGCAGTAAATGGGTGGAAGAAACAGCGGTATGCCCCAATTCCCTTTATGTATGGAGACAAATATTATAATAAAAAATCAAGATTCAACAAAAGATCCATATAAATTATATATATGCAAAATAACCCCCTTTAGAGTCACTCACTCAAAGTGAAATGTACTTACACTCGAACAAAGTAAATGGCAAATATTCCGGAACCAAATAAAAAAGTTAATATTCTCGTGAAGTATTACAAACGCATGGCCAAACAGAGCAATAACGACGCAAAGTTCTTCAACAATACACAAGTGAATATTACATTTTTTTATTTACAAATTCATTTTGCGATATACAATCATCTTTGAAATAGAAAATACCAGAGATTCATTCAAGGGCATCAAAGGAGAACTCACACAATGTGAATCACAAAAATTCTACGTATATAAGTGAAAGCTGGAGGTACGCCGCTCCAGCTGTTTTAGGGATTCTCGAAATTCTCATCGTAGTTAAGTGCTAAAAGTAGCCCAATTGGCAAAGAAGACGTTTTGCATTTCTTTAAATAAATTTTGAAACATATCCTTCAACCATGACAGGTAATGAAGAGTAGTGTGCTATTGAATTGCTTTGAGTGGATTATACAAATATTGCGAGATTGAAATGTATATTTCTAATAAGTGAGAGTGTGTTCATGAGAGAAAATTGAATCTGAAGAAAGATGTAATATATACTTCTGCATGGCTATGATGTATTATATACGTTCAGAAACTCTACTTATTGTTACGTAATGCTCAGTCATTGTACTAAATCCCATAGCTTCTTGCTAAGAAGTCTAGCGAGCAATATGATAAGAATCTACATTCAAAAGTGTAACATATGTATCTATTGTAGTTGATATGAGCTTAAAGTTTTTGGCTGAAGTGCAGGTGCTTCTTTATTATACTACCCGTCCGGATTCAGCCAAACTAAATATATACAGACTCTTAGCCAGAAACCGAATTTCAAGATGAATATCTTTGAGTGGGCGCCGTGGCGCAGTGGTTAGTGTGTCGGTCGGAGCACTGCATGTGAGGTTTTACGTTCACGGTCCCACCTCTCGCAAACGTCTGACAAACATCGGAGAGTATTTTTGTCACGAGAAAGCTTCTTAAAAAGAAATTTCCCTTCGGATACGGCACTAAACGGTAGATCACACAACACGAGTGGTAGCAAAAAACTAGGCCCAGGCACTTGAAGAGCTGTTGCGCCAAATATTATATATATAGTTAGGGTGGCAAGCTGCATAGAAAGCAGCCTCACTTAGACCAGCAAAGGTCCATTGTGGTACCACATGAATACAAGATCCCCAGAAAGAACTGCACTTAGAACCAATTGGAGGTTGTTATAAAGTGCTGAAGGCTGTTGATGTGGGCGTAAGTCAATGTCGAAGAAGTAGGTTTCCTAGCCAGGTCTGTCTAATAACGAGACACGTAGTGCCGTTTGACAATCTGTGATTGGCTACGTTGATGGTGTTGAGCTTAAGCGGCAGTTTCACTCTAGTGAGAGGTATACCGATATTCCCTTTCTTCGGTGAAATCGATAGGCTAGTGCCCTGCCTGGCGAGTTCATCGGACACGCCATTCCCTGAAATGTATCTGGAATCCAGCATCCAAATGAGGTGAATATTGAACTGCTTAGCCATCTCGTGAAGAGACAGGCGGCGATTTAATGCAGTTTTGGAATTGAAGGTGATAGATGCCAGGGTGACATCCCGATTTGATATCACATTATACTTGTATTTTAGCCACGATTGGGCTTTCTTTTTCGCCCGTTATCTTCGTCTGAAAAACGATGCATTGATTAGGAAGACGGAAAGAGATACTTATGTTTAGATCATTGGAGAAGGTGCCCCCTCCTACTCCTGACTCTGTTTTGGATCCATCGGTGTAGAAACATATGGATCCCTCCTTCAACCCCAAATCCTCCTGCCAATATAGTCTTGAGGGGATGCGGGTTTTGCATTTTTTGTACAATTGAAGTGGGAGTATGTATTCGGTGTCTTCCGAGAGGAATCGGATATCGTTAAGAATAAAGGAGTGTCCGGTACTTAGACTACAACTCTGAGATATGGCCCTTAATACGAGGGGCTTCATGAGCTACCACTTGTTTGCTATAGTTATCAAAGGGTGGGAGGTGAAACAGAATGCCTGGAGCCATTTTTGGTGTAGTTCTAAGTGCTGATGCATAGGCAACCCAACCCTTGGATACGACCAAGATAGGGTAGGTAAACAGCTTTCTCCAAGACTGTCCAGACGATCACGCCATGGGCCTAATGACAGATACATAGATGCATAGAGCCAGTATGTAGCTCATGACCGTAGTCCCCATTCGTTTCCCATTGTTTCGGCTTAGCCAGTTTTCCGTGAGTATATGATCAGTGTGACCAGAGAATTCTATGAAAAGTTTTCTACTTCCATATTTTATATCTTCTCCAAGATGGTAAATCAATTTTTACATCTACATATGTATGCAGCTTCAAAGATAGAAAAAGACTGATGGTAGATTGCAAGAAGCATTGTACGAGTATATACCGATCCATACCAAGGATACAGTTGAATAATCCACATCTTGGACTTTTAGCTAATCAGTATACCTGTTAAACGGGCCACAATCTAGTCACTTTTTTGAAAAAAATGTCGCCTTTAGGTACAACTGCCAGGTGCGGCTAACTATTGTATTTAAGATCCTATTAGAAATAATGAATTTTTACACATGACAGCCAAACCCACATTCTTAAAAGACAACATTTTAGCAAAAATATTTGTAATAAAATCTTTTAAAATTTAGCGAACGTGCATGTGCCAAGGCTTCTACTTTAAAAAGTGTTGTCTGAAACATAGATAGTCTACTAGATATATAGCACAATAATAAGATCAATGATTAGCTACGCCTCTGCAGTATGGTGGCCTAAGACATAACAGGTCAAAGCTAAGGAGCGGTTAAGTTGACTGCACTGATTAGCCTATGTGGGTACCACCGGGGCAATGAAAACGTGCTCAACGGCAGCATTGGGAACAATGCTTAATCTCACACCTAACAGTGCGGAAAGAAGCTACACTGAGTGCTCTTAGGCTGCCTCAGATAAGGCCAAAGGCACTTAAATTCTCAGTGCCCTTATCTGCTTGCTTATCTGAGGCTCCTCGTTTGTATGATTTCACTTAAAATAGTTCCGTTTGCTACGCACGAGATGGATCTTACGTAACCTAATATGTCAAATCGTGACCTAACATGCTTAGTCTCAGCATCGCAGTCAACTTGTTTATTTGAGCAGGATGATGATGTCGGAAAGAACATCACTGAACCGTTCGATGTCAGGAAAGGTCTTAGACATGGTAACGCGCTATCCTACGATCTCTTTAACGTAATACCTGAACAAAATTGTACGGAACTCACAAGCCACTACTGGTGGTACAATCTTTTACAAGTCTGTACAACTACTCGCTTACGCCGATGACATTGACACATTCAGAAGAACTCAGCTGGCCGTCAGTGGGGCATTTGCGAGTATTGAGAACGAGGCACCGAAGATGGGCTTAGCGGTCAATGAAAGCAAAACGAAATATATGCTGTCTACAAAAAGGACACCCAACATCGGTGTCTTGGACAAAACGCCACAATAGATAGATATAATTTTGATGTAGTAAAGGACTTTGTCTACATAGGCTCTATGGTGAGCTCCGCAAATGACATCAGTGGGGAGATCAAATGAAAAATTCTGGTGACAATCATTTTTTTTATGACCTAAGAAGGCAATTGAGTAACAAAGCCCTATCTCAAAGTCATAAGGTAATTCTGTATAAGACACTAATCATCCCAGTCCTGTTTTATGGTGCAGAGGCATGGATTTTGTCAAAATCGGATGAGGATATCCTTAGTTACTTTGAGACAAAAATTCTTCGAGTCATCTTTGCTCCCGCCTACGGTGAGTGGAGGAGAAGGTACAATACTGAACTATATATCCCATACAAGGACAACGACTTAGCCAGAATCAGAATAGTTCACATACATCGACTAAAATGGCTGATCCCAACGTGCCTTACTGTGAAATCTTCGAATCCACCCCAAATGGATGGCATAGTAGAAGACGTCTTGGCGGTAGGTGGCATAAACAAGTGGAGGGGGACCTCAACCAACTTAACGTGCGCAACTGGAGGCATCTGGTTTGTAGGCGGGCTGGTTGGAGTGGTTTTTTGGTTGAGGTTCAGGTCCACCCCGGACTGTAGCGCCATATAAGAAAGCAAGTAAGTATGTATACGTAAGCGAGTAAGTAGGTAGTGGAAGTAGTAGTAGACGATGAGCTGAATCCCCGACAGAATCTGCAGTATCCATTCTATGCCCAGGTTTCTGAGATGTTGCTTTGTATAGTGGGATATGTTCCCAGATATTCGAAGTATTTAACCATGAACCCGTACCCTCTGTCCTACTGTCCTACTTTGGATCTTTTGGATCCGTCCATGTACCATTTGATTGTTTTCAATTGCTTCAGTCAATTGTGTTGCTCAACTTTGCTTTCAAAGCAGTATACCTTGACCATATTGTGCTTGAGCCAGTCCAAAAGCCGCAGCGATTTAGAAGGAGTTTCTTGCTCTTTCTTGGCGATGCATTTCCCTTTTTCGAAGTCCTCCTTGCTTATTCTCCATACGCACTTCTAATAATCCTTATAGCACTTTATTTAGATGGGTGAGTCCTACGATATGTGAAATAGGTTCGCCTGATGCAGATGCAGGTTAGTCTTTGCTGGTACACCTTATTCAGCTGGTCAACACAACTGCACAGTATTTAATTAATTAATCTCATAGAGTCTGAGCTACAAGTCCAAGTTTTACCTGAGATGCTCCTGCTCACCACAAGTGTTTGATTGGCCCTTGGGTACTACAACTTCCACTTGTGCCTTCCAGAGAAGTTTTCTATCTAGAGTTATGCCTAGATACTTGACCTTATTGTGATGGTTAACTCTAATCCCATTCGGTAGGATTAGTTGCATGCGGTTCAGTTGCCTTTTCTTGGTAAATGGTAAAAAATAAATAAAAAATATTTGGCGCAACAGTTTTTTAAGTGCCAGGGCCTAGCTTCTCGCATTCACTCATGTTGTGTACGTTATATTTTTCACACGAAAGGAAAGGACCTACAGTTTAGTGCCAAATCCGAACGGCGATTAGAGAAGATTTTTCTTGACAACAATACTCTCGGATGTTTGTCAGACGCTCGCGAGAGGTGGGACCGTGAAAAATTTTTTTGGTAATTTCTGGGATTGGAACATGGAATCTCATGCGTAGTGACCATACACTTGGTAAAAGGTACTACAGTGGTTTTGGTAGCGTTTACTTTAGGTTCTACCGTTCGATACCTCTTCTGTGTGACTCTTAATCCCCTTTGAGTAATTTCGCAGTGTTTCTTCAAATTTTCCTCGTGCCATAATGGCCAAATAAAACGAAGTCCTTACATTTAATAAAAACCACCACACCTGTTGAAATAATTTACCCCTGAAGTTTTATGCATATTTTATCATTGGGCCTTCCTTGTGCGATGCCGTTCACGCCTCCTCAGGCGGTAATTAACATTCACGTTAAACGACAGAGATAAAATTAATATTCTATTTCGATAATTTCAGCATCAATGATTGGAAAAATGAAGAATTTTATGATGGTCATGATGATGTTGTTTGGCGGCCATCAAGGGGTGACTCCTGGCATGTTAAGCACGCATTGATTTATTCATGGATGAATTCGTCAAACACCTACGTTCGAAGGTCTACAAATTCGTTATACAAATTTAAGGACGTTTAGAGGACGCATACCCCGATATTTTAGGTACATACGCACTTTAAATGCTGGATTTCCTCTGGTGGAATCTGACAAAATGGAGAAACACAGCTACGTCGTTGTGCTTCACCGGAAATTTATTTGCCCCCATCTTCTAAAAGAATAAACCATTGAACTTCTTCGTGTTTTGAAGTTCTTTGACCTACATATGTATGTCCCTGACCTTAAGATGAAGATATTAAGAAATACAAAAGAAAATGTGCTATTGTTCTCATAACTACTTATTTAAACCTTTACTCTTTTCATGGGCAAATGACCGTATGGATTAATCTTAAACACCCGCGCAGATCCATTAAACACATCCACAATTTAATCAAAAACTTCGACCGTAATTTCAGTCGATAAACTTCTGAGTAGGGGATGGTTGTCGACGTGAACAAATGTTTGAATATAAGGGAGAAGTTGAGAATAGCGCTGTAACCTTACGAAACTTATTGTGCCTCTTCCTGGTCTACCATAGATGATGGTTTGATAAACGAGAGGATAGGGCTACAGTAGTCCATCACCTTCTCGCTAGGAAAGACCTTTCAGGAACATTTTGTTTCTCGAAGTATCCTGTTGGTATGTAAGAACTGTTATACTATCCCAACGCTTATGTAGCAGACAGGGATGATTCGCTCAAAGCAACGCACTTACGTATACGAGTGCGTATGCGGTTCACCGGCTATCTACTGGAGGGAGCTTTGTCAGCGTTATTTGGAATTTTATTTGGTATTCGTTGGGACTATGAGGCATTCACGCAAAAGTAAGACTCATACATAAGTCACTAAGCTCAGTTGCGATTATGTTAAATGCAGCATCTTACACAAAGGTGCGTAAACAACCAGACAGGCGATAAGGCCGATAAGGCTACGAGTTGTCTACAGTCAATGCTGTCATTAGGAAACATGTATAATAGGGAGCATGGATATCCTAAGTAATAAAAGAGCAGATGAGCAGCGTCTTATGTTTCTCAGTTCTATAGAAAACTTCATTGACGACGCAGCTATTGGCGAAGCCAACAGGTAACAGCTAGAGCTTCATGGCTGTCCTATGACAAGCCAAGAGCAGATCCATTTCTTTGCGCAATTAATATCCGTAGACAGTGCCTCGAGGTGTTTTACAATGTTTTTAACAAAAGTTGCAGGGATTTAATCTATTATTTGAAAGCAGAATGATTATGGGAAAGTTTCTCAATTTAACCCTTCGGCTACTACTTAACACAGCACAAATCTCTGTCATAAGCTAGGTCATGTACCCTACTTGACTTTGCTGCGTAAGGAATCTCCCTAGTTTGAGGACCAGAGATAAAAACTTTTCACAATTTATAGAAGTGTGACTTAATTGTATTTCTACTTTAAATCGGTTGAGGTGTGTAATATACATTAACTGCCACTTCAATTCGAAAATGCCATTAAAGGACGCTTACCTTTTTTACTGGAATTTAACGGCTTTCCACTTTGAGTGGGTGTCTTAATACGGGGATGGGTATACACTTTAAACATGTAAGTAAGCCATACTTCCTAATTATTTATCCATCAATGTGTTACAAATTGATTTATAAGCCTGATACTTCAAATTAATCATTTTTTGTGCCTCAACTTCCACCTCAATGGAAGTTCTCAGCTGGCAATTATCCTACCTAATGAATTGTATACACGAAACGTTGCGTTTAATTTTCTAGTACCCTAGGTATTTACTTAGCGTTATTTGAACAATATGATTATTGTCAACGACTCTCATGGGTTTTTGAACTTCCGTGCGTGTCAATTATCTCGCCAATAGGCACAGGTTAGTTATTTTTGGCAGTGATTGCAAGTGCCTCGGTTTAGGAATTGGATTTTCAGTTGTCGCACTTGTTTTGTGTTGGCCTACCGTAATTAAAGCCCACATACTTGTATATGAACAACAATAAGAGGATTATTTTTTAAGAGGATTATTCTTTGGGAGTTATAGTAGCCGAAAGAGTACGAACAATTTAGAAGCATTTGAAGGGTTCCTGACCGTTGTTGTGTGTTTCATAGATTTTTGAATAAGCTATCGAGGAAAAGATGGATATACGAGGGTGGTCTGAAAAGTTTCCGATCTAACAACGATACAAGACATTTTTTCTTCAAATTTATTCTTGTTTTTCTATTTACATAAATTTTAGATTAGATTTAGATTTTATTGACTTTTATTTCATAAAAAAGAAAGTTGTTATATACATTAGAGATTACAAGTATAATTGGATTTGGCCTTGGTCGTCTACCAGATTAACAAAATAAATTGACTTTGATAAATTACATGTGAAAGTAGGAAAAAACAAAGGTGAACTAAAGAGTCCCTTTATTAATATGCTTTCTATATCGAAATGAGTTAACTGTATATTTATATAACGCGTCCCACCCGTATTCTCCATTAAGTATACTCATCGGTTCATCTTACTTACTTAGTTATTTAGGTGGACCTGGGTCTCAACCAACAAACCTCTAAAGCCAGCACGGTTACGAGCCAGCTGCCTCCAGTTGCACACGCCAAGTTGGTTGAGGTTCCCCGTCACTTGTTTACGCCACCTATTATGAGGCCGTCCTCTACTGCGCAGACCATCTGGGGTGGATTCGAAGAGAACGTTGGGCTCCATCCGCTCTAAATGACCCAGCCATCTTAGTCGCTGTATGTAAACCCTACTGGCTAAGTCGATGTCCTTGTACAGGCCGTACAGCTCGGCATTGTACCTTCTCCGCCGCTCACCGTCTATGCAGACGGGACCAAAGATCGCTCGAAGAACTTTTCTCTCGAAATAACCAAGGGCATCCTCATCCGGTTTTGTCAAAGCCCATGCCTCTGCGCCATACAGCAGGACTGCGATGATTAGAGTCTTATAAAGAGTTACCTTAGTAGTTCGAGATAGGGCTTTGCTACTCAATTGCCGTTTTAGCCCATAGACACAACGATGGGCAAGAGTAATTCTTCGTGTGATCTCCCTACTGATGTCATTGGCGGAGTTTACCATAGAGCCTAGGTAGACAAAATCATTTACTACCTCAAAATGATATCTGTCTATTGTGGCGTTCTGTCCAAGACGCCGATGTTGGGTGTCCTTTTTTGTAGACCGCATATATTTTGTTTTGCTTTCACTGACCGCTAGATCCATCTTTGCTGCCTCACCGCCATTGACTGCCCGCTGAGTTCTTCCGATTATGTCAATGCCATCGGCATAACCGAGTAGTTGTACAGACTTGTAAAAGATTGTACCTCCGGTGTTGGCTTGTGAGTTTTGTACAATTCTCTCAAGTACTATGTTAAAGAGATCGCATTATAGCGCGTCACCTTGCCTAAGACCGTTCCTGACATCGAACGGTTCGGTGATGTTCTTACCGACTTTGATGGAGCAGCGAGAGTTCTCCATCGTCATTCTGCACTTACGGACGAGCTTGGCAGGGATGCCTAGGCTAGACATGGCTCTGTATAACTCGTCTCTATACACACTATCATAGGTAACATTGAAATCGATGAAGAAGTGGTGCAGATGAGCTGGTGCATGCTCCTTACCAACTCATCTCCTCCTACCTTGAAAAGTTTAGCGGCAAGGCCGTCGGCTCCAGCAGCTTTGTTGGATTTCAGTTTAGATATCGCTATCCTTTACTTCATTCTGATCGGGTTGACGGGAATCTTGACTGTCATCGTCACTATTGGATGGCTCATTCTGCCTGACAGCGGAATATCGTTCATCATCGCCGTTTAACAGTGCAGAAGTGTTCCTTCCATATTTTCAGCACTGACTACGATTCTACTACTATATTGCCATTTTCGTACCTGCAGGCACCTGTTCTGGCTTTGAAACCCTGGCATGTTCTTTTTATCTTTTGGTAAAATTTTCGGACATCATTAGTGCAATAAAATCTCTCAATCTCCTCGATCGAGCGCTTCTCATGCTTCTTTTTCTTCTTTCTGAGGAGCCAATGTTCCTCTTTCCTCCTCCGCTCGTAGAGCTCTCAAGCAGCTCTAGTCCTTCTATGCAGCGCCGCTTTGTACGCCTCCTGTTTTACTGCATGTGCTTGTCGGTATTCCTCATCAAACCGGGGGTTTCGTTGTGGTGGCCGAGAGAAACTTAGTACATCAGAGGCGGCATCTCTGATGGGTTGTTGGCAACGCTGCCACTGGTCTTTCGTATTTGCTGCTGGTGTTGGCATAGGACTTAGGTGAAGATTAAAAAGCTCGACCGGCAAAGGCTCTGGCGGTCTCTTGCCATTGTAGCCGCCCGACGTCAAATTTCCTCACAGTATTTCGTTGACTTCGCTCCGTTCTGGATATCGCATCCGTACCTTGGCTACAACTAGGTAGTGATCCTAGTCCACGTTGGCTCCTCGGAATGTTCGGACACCCAGAATACTGGAAGAGTGCCTTGCGTCGCTCGCAATGTGATTGATTTGGTTGACAGTTTTCCGATCAAGGGAGAGCCATTTGTGAACCGCGTATAAGCTACGACAAAAAGTCGACCCGCCGCAAAGTCAATCAGCCTGAGTCCGTTGTCGGATGTGATGTCGTGCAGGCCGTGCTTTCCGACCACGCTACTAAAGACGTCTTCTCATCCTAGCTTTGCGTTAAAATCACCTAGGATAATTTTAACGTGGTGGCTAGGGCATTGCTCATACGTATTGTCCAAGAGCTGGTAGATGTCATCCTATATCGCGTCGTCCTTCTTCTCGTGAAGGGCGTGAACGTATATTCGGCTAATGTTGGCAAATTTAGCCTTCATACGGATAGTTATAAGGCGCTCGTTTACATGCCGGAAACTCAAGACTTCTTGCCTAAGTCTGCCTCCAATGACAAATCCGCACTCGAATAGACGCTGACCTTATTGTATGTAGCAATCGCCGTAGTAGATGTCGCAATTTTTCATCCTCCTTTTGTCCGGCCCAACCCATCGTACTTCTTGGATGGCGCTAATGTCTGCTTTGAGACACTCTAGGGCTTCCGCAAGTTGTTCGGCTGCACGTGGTTTGTAGAGGGATTTAACATTCCACGAGCAGACAGGAAGATCGTTGTTCTTTTTACGTTTGCTTGGGTTGTCAGCAGTAGAATTATCCGCATCCGAGGCTGTTGGTTGCTTCGTAACCAAAGGTTTTTTTACGTGGTAGGGAAGTTAACCCGACGGCACAACCCCCAACCTGGAGGACCAGATCCTTTTTTTGCTACCCCTAGGACGAGGGGCGGGATACACCGATGCCAGTAACCCACTTCGGGGATATGAGCGGTACCGTTGGCCCATTAAGGGTTCATCCGCCACCATCTCTTTTTCAATACCCTGACGTAGTATTGAAAATCCTTACAGACCTCAGCTTCAAATATGTCGAAGTATCTCCGGTAAGGTATTCGCTGGTCTGTCACCGTTGATTCCATCGGGAGAATTCATCCACCGCACGTCCTTCTTCTGCGGAGCTCTTGCTAGATTTCTGAAACGCATATTTCAGCCAATCAGGTCAACAAGAGATGCCTCGTCCGGCTAAATATATGCGCGCTGAAGTGCTTACTCAGGTCTGAGTGTTCCACCCTCCGTATACCGAGTATGGCGTATACAAAAACATGCAATGAACAAAACTAAAGATTTTAATACCCCAGGTGGCAGTCCAGGTACACTGGAAAATCCACTCTCTTCGGAGGTCGACTCTACGGATTCTGGGGAGAGCCATTTATTGCACCTAATAAATCCCTTCTCAAAAAGTACAAGGGTATCTCGATCTCCACCAACAAGATCGAAGGTCTCCGGTAAAAGAAGTCCGCCGAAAGACTTACTTACTTACTTAGGTGGTGCTACAGTTCGGGGTGAACCTGGGCCTCAACCAACAAGCCTCTCCATTTAGCTCGGTCTTTAGCTAATTTCCTCCAGTTGCGCACTCCAAGTTGGTCGAGGTCCCCTTGAACCTGTGCGCGCCACCTACGGCGATGATTCCCTCTACTGCGTCGTCCCTCGGGATTAGATTCGAAGACTCTGCGGGCCGGAGCGTTGGTGTCCATTCGCTCTACATGTCCTAGCCATCTCAGTCGTCCAATACGCAGTTTTTTGACTAGGTCGATGTCGCTGTACAACTCGTATAGTTCGTGATTGAATCTTCTCCTCCAAAGTTCGTCAACGCAAACGGAACCGTAAATCTTACGAAGAATTTTTCTCTCGAAGCGGCCAAGGATATCTTCATCCTCTTTTAATAAAGTCCATGTTTCAGCGCCGTAAAGCAGGACTGGGATAATCAGGGTCTTATAGAGAGTCTCCTTAGTAGTTCGAGATAGGGCTTTACTGTTGAATTGCCTTATAAGCCCAAAAAAACAGCGATTGGCAAAAGTTATTCTTCGCTTGATTTCTGCGTTGATGTTGTTCTCAGAGTTTATAGCAGAGCCAAGGTAGACAAAGTGCCTTACTACCTCAAAGTTATAGCTGCCCACTGTGGCATTTCGTCCATTTCATCGGTGTTGGCTTTCCCTTCTTGTTGACAGCATATACTCGATTTTGCCCTCGTTTATTGCCAAACCCATTTTGGCCGCTTCCGCCTCAATGCCTGTAAACGCACCGGTGACAGCCCGCTGAGTTCTTCCGATAATATCTATATCGTCGGCGTATGCAAGCAGTTGTACAGACTTGTAATAAATTGTGCATCCGGTGTTGGCTTGTGAGTTCCGCACAATCCGTTCAAGTACGATGTTAAAGAAGTCACATGACAGCGCGTCACCTTGTCTTAAACCTTTTTTGACATCAAACGTCTCGGTGAGGTCATTACCGACCTTGGTGGAGCAGCGAGCGTTCTCCATCGTCAGCTTGCACAGACGGAACATTTTGGCAGGGATGTCAAAACTAGGCATGGCTCTATAAAGCTCTTCTCCATAGATGCTGTCATAGGCGGCCTTGAAGTCGATAAAGAGGTGGTAAGTATCGATTTGAAATTCTTGGGTTTTCTCCAGTATCTGCCAAAGTGTGAAGATTTGATCGATGGTGGACTTTCCTGGCCTGAAACCGCACTGATAGGGTCAATCAGGATGTTCATAAAAGGTTTCAGGTGTTCACACAATATCGCAGAAAAGAGCAAGCGCGAGAAAAACGGGACTCAGCGAAATCAAAAAGCATTAGGGAGGAAAACGACGTACTCCGTACCAAGCTTACCGAAATGGAGCTACTCTATTGTGAGCTTAAGAAAGAGGTAGATTTACTCAGGCAAGAGAATAATGTCTTAAAAAACTCGTATCCACAAAAAGAAAATACAGTTCCCACATTGCTCACCTAGTCGCGAATACCAGACGGACGAAGAAGAGCTAAAACGGGAAACGAATTGGATCGAAAAGAAACGACCGAGCAAAACACGCAAAGTTAGTTCGTCACTGGAAGTCGAGCCACAAAAAGATGCAAAGCGCAAGGAGTTGCAATAAAAGCCACAACAAATAAAATTACGTTCTCCGCCACCGATAAACGTCGTTGGAATTACGGACTATAATAAGTTGCATTGCCTTCTTAAAGGAACGCTGGCATCGAAATTTAAGTGACATCTCTCCGAAACAACACCTGGAAAATCAATGTCGATAATGCCGACGGTTACCCAGCAGTGTCCCAAAAATTGAGTGCCGAGAAGATTCAGTGGTATACTTATGAAAATAAGTTAGAAAGACCACTGCGTGCTGTAGCAAGGTGTCTCCACCACTCATGCACTAAAGAAGATGTAATGAACGATCTTCAAGGCAAAGCCTTTAAAATACTTGATGCCGTCAATATTATCAAGAAGGAGAAGCATTAGTCGGAGGGAGATCAGGAAAAAATTAGAGGTAAAGCGTGAACTTCCACTTTTCATGCTAACATTTGATAAAGTCGAAAATAAGGATGTAACATATGGTATTAAGACTATTCTAAATATCGTGGTGAAAATCGAACCTATGCGTAAGAGCTACAGATCGATCCCGCAGTGTAAGCGCTACCACGGCTTCAACCACATGCATACTTACTGCCAGAAAGAACCGCGATGCGTGAAATGCGCAGGTAAACATCTCTCACATGAGTGACACCTAAATAAGCAAACCCCAGCCACTTGCATAAACTATAAAGAAAAACACTCTGCGAACTATTGAGGTTGCGAAGTGGCGAAAGAGCTCCAAAAAAGGCGCGATACGCTCAAAAATTCCATGGCACGAATCCAAAACCAATTAAAAATAGACCCAAAATAGCTACGAAAAAAGCAGCGAAAGATAAAAAATCCGTCAATATTCTCTTAAGATCGGGTAATGAAGAAAAGCCCAATCGTAGTAGAGAAACGGTAACAGGAGCTAAATCTTGGAATATTGGCGTGCAGTCTTATGCTCAAGCGGTATTGACAGTTAATGGCAAGTACAAGACCGACAGCTCATGGGAGATCAAAGCAAGAAATCCTCCAACCTTTAACATAAGGACTCCCGCCCAAGCTGCGACATTGGAAAACGTTGTAAGAGGTAGCACAGAAGATCATGTATCCAATGTTTTTTCCCTAATTCTTGCGAAACTTGAAGAGCAATGCAACACAAACAAACTTATTTTCGAGAGACTAGTTGCACTAGAAAACAACATTCATAACACGCGCACTTCAACCAAAATATGAAAAAAAAACCCTTAAAATTCTTACTTGGAACGCCAACGGGCTTATACGAAGACTCGACGAGTTAGAAATATTTATACGAAAAAAGACATTGATATATGGTATGCTTGGTCTGCGAAACTCATCTGACAAAACAATCGAATGTTAAGATAAGAGGATATAGCCTTCCACCCATCGGAAAGAGCCAGAGGCCGATCATCTTTGTTTATAAAAGAATTTATTCTTTACTCAGCGGACGTAAAGATTGAATTAGAAGCAATGCAAGTAAGCACGGTAAGTGTTAGAAATAGACATTTTGCTTTCAACATTTCGTCCATTTATTGTCAACTGCGACGTAAACTTGAAGAAAGTGATTTCAAAAACATCTTCAACTTCCTTAAATCAAATTTTATTATTGGTGGCGACTTCAACGCGAAACACCTCTGCTGAGGTTCAAGGTACGCCTCTCAGAAAGCTAGAATGCTTTATAATGCGGGCCTGCAATTGTTGTGATTTTCACTCAACGAGTAAACCAACATAATTGGCCGACTGATAGAAATAAGATACCAGATCTGATCGATTTCAATGTTGTTAAAGGAATATCTGGCAACCGTGTAAAAGTTGAAGAAAGGTTTGATCTCTCCTCTCATCACTCTCCAATCATTATGATGATAAGCGATGCTCTGATTAAAAAAGTAGGACCGGTCAGATTAACCAGCGCGAAAACTAATTGGGATGGCTTTAAAAAAATATTGAAGCAAATACTGAGCTGAGCGTATCACTCAAAACGCCATATGAACTTGAAGTTGAAGTTGATCGCTTCGTCGAAATTCTACAGAATGCCGCGTGGAAGAATACTCCCAAACCAAAGAAAACGCCGGCAGCTACATTCAAACTTATCCGCAGGAAATAAAAGAGATGATTAAGGAGAAGAGAAAAGCACGCAAAAATGGCAACAAACTCGGGCTCCGCAACACTAAGCACATCTTAACCGTTTGTGTAACTCACTTAAAAGATCTATTAAAAACCATAAGAATAATGAAATGCAAACTTACTTAGAAAGCTTAACGGCAGAAAAAGATTATAATTACTCGCTTTGGAAGGCTATAAAAGGTATTAAAAAACCTCAAATTCAAGCCGCCCCAATTAGGAAAAATTAAGACGAATGGGCCAGGCATGATAAAGAGAAAGCGCAAGTTTTTGCCGCCCACTTGGAAGAAACTTTTAAACCGTTTGACGGACAAGCTCTTATTCAAAATATAAATACGTCATATATAGCCATTAGCGTAATAAGAAATCCAACACTTTCCGAACTTAAGGAAGAAATAAAGAAACTTAAACCTAAGAAAGCTCCTGGATACGACCTAATTACTGGATGCGTTCTTAATGCACTACCAAGAAGAGCTCTAATTAAGCTTCTGTCCATTATAAACGCCGCACTTAGACTAGAATATGTTCCTAGTCAATGGAAAGTCGCCGAAGTCATAATGGTCCTTAAGCCCGGAAAACCGCCGAATGAAAAAACGTCTTATAGACCGATTTCGCTTCTTCCAATTATATCCAAAGTGTTCGAGACAATATTGATTAGGCGAATACAGGCGATAATAGAAGAAGGGCATCTCATTCCCGATCATCAATTCGGATTCAGAAGTAAGCATTCTACAGTTGAACAGGTACATAGAATAACACATGTAGGTAATCGAAAAGTCACTTGAAAAACAAAAGATTTGTTCAAGTGTATTCCTTTAGTCTAACAAGCATTTGACAAGGTCTGGCACGAAGGCTTAAAGTTTAAATTACGACAAGTTCTGTCAGAGCACCTATATAATATTTTGAAGAACTACCTTACGAATAGACTATTCCGCGTCAAATGTGGAAACGAATATTCTGATTTTAAGGAAATAATTGCTAGGGTACCGCAATGAAGCGTTCTTGGTCCAGTTTTATATCTATTATACACTCGTGATATACTGGAAGTAGAAGGCACTGAGCTAGCTACATTTGACGACGACACTGCTATCTTGGCAGTAGGTAAAACGGTCGAAGATATTACAGAAAAACTACAAGAAGCTTTGGATAGAGTAAATGAATGGACAATGATTTGGCGAATCGTATTCAACGAGACCAAATCTGTTCATGTAAATTTTACTTATAAGAAAATTAATAATTTGCCGATCTTTTCAAATTCGGTTCAAATTCCGTTTGCAAACGAGGATAAGTATCTTGAATTGACACTTGATACAAAGCTGAAATGAAAAACGCAAAGAACTAGATAAGAAATATGTATATAGAAATGTATTGGTTACTTGGAAAATGTTCCAAGCTTAATATAGAGAACAAATTGCTTTTATATAAGCAGGTGCTAAAGCCCGTATGGACATATGGTATACAACTCTGGGGTTATAACAAAATAAGTAATATTAAAATTTTACAAACTTTTGAAAACAAAGTGCTAAGAGGTATTGTTAATGCGCCATGGTATATTAGAAATAGCGATATCCATAGAGATCTTGGGATTAAAACTATAGAAGATGAAATTCAAACCTACGCGAGAAAGCATAGAAGTCGACTAGTAGGTAGTCACGTAAATATTACAGTCCTCCAAGTTTTCGAAGAAAGAAATTTACTACGCCGTCTACAAAGAAGCAAGCCTTTAGACTTAGCGCGATAAGTAACCGCATCTAAACTGCGGAGCTGGCAGGAACTTCTAATGGGAAGGTCCCTGTAAACCGTCCTTATTTCGTGAAATGAAAAACAAAAACAAGTCTGTTTTGAAGGGAAGTTTTTAGTGGGTAAGAATCCCACACTACTATGAGCACGCGCTGTCGTTCCTCATAGTGTCTTGTTGAAGATTTTCACCTACCCTCGGAAAAAAAATCGTGATAAAGGAAAACCTTACGAAACTAGAGCTAAGCATTGAGCTAGTTAGAAAAAAAAAGTTCGTTAAGGCCTAGGTCCGCCCCAACCTGTAAGCACCATCTAAAATAAGTAAAACAGAGAGAGCTTGTATAGTATTTTCCACCGCAACAACTATGGCTCTAAATATCACCGCGATGAGCACCTCAATCTGCTCGAGCCCCTGCGTACTTTACTTCTACGCTTTTACATACAAAAATGTTGTTTCTAATGAAGCTAAGCAGGAACCACGTAATAACTACAATATCATCACTTGCGCTGAGCCTTTTCGTATTCCAATATAGACGAAAAAGGCGGTAATGAATACTTTTGGAAAAACTGAGCAACTAAGTATGCCCAGAGTAATCAGGGATAACAAAGAGCAGATAACGGAGAAACCCTCCGCCATCCATCACCAGCTAAAATTTCCAATATGTAGATCCATCGCTACATCATCACGGAAATAGACCGTTTTGTACTACAAGCCATCTCCACTGAAAAATCAGTGGTTTAATGATGAGTGCGAAAAACCAATAAACAGGTGTGAAGACATTGGCTGAGGAAATCATACAGGCATATCCCTGATCTTTGTCACTTACAAGATTAGCGCGGCACGTACTAGTGTGGTTCCGGCTCGGTAAATCGGCAATAGCTCAAATCTTCACACACAGTCAACTTAATAGATAATATTCATCAACTTGAAAGCTATTTATGACAGATTGGATTGCTTGAAGCCGAACAGGTCGGTACGTAGCTTAATTCGACATCCAGGGGAAAAGTCACATACAATTTGGGAGCACGTCTCTGGGCCATTATAGACATACCCTTCGTCAAAAGGGAGTCAGTGTTATGTAAGATCTTTACTCTCTCAATGGAATTGACTGTCAGTAGAGCTGGTATCAACTAAACCGGTATAGCCGCTGGGTTATGAAGTTGATATTGACATGGTCGCGTTTCGACGAGGTGTTATAGAAAATTTCATGGGTTTTGAGGAATGTTGGTATTAAGTCAACGAAGATAAAACGAATTTTATGCATGCTGTCGACAGACAAATAAGTATCTGCCCACGCTCTCGGCAATATAACACTATTGGTGGGTATAACTGCAAAGTATTTAAGCAGTTCATCTACTCAAGTTTAGACACAAACTTCACAAATGAAACATAAGTGGAGAAAAATAATTACTTCTTAGTCCTGTAGCCGACAAGTCAAAGTCGCAAAATATGGGGTAGAAAAGTGGATAGAAGTCGCCAAACACCAAAATATACTAATTCGATAGAAGTCGCTAACATCAATTGAAAAAGACTTCTAAAGAGTGACTAAAATCACTGGGATTCAAAGAGTTTTCAAAGTTTTTAAGGTAAATAGGTATTCAAGTACAATCACCAAAGCAACAACATTTTTTTCCGAATGCCTGCTTTAGCTTCGTTTCAAGGACCAAGTAACCGCGGGTGCTATGAAGCATGACCCGACAAACTGAAAGCAAATCTCTCGAAATTGAGAAGGATAGGAGGCTGCGACGTCTCAGACAGAGATGCTGTACGGGGATGGAATAACCTATGCTCTTCAGGTATATGCGGCATCCGTGGCTATGGGGTCCGCGTCTTTTGCTTCAGTTGGCCAGCTTTTATAGGTCTCCTGGTCTAATATAAGCTTATGAACAAGTATTTGAAGCAATAATTCTGCAAGTTTTCCAAAAGTCCCCACTCTTTATTAAAATTTGGACAAAACACCATGATAAATGTGGACTATAAAAATAACGCTTGTTCATATTATTGGTTTTGCCACACTGTGTGGAAACAATTCTCCGATGCCCTTTTTTTTACAGTTGACACTTGGGCCAAAAGGATATCAAAAGAATTCCGAAGTGGTAACATTTATTCCCAGGATATTTATCACAACCGGATTTATATTCTTTATGCCTAATAAAATAGGATATTCGCTTCTATTTATGGAACTTGTTTACGGCTTTACGAGCCCTTTGCACAAATCCCATGCATATCTGTGAATAATTTAACTTTCAATCTTTTACGGCTGTTGCATAAATAACACTCAATTCTTTTTCGAAAACCAAATATGTTTTTTTTTTTAAGAACATTCTAAAAACGCCCACATTTTGATGCAAAACAATAATGAATCCTTGCCATTACATGTGTCTCCTTGGATTCGTGTTTTATTGTCTATATCCTCGGCAATTGAAACCGCAAAATTGAGACAAACAAAAAGAAAACACGAACCGTACACTCGAATCAATTGGTAAAAGTATAGTCTGCCGCACTCAAATCACCTTTCTTTAAAAAGGATATACGTATATGCGTAGGTACAAATGTACTTACCAGATATTGTCCTGAACGTCGATAGATAGGTTAATGAACAGTATGCAGAGTGGAATTATGAACGTAAAAAACAATGTGAATGTATTGTACAATTGTTCCTGCCATTCGGCTGTGTAGAAACCATGGGTAACACATTGGTAGAATTCCTCGATGAATGGTCCTCGTGCCACTCGGAAGATGAAGAACTGAAACGAAAGAAAGTGGGATGACATTAACAGGATGATAAGATAGCGCTGCAAATGAAAGTGAAAACAAAAATGCCAGCATCCGGTTCGTTTGGCTCGTGCTATGCTCCTCTTGGGCAAAACAACAGACCAGAATGGCTGACCATATTCAATTTAGTTTATGCGTATCCTTTTCATTATTTATAAGCAAGCAAATAATCCTTAGCAGAGGGTGAGTTTTGATTTTTTGTTGTCTCTGTATAGAAGCGAAAGGAATCACCTTCCAACGCTTACGGGTAAGGTCCTCACTAAGAAAAAAAACTCAATGTCCTTCGAGTGGTATGATATAACGTGGGTGGACAAGAGAATGAATTACTGTAATTTAGGATATTACCTTTGCTGGTGCTTCAGAAGCGAGTGAAATTAGTTCCAAAGGCTGGTCACACAGAGATGCAGAACTTTTTTTTGTCCTGTTTCCTGTCGATTTAGCTTAAAATGTTGCGAACCAGGTGAAAGAGGCCGCAGATGGCTGTGTATAGGTAGGTGGATTGAGTGGTGGCTGTTACTCGAAAAGGTATTTGTTTAGCACTTTACGGGTAAAGTGCTTTATTTTTGGATTGTCGATAGAATATTTTAAAGTAAGCGACCCATTTGTCATGGGTTGGAAGGAAATCTGTATTAAATTTTCGGACATGATTGATGGCTGGAAAGACCCACGTCTTTAAATTAGTTTAGTGTGGGAAATTCACACATGGATGTGATAGGTTTCATGAAGGACTATTTTATTTGTCCTTAGCTTGGAGATATTAAAGAAATGATGTGTAATGAGCTGATATGGTTGTGAAGGGATTACAATCCTTTGCAATTTACTTCTTAATATTGCCTGCGGTTCGGTAATAATCTAGGAACTCTACCCTACTTCACGTAGGCTGTTTTATATAATTAAGTGTTCGATGAAATTAAACATCTTCCTTTTAACCCCCTAAGAAGCTAAATTAAATTTGGGGTAAGACTTGGGTAATACAGGTATAGATTCTATTGGTTCTCGATTCTTGCAGGGCTAGGCATTCGTGCAAAAACGAGTTTTTTTTTTTTTGGACAAGCGAATGTAGGGTTTTTGCTTATTTTCTTATAAGATAATTGATTGAGCTGTGTAAAGCAAGGAAGTCCTTAAAACCCCTATTTTATTGGTATTCACAGAGTACATGTGTTATGTCCTCTGAGATATATAGGTCATTGCACATGTGATATATCCGTACTTGATAATCCTAATCTCATAGCGTGATTCGTTGGAGTGATCTTTCTAGTTCTTCTTCTTTCTTCCCAGATTTCCTGCGATCTAACACAGGCCACAAGGCCTTCGACACCCTATACCCTTCTAAGTTGGACCATCTTAGGTTAGTCATGTTGACGATTCTATGAAGATTAATTCTATTAGCCACACACCTTGGTAGTTTAATGTTTCCAAACTTGCTACTATGTGGAAGCTTCGTTCCTCTTTTGGCCAGCGCGTCGGCTTTTTCGTTGCCCTCTACATCGTTGTATCCAGGTAGATAAAATATTCTGATATGGTTCAGCATACATAATGCCTTGAACATTCTGCGGCAATTCTGACGATTTCAGATTTTCTGACGTAAGAATCTAGCGCCTTTAGCGCAACCTGACTGTTAATGTATATGGCGATGTTCTTACCGGATATTGATCAAGTAATTAGCAGCTTTAAGTACAGCTAGAATCTTTGCTTGGAACACACTGCATATGTCCGGAAGTCACAGAGCCACCTGTAGGTTAATAACTCTCGGGTATAAACATGATCCCGTGCCTTCACTGGTCTTAAAACCATCTGTATATATGCAATCTCGTTGTGGACATAGACTGTCTTCCTTTGCCAATCCTCCCTAATAGGAAACAATACTTCGTATGGTGTGACGAAGTCTAATGCACCAAGGATATCGGGAAATGATTCAATAAAAATTGATCTATGCCCCACATTACTGGTTTTAAAGAGACCTACGTTAGTGAGTGTCTAGGAATGTACCCTAGACTAATATCATCACGTCATCCGCTTAAGCAGCGACGTTAATTAAATATACCATCGATGACTAGAACCCAGAGGAGGGGTGAGAAACGCCTCCTTGTGGGGTCCCCTGGTAACGATATTCTTATTGAACTATTTCCGATAGTGGAATTGATGTTTCTAGTGCCGAGCATATTGCAGAGCCAATTGGTAATGATATGCTCGAAATTTATAGTTTTTGATGGCCCCTCCTTTCTACGTTATTGAAGCACCTTCTGTTTCTAGGAAGGCTGCTAGCTTAACTTTCTTATGGTGAAGGCTTGTTTCTATTTCATTTGATACGTGATGTAAAGCTGTCTCCAGCGATTTTCCCTTTAAATATGAATGTTGAGATTTGCATAAATTGTCATTACAACACTTACCTCTGATGTAGATACCGAGAAGCCTTTCAAGTGTCTTAAGGAGAAATGATGAGAGCCTCAAAAACCATTATTAGGGGTGAGGGCGCTACGCACCGATAAAGGCACACATGGATTCTCAAGGATGCATCGACATGGAACGTCTTATCGCTCACAGAGAAGGATATTGAGCTTGCTGGGGAGGTTATTAAAAGTCGACTAGATATTGTTGGCGTCTCTTCAACAGTGCAGAGTGGTTCTAAAACTGTGGGCTTTTCGGATGGATGGTAGCTCCTTCTGTCAGGAGTCGGACAGCCAATGTCTGCTCAGATTGGAATGGAAATCCTTACAAGGCCCAAGTTGACAGAAAAAGTATTGGAGTGGATACCATAAGGAGAGAGTTACGATCTTAAAGCTAAAGTTTGAAAGATTTACTCTGGCATTGGTGCAGATATATGTACTGAACCTTCGGTCGGAATATGAGAATTTCATAGATAAAGTTGAAAAGGTTACGGACACTCATTTTTTGTTTATCCTGATGTGTGACTTCAATGCTCACGTGGGTTTAGATGTTATGACATGGGGGAATGGGATTGGGAGGGACGGTGATCCTGACCAAAATGCGAACGGGGAGAAGTTGTTTGATTTTTGCTGTGAAAATGGCTTATCCATCATGAATACTATCTTTGTGCACAAAGCAATTCACAAATACACATGGTACCGTTGGAGTTTTCAGCAGAAGTCGCTGATAGATTTCTTTGCGGTACTGTGAAGAAGGGTTTTTGATGTTCACACATTTAGAGGGGTCCTGCTGTCAACTGATCACCACTAAGTGCTGTTCAAATTGTATCTTAATGATAGAGTGCCTCCATTACCGAAGCGCAAATCAAGGATGTTTATCCGCATACAATGGGAGAGCTTACAGAGCGATGAGGTACGGGAAACATTTGCGTGGCATGTATCTGAAATGATTGAACGAATTCCAGAATGTTCCATGAAAGGTAGAGGTAGCAAGGCAACTGTTCTCAACAGCGGTTATTGCCTCTGCGGGAGATGTTTGTGGAGTAAAGCGGCTTGGTGTGGCGGCTGGTGCTGAGAAAAGAACTGCTTGGTTTAAAACGCCCGGAGCTCAAGAAGCCATCAGAGAGAAGAAGAGAACCATTAAGGTGTGGATTCACCTGGGGAACTCTCGGTACACTGAGGCGCGAAGAACTTGCAAATTAGGTGTGAAAATAGCGAAAGAACAGTCTTGAAAGGAGTTTGGCGAAAAATTAGAACGTTACCATAGATCTGCAAATAAGATAATCTGGCAGACCGTCCACCGACTCAGAGGAAGAAAGGAGAACATCGTTGAAGAAGTCAAATCAAAAGACGGTGCACTTCTTTCCAATGATGATAGATGATAGATTAGATTAGATAGATAGATAGATAGATTTATTTCAAAAACAATTGGTTACAATTTATGTTTACATTAAATATAGTTAGGCATGGCCAGAAGGGCCGTCAGCCAGATGACAGCTTTATATAATTCACTTTATTACTTTAGCTTTATCGGTTTAATAATTATTTAAAAATCCTCTAATAAAATTTTCTTTCTATAATTTAGAGCAATTCTTATAAAACGAAATAATTTTTGCCAGTTCTCTCCGTTTAAGATTGTAAAAACCCCCGCTCGATCAATATAGTTCTTCCCCCAAATGTGTCTTCTTATTTCCACCACAATGGGACATTTAGCGATGAAATGTATTATATTTTCTCTTTGACCGGTATTGCATAAGGTGCAGATGTTATTTAAATCGGCTCTGTGTGGCACATAGTTCAAAGGCAGTATTTCACCTCTTGCTCGGAATATCATTGATATTGTTTCTGTGCTGAAGCCGTCACGGAAATAATTGTTTTGATTTAGGTTGTACTGAAGAATTGAGTATATTTCTCTGTGCTGTGAATTCCTTGCTCTTTCAATATATTCTTCCCTAAATTTAATATGCAGTTTTTCCAACAAGTTGTATAGGTACGGTTTCCACTCTACTAGGTTTTCCAGCGTTAGATTCTTTCCAATGAGAGGACATATTACGCACATGGACAAGCACTTTTGAAAATTGCTTAATTTCGAACAGGGCACCGAAGATGGCAGACCTTTGGTCGAGAGTTGGGCGGAAAGTAGTCCTGTGGTAGAGGCAGTAACTTTGGCTATAAAATCGCTTAAAGTTGGCAAATCTACTGGTGTGGATGAAATTCAACCAGAAATGCTCAAGGCTTTATGCAAAGAGGGAGTGCAATAGCTCTCGCGATTCATTAAAATAGCCTGGGAATGTGGTGCAACACCTGGTGTTTGACAAACGGGGGTGATTGTTCCTCTTTTTGAAAACGGGACATTTTGACACATTGCGCCAACTAATGGGGTATATCTCCTTTAAGTCTTCGTGGTAAAATCTTTGCTATGGTATTAGAAACGCACTCCAGAGGAGTAGTTGAGAATAATTTCCGGGATGAGCAATGTGGTTTTCGGCCCGGTAGAAGCACTACCGACTAGTTATTCACTCTCAGAATTGATCTTGAGAATGCCTGGGAGTATGCTAAACCTGTCTGCACTTGTTTTGTAGATTTGGAAAAAACATATGATAAGGTTCCTCGAAGCAAAATCTGGAGTGTTCTGCAGGAGTATGGGATTGATGGTTCCTTGTTAAGGGCAATTCAGTCTTTATATACAAACTGTAGAAGCTGTGTTTGGATAAACGGCGGCGTTAAATGAATACATTTCACTGTAGGCTTCGCCAAGGGTGCATTTTGTTACCTCTCCTCTTCATTGTATAGATATATGGACTGGATATTACAGCGCAGCCGTGGTAGAGAATTTTTTAAAGTGAGAGACTTAAGGATTAGTCATTTGCTCTTTGTGGATAATCTGGGCATCATTGGGTCCTCTCAATCTGAACTTCAGCGCGCAAACACAAATTAAGCACTTTAAATCTCTACCCTGATGAATTGTTCCCGTTACATAAAGTTTACCACTTCTTTATTTTTGTATCTATTTTATAATATCATGTTTAATAAAGAAAAACATAATCAAAACAATCTATTGAGACTATAACGAGCGTCGTAGTTCTACTGAGTGAAAAGTTTTAAACAAAAATAAACATTTGGCGCAACAGCTCTTTAAGTGCCTGGGCCTAGCTTCTCGCAACCACTCGTATTGTGTCTGTGTGTGTTATTTTTTTTACACAAATGGAAGGAACCTAAAGTTTAGTGCCCTGTTCGAAGGGCAATTTATTTTGAGAAGTTTTCTCGTGATAATAATACTCTCGGATGTTTGTCAGACGTTAGCGAGAGGTGGGACAGTGAAAAAAACTTTTTGGAGTTTTCTGGGATTCAAACATTGAACCTTACGCGCAGTGATCTGACAAAATAACCACTTGCGTCACGGGGCGCCCAAGAGTAGTAATAGTAATTGACTTTATTTCATTATAAAAGTTATAACATCAAAAACAATTCTTCTAAGTCTAATTTGGTTTGGCCTAAAGCCGTCTACCAGATTGGCATTTAATTAAATATAATATTGTCTATGACATATATACATATATTAAATTATACAGACTGTTTAGAAGTCTACCTCAATTATGCATTTTCTGTAGCAGAGTGCGTTCACGGTGAAATTGTACAATAGGTCCCAGCCTTGTTCTCCATTTAGGATACCGATTGCAACATCCTCATCCAGAACAAAAGAACTAAAAGATCGTTTCTGGAATTCCCTTAAAATTGAAAATATTGCTAGAAAGTGTAATACATCTTCCCTTACTTTCATATTACAGATATTGCACAAAATCGGTAGTTCTGGTCGGTGCGGTATATAATTTAATTGCACCAATTCTCCTTTCATTTTGAAAATAGGGCTTATTTTATCTGTCGTGAAGCGATATAGGAAGTATTTTCGTTCCTCAAGTTGATATTTTATTTTACTGAGTCTGATGTTAAGGATTACCCCACATTCCGACGCAAGACGCTCCCATTCTTGCACTAGATTTCCTCTTGTTCTTATGATGTGCGTAAGAACTTTTTTTTGGCAGCCTTTCATCCTCCATCATCACTTTTACTATATAATTAAAATGCATTTTGAATGTGTTCAGAAACATAGGGGGCGTTCCCGTTTCTCGATGTAGCATATAACTGGGGGTACTACTAGGCAATCTAAATATTCGCTTAAGAAAGTATCGCAGGAACTTCTCAACGGCTGTAAAAGAACAGTATCCCCAGACTTGGACTCCGTATAGAAGAATTGCGGCTGCAGTTGATCGAAATAACATTTGCTTGGCACTATGGCTTACATGCTTATTATTGATTCATTCGCCCCAAACTGAACAGATTGCGCGTTTTGCTTCAGACAATTTGTTTTGAAGGTGTTTATTCATGCTTATGTTAGGGGTGATCAAAACTCCAAGGTATTTATACTCCCGTACAATTTCAATAACCTCACCTTGAAACGTCCACTTTTCACTTCGACAGTATCTTCCACCACCGTTTCTAAATATCATCATCTTCGACTTCGTTAGATTTACAGATAAATTCCAAGTTCTGCCGTAATTATCAAGCCTGTTTATCATTAGCTTACCATCCCAAACGAAAGTTATGTTATTTTCGTACATTGCTCGCAAAACGTTTATTACTTTTGTAGACATTCCACAACTAAAGAGCTTATAGAAAAGTGCCTCTCGAGAAATAGAATCAAAGGCTGCTCGGAAATCTACAAAAAATGCGTAAAGCTTTTTGTCGAGTAGTTCTGTCTAAAGCCCGCTTGAAATTCATGGATGATTTTCTTCCCATTGACCCATTGAATAAGTCTTTTAAAAAGCACCGTGCTAAAAAGTTTGGTTGAAGTATTCAAAAACGATATCCTTCTATAGTTTGACGGGTCATCGTAGTCACCTTTGTTGTGCAATGGATATATAATCGACCTCAGGAAGCTTCCTGGTATATCTACATTTTCAAAAATTCGATTGAATTCCGCTACAAGCGCAGATAGGAATTCACGAGTACAATTCTTATAAAACTCAAATGTAATTCGGTCGCCTCCTGGGGCTTTCTTATTTTTAGCATTCTCGATTACATTTTGTACCTCATCAAGATTTATCGGTGCATCTAAGAACTCATCGACTATCCAGGGCGCTGCATATTGAAACGGCTGAGAGATATGAGTTGCGTTGAGCAGACTAGAGAAGTGTTTTTTTTAGTTGTTCAGCTTGCAAGCCTAAGGCGATAGTGCTTCTTCTACCATTAATAAGTGTAGCAGCTTTCAAAAACTCTGCTGAGCACCTTGTTCTGTTTAAAAGGGCAACATTCTGCTCATTAAACGCTAGCTTTTTCGTATGGCAAATGTTCTTTAAGCGCTTATTTGCTTCTGCGTTTGAGTTTTGAAGGTATTGTTATTGTTCGTTCTTACTAGCTTGAGAAATGCGAAAGATGCATCTCTAGCTCGCTTGCAATCAATATCAAATCACTTTTGCTTGCTGGTGCAGTTGACATATGTTACTAGAGTGCTTTGGGGTGTCGCCCTTTTTATTATTTCTGTTAGGCTTTCTATACTTGGCGTCATATTCGTGTTGGTTAACGCTACAAGCTCTTTGTTGAGGTTCGCCTGATACAAATTCCGAAAACTGTCTTTCCATAATAGTTGCTAGTTACTGCGCCCAGTAAAATGTAATACTACGGCGTGAAATTTTCCATGGTGCTTGAAAAGATCACAAAATGCGCGTTACATCACAACACCCACTAGGTGAAATTAATTCTATGATTCTTTATTGTGGATACCTATATTTTGGTTTTCGATGTAAATAATAGTTTTTGGGTTGCCACACAAAACTGTGTCCGCTGATTTCGCAAATTTATATACGTATTCACGTCAGAAACTTATTCCGCATGAACTAACAAGTGGCCCAAAATGTATCACCCTATCGGAAGGGGCTATAACTATTGCAAATAGGAGCAACTGTCAGTTTTGTTTTAATATTTATGAAGTAAACACATGAAGAATACACACCGACAAGCCATGGAATGCTATACTCCTCAAGATCGAGGAATAATTATTTTTTTTTATTTTTTGTCGGTCGAAATTCATCATGAGCGACGAGCCCTATTTCCATCTGAACGGATACGTAAACAAATAAAATTTGCGCTTCTATGGCACTGAGAAACCACGTATCATTCACAAATAGCCATTACATCCATTCAAAGTTATCGCATGGTGCGCCATATACGCTGCGCCGGAGGTGTCATCGGGCCCCATTTTTTCGACGACGTCGTGGGTAACGGTTACTGTGACTGGTGAGCAGAACCATGATTAACGAGTTTTTATTGTCGCAAATTGATGAATTGGGACTGAAGGATATGCGATTCCAACAACACGGTGCAGCCGCAGCTGGGGCGACAATGGTCATTTTGAGGATGTTTTCGGGTTGCATAATGTCTCGTTTTGGCGATTTGCACTGGCCGGCAAGATCGCGCGATTTTACCGGTCCAGATTTCTTTCTTTTTTTAAGTCACAGGTCTATGAGAATAAGCCACAGACTTTGGAAGCTCTCAAAGAGAATATCTGACAAGAGTGCGAGAACTTATCGCCCGCAAGTTCTCGAAAAATTAATGAAAATGCGGTAAAAAGAGTCGAAATGGACATCAACAATGGCGGTGCCCACTTGAGCGATATCATCTTCAAAAATTAATGGAAGAAAACTTAAAGTTCCAAGTGAACATTTTAAAAACAAATTATGAAATTTTGTGGTTTCATTTTAAAGATAAAGCAAACCAACATCGGGTGAGTATTAGTAAAACATATGTACGAGTTTTGTGTGTATAAATTATATGTGGTTGATTTGAAACCCAAAAGAAATGTAATTGTAACAACATTTTAAAACTGCATGTTAACATTAAATTGCCATGTTATTATGGCAGGTGCATGTATAGTCTTCAAATCAGAAAAGTAGATCCCTGTGATTTGTTATCAAGTTTTATTGCCGATGACATGAAAAGGAGTGGTAAGTGCTATTGTGGTTTGTATTATAATGGACTTGTTTGAAGAAGGGTCGTAAAATCTGCCGACAAAGGATGAGTAATGGGTTTGTACAGTTGATTGTAAGGCATAGATAGTTGTGTATTAGAAACTCATAAGAAGACTGGATATAACAATATAAATCACTTGAAGTAGATTACTCTAAACCTCATATTATGTGGGAGCGGTCATCAAAGGAAACCATTCGCAAAGCAGTGATAGAGCATCATAAAGTGCTTATACGCCCAGCAGTTAAAGTATTTGTTTATGGTTTGATATGGGGTTCATTTCAAGTGCTAAAGGTCAACTTATGGGCTTACGAGATTGGAACATTTGATTGGTATCCAAGGACGATTGGTATTCTATAGTATTTTACTGCGATAATTGACAAGCACTGATTGTTGAGATTGAAGAAACCCCAAGTGATTTGGCTGATTCACAACTCTCATCAACTCAGCTTGGTAAAGTGGTGGAAGGGACACCTTTATTATTTACAGAATTACTTGCAAAGACTGGTAGCGAAAATTACTCAGAAAATCAAGTACTTGCGTTACCTCATCCTTCGAAGAAGCTACCACGCTCTGGATAAGAAACGATCACTGTTGCCATTTTGACTTGCTTCAAGTAAATTTGACATAATTTTACCAAAGTGAAATTCATTCGATTGTTGATTTATTTCTCTTATAACTGAGCTGAAGTATTTTAGTTTAGTTCTACTGAGAACTTATGCATTGGATCAAATGATGCTGTAATGACAAGTATCGTGATGACTGAAGCCAGTTTGCACCGCAAGAAATTTTTTTCAGTAAAAAGTGCGGAAACTTTGAGAGGGACACACTTATGCGGAGAAGTTATTAGTAGAAAAGAATAACTTGTGACACATTACAAGCACATTACTGTAATATTTACTTTTTTCACGAAAAGAGACTTCACAAAAACAAAAAAAAAATAAAATGTCAACTTTCTATAATAAATTCTAGCAGCATCTCTGGGAAAAGTACAATATATACGCCTTTGGCAAAGTGGTGGCGTCTTACTATGAAAAAATTGGCAAGTAATATCTTTTCTGTTGTTGACGTCTGGTTTTATGGTTACAGATATTATCCAAGATGTCGATTAAGAGATATAAATTGAGCTTTTTTCTTTTCCCACTAATTATATTTGTGTATGTTGCATCCCAGTCATTTTACCAGGTACAATGAAAACCCGCCTTCACTTACTTTATACTTACTTACTTATGTCCTGTATCCCCATGTGGGTCCTAGGGCCTCTACTACGCCTACGCGCCATTGTGTAGGATTTCTGGCAATGTATCTAAGTTCTTCCCAACTTTTCCCCAACTGCCTCCTTCTCGACTATACTGTGTCATGTTCTCATCGAACCGCCAGGTTTTCTGGCATCCTGAGTTATAGGGTTCCATTTCATAGCATGAAGGAACTGTAACCCTTGACCAATCAATTGCCACTTCCGTCGTTGGATGGTTGTGCCTATGGTTCCTGACCCGTTTCGAGCCAGAAAATCCTTAAGATATTGCGCAAACACCTATTAACGAACGTTTGCAGCTCTCTGGTGAGAGTAGTAACCACTCTCCATGTGCTATATCCATATAACAGCACGGATTCAACATTGGAGCGCAACGGTCTTAGCTTGGCGTTCAAACTGATTGCATTGGTTCGCCATATTTTGGACAACATCCGGAAGCCGGAACTTGCTTTGGTGATCTTGTTGGCTATATCCAGTTCGGTTCCACCGTCGGTCGAGACAATACTCGCAAGATACTGGAAATCCTCTACTCTCTCTACCGGTTGTCCAGCAATGCATATTTGAGCCGATGAGTTTGTTCCAAGGCTGATAATTTTAGTTTTTGCCGTATTAATTTTCAGCCCGACGACACCTGCCTCCCTCTCCACATCTGCTGTCATTTGGTGAAGGTCCATAATTCTGTGGGAGAGTAAGCATACATCGTCTGCGTAGTCAAGATGCTTCAGTTGAGATGTAAGAGTCCATCGAATTCCTCCGTTTCCCGTCGACAAAGCTGCATGAAGCACATCGCTAATCGCCAATAGGAATAATATTGGTGAAAGGATTACCCCACTTTGGATCTCAAATTCCTCAGACAACCTTCCCCTGTGCAGAACGTGACATTTGGAGCCTTCATATGTAGCTTTGATAATAGCAATTAGTTTATCGGGAATGCCTCTCCTGCGTAAGGCACGCCAAATAAACTTCCTGTTGACACTATCGAACGCCTCCTCAAAATCGATGAACAGCAGGTGGTGTTGACGTGGTTGGCACAGGAGGATCCAGAGCGGAAACCTGCTTGTTCGGCATCGAGTGTGTCTTCAAAATGTTGTTTGATTCGCTCCAGGATGATTTTAGCTATTATCTTAGCTACAGCAAGTAGCACGCAGATACCCCTCCAGTTCCCGCACTCCATTAAATTTCCTTTCTTAGGAAGCTTAACGATCACTTCCTTTTTCCACTCGTCAGGAAAGCTTTCAGCTTTCCAAGCTCTCTCTATAAGTGAAGCAGAAGTTCAGCCGATGTTGTTGGCGCTGCTCGTAAGAGCTCTGCTGGAATACCGTCAAGTCCTACCGCCTTGTTAGATTTTAGTGCCTTGATCGCAGTAGTGATCGCATCATTACTGGGAGTCATGGTGCGTATTCGGACATTTTCCACCTTGCGCACCACATTTGGGAGCATATCGCTCGGCGCACTGAGGGATCACTAAGTCTATCGATGTTGAATCTGGGCATTCTTGTGTTGTCGTGGGATCTTCGAACTGCAGCAGTGCGTAGTTGGAGAGTAGCTATCATAAGATGGTGATCTCGTACTATCCCCACATCTGCCCCTCGCCTGTTTTGGACGTCCAGGAGACTATTTCTAAAGCGGCGGCTGATGGCAAAATGGTCAATTTGGTTGGACGTTGCTTGCTTGTTGTTGAAAACTTTGTGGCAGGTTTTGTGCTCAGTCATGGTGCCACCTATCACAAGGCGGTTGGCATTGCAGAAATCCACAAACCTTTCGCCGTTGTCATTGCGGTTGCCTAGTCCATGCTTCCCGATTACATGTTTGAACCCTTCGTTGTCGTTGCCTACCTTGGCATTCAAATCCCCCATCAATATGACAATGTCTGCATTTGATGTTGTGTTGAAGACGGTACTTAAGAGATTGTAGAAGCTCTCCTTTTCGTCCTCAGACGATGTATGATGGTGACGCGTCGTACTCTAGTCCGGAATCTGGCCGTCAAAATCCTATCACCATGAGGCTGCCAGGAAATTAGACCATTGCTTGCTGTTGTTGTTAATAGGAGCCCAACTCCATATTTCCGCGAACTTCCGGATGGTCTTCTAGAACAGACTAGTACAGGGTTACGCGTTGGAGACTGGTATTCGCCCTTCCAACCATCTGATTTTACTTACTCGCAAAATGTCCAGTCTATATCGCATGAATTCTTTTTCCAATTGAAGGAATTTGGCATTGTAAGGATTTTCGCTTCCCGAGTCGAGGAGCGTTTTTATATTCCAGGAACCTATTTTTGTACGGGTACAATAGTCAAAAGTCGTCAGCATGTGATCATTCCTTAACCGAGGCATAGAGTCGGTTTCTGTAGCGGTCTGTTTTCAGTAAAGCAGGTTGCTGGCCCACGTTACCTAGTCTAGAATTAAGGTCCTAGACAATCCGTACTTGCAATTTTGGCCTACATGTATAAGGGTTTATACGTGTAGTTGCGCGGGGACCACCACTAGGAGGTAAAGCAATCACTTCACCACGAACTCAATTGTTGCGCTACTGGTCCAAGCTAAGTTTTGAGCCGTCAGTAGTTTTGGATATTAATTGAGATACAAGGCTGTTTTAGAGGAACGGGTCGAGATCCTGCTTTCAAAATCCTGCTTTGTAAAATTCTGTCTTCTCACAAAAAAATCCAGCTTTTCAAAATTCTGCTTTTTTAGTTCTGCTAAGCAGAATTCCGCTTTTGAAAATGATTGCAATTAATATTTTAAGCAATAAAATTCCGTTTATTCTACTTAAGTCATAGTTATGGTTGTAGATTTTAACTATATTGATTCACTAAAATGTATAATAGTGGATAAATAGTTGACCCAAAAAGTCGTGCTAGGCCGAAGGTGAATATATTGATTAAAAATATATTCGGATGCAAGTGCAAGGGCTAGGAATGGAGACAGTTGTCATACAATATTTAATTTTCCAACTCATTAATGCTAGCAAGCCAAACTTAAACACAAAAGTTTTGTCAAGTTATTTTTTTTTTTACAAAATCATGGTATCATTTTAATTTGATCTGAATTTTGACTTTATACTCGTAATACAATTTTAAATTAAGCAAAAACCAGAATTTGACTTACATAATTACATATTTTAAAGTGGCTACATTGGGAATGACCCATATTGTATATTTTATATATGTACGAAAAAGTAGCTGCTTCGAAAAATTCTATTTGTTCAGAAATCTTAATTAGGTACACATCGTTAAGAGTAAGGATATTCACGAATGCTTAAGGACTTCACCTAATTTATTCTTAAGTTTCCTATAACTTTGCTCTTAAGTGTATTTTGCAGAAAAAAAAATATTTTTGATTTTTCCAACACAGTTCAATTCGTGGAAAAATGTCTGCGAATAGAAGATGTTTATTATTTATTTAAAATTTCGTTGACCTATCTTCAAAGCACACTTTCCACTTAAAAATTGGTAGGTAAGCTTTGCTGGTATCTTTATTATAGACATCCAAACTACTAGACAACGCCCACCTCTGGTTCATTGTGTTCGACTTCCTTGGTCACATCGACTGGTAAATAAATTAGTCTCTTAACTTTCGGCAGGGATTGTTATCTTGGGGGCTGAAACCTGCGCTAAGGGCATAAAGTGGCATATCTATATATCATACATAAGTAATAATGTACGTCTCTTGATTATATAGGGTGGGCACTGTAAGATTCTTATTTTCTTTTTTTGTGGGTTATAGTGGAGATAAAGATGGCTACATATGATGTCCAGCCACGACTAAAACTAATTGAGTTTATCTATTCCAGAGAGAAAACAATTATTCAAATTTAAAGACAAGATCTTTCCACAGCATTTTTCATTACCGTACGCAAGGTTTCAAGTCCTTACCGTCGAATTATGGCTCGAATGTTCTTGAATCAGTCAAGACTTGTTTATGTAAACCCGTTCGTTCAAATTGCCTCACAAAAATAAGTCTGATGCCGTCCAACCAGATGAGCATGGACAACAAGAGATGCTGTGACATTAAAATGTTGCCGGTAGTTTTTATGATTTCTTTAAATCATTCAGTCGATCACTGACCGCCCCGTACCATATTATTTATTTATACTAAAACCAATATGACTCAGAGGATGAAGATCTCTTGGTCGCTTCGAGAGAAAAATTAAAATTCTTCGTAAGATATTCGGTCCCGTTTGCGTTGTTGGGTTTTGGAGTAGAAGATTCAATCACGAACTATACGAGCTGTATTGCGATTGATCGGGAAACTACTGACTGCCCAAAACTTGGCTTAGGCCAGTAGCGCAACAATCAAGTTCGTGATGAAGTGCTTACTTTACCTCCTAGTGGTGGTCCCCGGGCAACTATACGTATAAACCCTTATACATATAGGCCAAAATTGTAAGTGCGGGTTGTCTAGGGCCTTGATTCTAGGTTAGGTAACGTGGGCCAGCAACCTGCGTTACCGAATATTGCCCGCTACGGAAACCGACACTATGCCTCGGATAAGGAATGATCACATGTTGACGACTTTTGGCTATTGTACGCGGACAAAGATAGGTTTCTGGAATGTAAAGACGCTCCTCGACTCGGGAAGAGAAGGTCCTTACAATGCCAGATTCCTCCAGTTGGAAAAGGGATTCATGCGATATAAACTGGACATTTTGAGAGTAAGTGAAGTAAGATGGTTAGAAGCGGGCGAGTACCAGTCTCCAACGCGTAACACTGTACTACTCTATTCTGGAAGACCATCCGGAAGTCCGCGGGAATATGGAGTCGGACTACTGCTAACAACAACAGCACGCAAGGGCCTAATTTCCTGGCAGCCTCATGGTGATAGGATTTTGACGGCCAGATTCCGGACTAGAGTACGACGCGTCACCATCATACAGTGTTACGCCCCAACGAATAGTTCGTCTGAGGACGAAAAGGAGAGCTTCTACAATCTCTTAAGCGTCGTCTTCAACACAACACCAAATGGAGACATTGTCATAGTGATGCCAAGGTAGGCAGCGACAACGAAGGGCTCAAACATGTAATCGGAAAGCATGGACTAGGCAACCGCAATGACAACGGCGAAAGGTTTGTGTATTTCTGCAATGCCAACCGCCTTGTGATAGGTGGCACCATGTTTGAGCACAAGACCTGCCACAAAGTCAGCTGGGTTTCCAATGACAGGCAAGCAACCTCCAACCAAATTGACCATTTTGCTATCAGCCGCCGCTTTAGAAGTAGTCTCCTGGACGTCCGAAACAGGCGAGGGGCAGATGTGGGGATAGTACGTGATCACCATCTTATGATAGCTACTCTCCAACTACGCACTGCTGCAGTTCGAAGATCCCACGACAACACAAGAATGCCCAGGTTCAATATCGATAGACTTAGTGATCCCTCAGTGCGCCAACAATTAAGGGAGCACTTTTCGCAAGGTGTGGAAGCAATCAGCAGCTCAATGCCCGCAACCATCCAAGACCATTGGTGTGCTGTGAAAAATGTTTTTACATCTGGTGCTGAAAGAATTGTCGGTCGATCGCAGGGAAGACATAGGGCGTGGCTTTCCGAGGATACCTGGAGACGGATTGACGAACGAAAACAGCTGAAAGCTCGCGTTGCAGCTACCCCAGCAGCAGGGAGAAGCGAGCTACAGTCCCTATATCGCATGAAGATGAGAGAAGTTCAGCGTAGCGTACGACGTGACAAGCGCAACTACATCAACGCGCTGGCTACAGAAGCAGAAGAAGCTGCACGGAGGTACGACAGCAGGACCGTCTACAGAATCACGAAAGAGCTGACAGGTGGTCGCAGGTCTAGCCAACACCCAGTGAAAAGCCTAGACGGCTCCTTGCTCATTTCGGATGAGGACAAGCTCAAGAGATGGAAAGAGCATTTTGCTACGATTTTGAAAAGGGTATTCGCCAGCGATATGCTCCCAAATCAGACTGAGATGCCCGAGGTGAGAAGTACCCGAATACGCACCACGACTCCCAGTAAAGATGAGATCATTACCGCGATCAAGGCACTCAAAACCAACAAGGCGGTAGGACTTGACGGTATTCCAGCAGAGCTCTTACGAGCAACGCCAACAACATCGGCTGAGCTTCTGCTTCCACTTATAGATAGAGCTTGGGAAGCTGAGAGCTTTCCTAACGAGTGGAAAAAGGGAATGATCGTCAAGCTTCCTAAGAAAGGAAATTTAATGGAGTGCGGAAACTGGAGGGGTATCTGCGTGCTGCCTGCTGTAGCTAAGATAATAGCCAAAATCATCGTTGAGCGAATCAAACAACATCTCGAAGACACACTCGATGCCGAACAAGCAGGTTTCCGCTCTGGATCCTCCTGTGCCGACCACATCAACACCCTGCGAATTATCATCGAACAGTGTCTTGAATATCGATCGCCACTGCACCGGCTGTTCATCGATTTTGAGAAGGCGTTCGATAGTGTCAACAGGGAGTTTATTTGGCGTGCCTTACGCAGGAGAGGCATTCCCGATAAACTAATTGCTACTATCAAAGCTACATATGAAGGCTCCAAATGTCACGTTCTGCACAGGGGAAGGTTGTCTGAGGAATTTGAGATCCAAAGTGGGGTAATCCTTTCACCAATATTATTCCTATTGGCGATTAGCGATGTGCTTCATGCAGCTTTGTCGACGGGAAACGGAGGAATTCGATGGACTCTTACATCTCAACTGAAGCATCTTGACTACGCAGACGATGTATGCTTACTCTCCCACAGAATTATGGACCTCCACCAAATGACAGCAGATGTGGAGAGGGAGGCAGGTGTCGTCGGGCTGAAAATTAATACGGCAAAAACTAAAATTATCAGCCTTGGAACAAACTCATCGGCTCAAATATGCATTGCTGGACAACCGGTAGAGAGAGTAGAGGATTTCCAGTATCTTGCGAGTATTGTCTCGACCGACGGTGGAACCGAACTGGATATAGCCAACAGGATCGCCAAAGCAAAGTCCGCGTTCGGGATGTTGTCCAAAATATGGCGAAGCAATGCAATCAGTTTGAGCACCAAAATAAGACTGTTCCGCTCCAACGTTGAATCCGTGCTGCTATATGGTTGCAGCACGTGGAGAGTGACCACTACTATCACCAGAAAGCTGCAAACGTTCGTTAATAGGTGTCTGCGCAATATCTTAAGGATTTTCTGGCCCAATCGTATCTCTAACGAACACCTTTACGAGAGAACGGGTCAGGAACCAATAGGCACAACTATCCAACGGCGGAAGTGGCAGTGGATTGGTCACACGTTCCGAAAATGTGGCAGCTCCATAGCGAACCATGCTATGCAATGGAACCCTCTAACTCAGGATGGCAGAAGACCTGGCGGTCCGAGGAGAACATGGCGCAGAACAGTCGAGAAGGAGGCACGGCAGTTAGGGAAAAGTTGGGGAGAACTCAGACACATTGCCGGAAACCGTACACGATGGCGCGTAGGCGTAGTAGAGGCCCTAGGACCCACAAGGGGATACAGGGCATAAGTATACGAGCTGTACAGCGACATCGACCTAGTCAAAAAGCAGCTTATTGGACGTCTGAGATGGCTAGGATATGTAGAGCGAATGGAAACCAATGCTCCGGCCCGCAGAGTCTTCGAACCTAACCCCGCGGGACGACGCAGTAGAGGATCACCTCGCCGAAGGTGGCGCTCACAAATTTAAGGGGACCTCAATCAATTTGAAGTGCGCAACTGGAGGCAATTAGCTAAAGACCGAGCTAAATAGAGGGGCTTATTGGTTGAGGCTCAGGTTCACCCCGAACTGTAGCGCCACCTAAGTAAGTAAGTAAGTACATATGACTCAGTGGGCAGGGAAGATAGGGCCATTTTCTAAAAAATCAAAAAAGGATATCTGAATAAGAAGTTTTCATTTGACAACTCCATGCCCACTCAAATAGGGTGTGGTTAAATTACAAAGGGTCATACGATCCGTTTCAGTCGAATTGTAAGCATTCTGTATGTCAATATTTCGTCTTTGACCTCAAGCTATAACGACTTAAATTCCTTAACGATCATCTTGGGACACTCTGTATACATGCATATTATATATGGTATAGTGTTGTTTTTCTATACTATACACTTTTGTTCCTTTGAGTTATTAGATTATCTCTTACAGAACTCTTTGTTAATCGATTGCATGTTGTCGATGGACACTCAAGACAGTCAGTCCATTAAGGGTAATCTGAAAAAAATATTGGATGTGTGCAAGGCGCGCAATTTATAAATCAACCAATAATTTTTACATGCCTTATCGTACTTCGAGGATATGTTTACACTCGTTTCAATGTGAAAAACGTTCTCACTTGTTTTTTTAGTTAACACTGGCAATGTGGCAATTAATTGCAACAGTATATGTAATAGGTGATGGAAAAAAAAGATGAGAATGAACCTTTTTTTTCAAAGTGGTTAAAAAATAGTAAAATATATCAACTTAGACATAAGCTCTACGACCTTGTCTTCAACCTACATGGGAAGACGTATCTTCACAAAGTTGATAATCAGGGGGGGGTTTCCATGGAAGTAGTTATACGTAGAATAAGAAAGAAGAAGCCAGGAGGACTTAAATTCTCGAATTTTTGAATAGAACAATCTTGGAAAGAGCTCAACCGGAAATTAGAACGCAACCACAGATCTGAAAGCAAGATGTCAGACCATTCAAAAACTCAGAAGATGGAAGTTTAATATTGTCGAAGGAGTAAAATTCAAAGATGCTACACTTCTTTCCATCTCGGACAGATGGAACAATCTCTTTTTAGAATTGCTCTTTCCAGAGCGGAAGACCGAGGAAAATAGCCTTAACTACTTTTGCCATCCAATCACTAAAAGTTGGCACATTTGCTGAGGTGGATAATTCCCATCAGGTCTAAGATAAAGAAGGAGTGCAAGGATATTCGGCTGTCATTAAATTGATTTGAGAATGTTGTGAAACTGATATGGTTGTTGGTCTTTTAAAAATGGGAAGAAAGCAAATTGCAGGCGTTTATCTCTTTTAAGCTTCCGTGAAGCAAGTGGAGTAGTTTAAGTACCTTGGGGTTTTATTATGAGTAATGGAAAGCGCAATGCCAAATTATCCTTTACAATTTGCCAGGCTGAATCAATTTTGAAAGGGCTTGGTCGATTGAATTTGAAGATTGAAACAAATACCCAAGATAACCTATTAGCCTTTAACTGGGTATATGTTCCAACTATCACCTGGGTAAAGAACGAAAAAATATAATCGTTGTTGCAAGCTTTCGAGATTCCTTGATGGTTTTTTGGAATGATTCGCAGTGATCTACGAGTAGTTAGCGATACCAGAGTGCACGAGGCATTTAATGATGAGCAGCTATTACTCTGAAAGGAACAATCCATACTTTGATGGTTTGGTTACGTGGAGGGTCATCTCTCCAAACCAGCTGCGAAGATGTGTCATGATTGCCATGCCATCAGATAGGCGACTCCTCGGTGAGCATAGTAAAAGAGAGTTGGATTAAGTCCAACATATGTTCTGGACCTGTCTAGGGATTCCTCCTGATGAGTAAGAGTAGGTAGAGGAGGATCGAGATGGAAGGAGAATTGACCTGAGCATCCAACCCCCGCGACCGTCATAGAAGATAAGCTTACTTATTTACTTACTTAGCTGGCGCTACAGTTCGGGGTGAACCTGGGCCTCAACCAACAAGCCTCTCCACGTGTTCGGTCTTTAGCTAATTGTCTCCAGTTGCGCACTCCAAGTCGGTCGAGGTCTCCTTGAACTTGTGCGCGCCACCTACGGCAAGGAGATTCTCTACTACGTCGTCGCTCCGAGATAGATTTGAAAACTCAGCGGGCCGGAGCGTTGGTGTCCATTCGCTCTACATGTCCTAGCCACCTCAAACGTCCAATAAGCAGTTTTTTGACTAGGTCAATGTCGCTGTACAGCTCGCATAGTTCGTGACTAGGTCAAAACCCGTCAACGCAAACGGGACCGAATATCTTACGAAGAATATTTCTCTCGAAGCGACGAAGGATATCTTCACCCTCTTTTAATAAAGTCCACGTTTCAGCACCGTAAAGCAGGACTGAGATAATCAGAGTCTTATACAGAGTCTCCTTAGTCGTTCGAGATAAGACTTTACTGTTGAATTGCCGTATAAGCCCCAAAAACAACTGATGTTGTTTTTAGAGTTTATAGAAGAGCCAAGAGAGACAAAATCCCTTGCTGCCTCAAGGTTATAGCTGCTCACTATGACATTCTGTCCAATTTGTCGGTGTTGATTGTCCTTTCTTATTGGCAGCATATACTTGGTTTTACTCGTTTATCGCTAAACTTATTTTGGCCGCTTCTGCTTCAATGCTTGCAAACGCATCGGTGGCAGCCCGCCCAGTTCTTCCAATTATGTCAATATCGTCGGCGTATGCAAGCAGTGGTACGGACTTTTGATAGATTGTGCCTCTGGTGTTGGCTTGTCAGTTCCGCACAATCCGTTCAAGTACAATATTAAAGAAGACACATGACGGCGCCGACATCACCTTGTCTAAAACTTTTTTTTGACATCAAAGATCTCGGTGAAGTCATTACCGACCTTGATGAAGCAGCGAGTGTTCTCCATCGTCATCCTGCAAGGACGAACAAGTTTGGCATGATATTAAGACCAGACATGGCTCTATGCAGATCTTCCATATAGATGCTGTCATAGTCGGCCTTCAAATCGATAAACAAATGGTGTGTATCAATTTGGACTTCTTGGATTTTCTCCAAGATTTGCCGTGTGTAAGTGTAAAGATTTGATCGATGGTGGACTTTCCTGAACTGAAACCGCACTGATAGGGGCCAACCAGCCTGTTGATAAAAGGTTTCAGGCGTTCAAACAATATTGCAGAAAAGATCTTATATGCGATGTTGAGGAGACTGATGCCTCTATAATTGACGCAGTTGAGGGGTCTCCTTGTCCTGTGGATCGGGCAAACGATGCTGAAATTGCATTCATCTGGTATACACTTGTCTGACCAAATCATGTTCTTCCCGTCTCTTTTGCTCGTAGAGCTCATGAGCAGCTCTCGTCTTCCTTTGCAGCGCCGCTTATATGGCCCTTGTTTTGCTGCATGCACTCGCCGGCATTCTTCGTCAAACCAGGGGTTTCGTGGTGGTGGGCGAACGAGACCCAGCACATCAGTCACGGAGTGATTGAAAGAGATTGAAGAGAAACGCGTTCAGAGAAGTATCTGGCGGTCTCTTGCGATTGTAGCTTTTCGACGTTAAATTTTCTCACAGTGATTCTTCTTTGTTGCTCCGGTTGGAATATCCGCATTCGTACCTTGGCTACAACAAAGTAATGATCCGAGTCTATGTTGGCCGGTCGGAAGGTCCGGACATCCAGCGCCGTTCACAATATGATCAACTTGGTTGATCGTTACACGATCATTGGACCGCCATGTCTGCTTATGTATATTGAGATGAGGAAACCATGTGCTCTATGGTGACGTATCGCTTCACAGCGAAATCAATTAGCCTCAGTCCGTTATCAGACGTGGTGTCGTGTAGGCTATGCTTATCCGCAGCCCTACCAAAGACGTCCTTTTTTCCTATTTTGGCGTTAAAATCGCCCAACACGATTTTAACGTCGTAATGTCGTATTTAGGACATTGCTCGTATGTTTTGTCGAAGAACTCGTAGAAACAATCGTTGGTGGCCTGGGTCCTTTTATTCTGCGGCGGGCATGAGCACATATTAGGCACATGTTAGCGAATTTAGCCTTGATCCGGATAGTCATAATACGCTCGCTCAAATAAGCTTTGCCTCTGTAGCAATCACCGTAGTACATATGTTTCACAGTTCTTCATCCCATTTTGCCCGGCCCATCCCATCGCACTTCCTGGATGGCGGTTATATCTGCTTAGGGCCTCTGCTAATTGTTCGGCTGCACGTGGTCTGTAAAGGGGCAAACCATTCCACGTACAGATCTGAAGGTCGTTGCCGCCAAGAATCCTCAAGACGGGGTTGGTTACCCATTTCTTGAATTAAGGTGCTAGGCACTCAACTGTCATCGCGTGGAGGTTGAGAGTAGGAATTGGTAGGCCTCAGCTATGTGAAAACGCTTGTGTTTTCATATAATCGCATTCACTACCGTTTGACCAGCCAAATGAAAAATAAGCGCGTCGTTGAAAATGTATGCATGCGTGTTTGCAAGAACATTTCTTCTTATGAAAACTAGTAATTTGTTAGTGGACAAGATTTGAAAGTTAAGCCTTTACGGAGAAGAAGAAAGATTTTTGAACAAATCCATTTGCAATTTATGACAATCTGAGATAGCACTATTGCCAAACCTGGTAACGCTTCCGCGGATGGCAACGCCGCTCGTAATGTGCAGTGAAAACCTTGAGAACAAGAACTTTTGACAGGCGACAGAATGGCGTCAGATCCTTTTGGTTTTTGCAGTAAAAATGAGACAGCAACGTGATTAAAAAAAACGAATTTTTAAGCGCCACGCCATGAATTACAATTGTAACAATCTTGTTTAATGTAAATGAATTACGAGTAATAAAATACATATGTGTTAACGTAAATGTTAGAGTTTTGAAAATTAATTTCACGCGGTAACAAGCACTATGTAGGATGTTTTGAGAATATTTAGTGACCGCTCGGAAGATTTCATAACCCTAGTTATCCCTTTTCTTACAGATTGGGCATAGAAAAACTTCGTGTCACTACTCTGGTATCAATTTTCTAACCTCTACTTACAAGTGGATGCAAATAACTTACTAGTAGGTTAGGTTACGTTATGTTGAAGTGACTGCTAGCTAACGCCAACACACTCAGATCAGAGCTAGGTCCCTTGTGATACCACGTGGATGATGTGATCCCTACCTACTTGTTAAAACCATTTTGAGCTTCTGATGAATCGTGGATCTTAAACCAACTGTAGTCAATTATGTGAGTACCACAACCTAGTGCCAGTTATTCCATTCGCAAAATGTAATCGCCGGCAAAGAGCACGATGCCAACAACAGCGCCTGCGGTCACTTCGGAAAGAAAATTGTACTGGAGAGAATTTTGGAAATCTGCTGACCAATCTAATTGACTATGGGGTTTCTTGAATTTCCACCGTTTGGCTCTGATACTGGCTTAGGATTCACTTCCCTGCTGATGGAATGGTTCTCTATTGAATCCACACACATTAATGCCGACTTCCGATGTTCGATCCTGACTACCCATTCAGACTGTGCCTTCATAGTCGACAATGAATCCATCTACTACATCTACCACAGAAATGTGGACATCGTGCAACCAATCTACAACAACTTGAGTCGTTTGATTGGCCAGACCGTTTCATTGCGTTTTGATAGTGCCCTGCACTTAACTGAACTCCAGACCAACCTGATGCTCTACCCATGACTTTAATTCCCTCGGGTCACTTATGGTTCAGCCATCTTTACTGAGAAAGCCTACTACGACAACTTGTCGGTTGTCGAGGTCACCAACTAGATGGTTAATTGCTATCCTCTGCAAGACAAGTATATGGCCTACTGCATGTTTTACTGCGGTGTTGTCAACAAACGTGCGTTCATCCATTGATACGTGTGTTCGTCGGTAAGGGTATGGAGAAAGGAAAGTTCTCTTAAGAAGGATTACGATGAAGTCGGCGTAGACTCTGGTGACGGATAACTGGGGAGATCTTTGTTATTTATTGTATTTGCTTTTGATCTACAGCATTTTTTTCGCGAATCATTCAAGAGAGCCAAGCTACTGCCAGTATTTTGCCTTTGCAGTAGTGTTCACACAAGCTTTCGCAATTGATCGGATATTTCATGAGAAACAAATAAATACTTGTTGACGTCAGGGTTTGAACCATGAACCATTAGCGTGGCAATTGGCGACGTTACCACTACACAACTACTTTATATTGTTGCTGCAATGCTGATAACGCAAATTTTTTAATACCAAGGGCGAAAACACAAATAAATCCCTATCTAAATTTTAAATAAAATGTAAAATGTTTAATACTAAATTCTTCCCCAATAGGGAAGCCAACTTCATTGACATCATTTTCGAGCACTTTATTTAACACCCAAATGTGGCTGCGCGCTGTGGTTTGCTTCGAAATTCCTCTCAAATCCTTTTAGTAATTATTATGTTTCACACACAAACAACACCAAAGGAGGTATGGTGCCACAGCCCGCTTTTATTTTCACCACCTTCACTGGCCTCATGCCTCTCTGTAAAATTTTCACTTTAACATCCCCGAAATAATTTTATTGTAAATCGATTTTTAAGTCCCACCATTACCCACAAACTCAACCCAATTACAAGCCACCACCAACCACTACTACCAACCAACTCACTCCCCCCAAAGAAACATTTGGTGCGGTAACTTACCCATGCTTAGTGAACGTCAAACATTTTTGTTGTAGCAAATCCTTGCTTCTGGGATAATCCCCTCCGCGTGCAGGAATTAGAACCTATTTCTTCCACCCTCTGCACCCTTCGGTGGGAAAAATTTCTTTATTTTCAGGCTAAAACACCGGCCAAAACAGATTACATGCCTACGTTCACTGTTGAACAAGTTTTCCTTCGTTCATCCCCCAACCCGCCGACGAACGAAAAGGAGGCGTGAACATTTGTAAAACATTTGAAAATTTCTGAAAAAAAACTTCTCGTTTTGCAAAACTTTGCCATTACAACATGGGACCGATACCGAACCGCCTGGAATCACCGCACTTCATAAATGTGTACGACTGTGTTCTTGTGTTTCGTCCTGTGAGGATTATGCGTTGGGAAAGTTTTCTCATCTCAGGAACCCCTCTACGATGTTGAGGGATGCTTTCTTCTTTAGCTGGTTGGCAAATGTCCTTCTGAGTTTATAAAGCTAATTGAATTTTCCCATGTGGTTGGTCAAGCATTGTTCATTTGATTACGTTGTGGACTCATGCGCCAGATGGTTCTCTCATCTAGTCATCAATGTTGTCAGCTTCTTTCATCATTCGACATGTATCCCTGCAGTGTTGGCTGTAAGTCCCTAACCATCAACAATCAATATGCAGCTGGAGGGGGGTTTGTGTGTGAGGTTTTCCAGCCACAAGTTGGTAAGGAACTTTTTTTTTCTTCTCTCTATTCTTGTCCATCTGTCCTGACACACATTCAAGAGACGAAAGTGTACTTCTAAGGATACTACTTCAACAAGAAGAAAAATAAAGAAACTTTTATCCTTTTGGTGTAGTTTTATCCAGGATTTGGAAACCGGACGCGCACATTGGGCAATGGAATAAATTTTCTCAGGATGGATAGACTTTTATCCTTGTATAATAAGCGGAACAATAAAAAGGACAAACAAAGGACGGAATTCTGTGCTAAGCTAAAAGTACAATAGAAACTCCTGTTGGGTGTCAAACCAAGTGGCACATTAGAAAGGAATCTGCTTAGTAACGGGGGTGAGCATAGATTCATGGATATCCTGCTGTGACTGTATATATAATTTGTATTATGTATGAGCAATGTCATTCTGTTAATTTCTGTTTGTGCGGAATAACATCAGAAGTTTCGGCGTGGTTGTGGTAGAAATTGGGGCCAGACCTAGTAATAAGGTTTCAAATGCAGAGGATATTGCAAAAAGGGATGTTCGAATTCAGAGAAAGGGTTGTGTGAAAAAAGAAACAGGATTACAGAAGTTTAACTTTGTAAGAGGATAATTCGAAGTCAAAAGGAAGAGAAAAGTTTAGATTGGGGGAACGCCTTGTGACGGCATATTACACTGAGTCATCACATACAGCTGTGATGCAATTACTTTTTGAAGGAATGGGGACCTTTAACGCTATAAACACGTTTGTATATAGATACAGACGCTCGATGTCATTGTTGCTTTGTGATTCAGTTCGGTTGGTTGGTTGGTTAGGATCGACCCTCGATGAAGATGCCCTTAGACGAGAAGTAGGTCCATTATACTGACGATATGTAGGTAAGGTGGGCGAGTCACCATCTTACGCTGGGAACTATTTGCTACGTTGTATGAAAGCGTTAATTTTAGTCGTGCAGGTATTGCAGGACAAGCTCATAGGAAGTGACTGATGGTCTCTTCCTCCTCTTCATCCCTACAGCTTCAGCAAAAATCGTTGTATGGAATGCCTAGTCTTTCGGCATGTCTTCCTATGACGCAGTGTCTGGTGAGAATGTTTGCTATTTTGGAGAGAGTAGTTGAGTATTGTCTAAAGTTGTCTGGTGGTATTGCATTGCCCTAGATGTTGTCACCGGAGATTGGCCACTTTCTCCGCGTCAATTTGAATACGGTACTTAACGTAAGACGTTGGCGCTTAGAAGCCGATAATGCTTATTCTGTTTGCATCAGAGGAGCCTTATCGGACCAGTTCGTTAGCTGCACAATTCCCTGGTAAGTCACAGTGACCTGGTATCCAGCAAAGGGTCAGGTTAAATTGACCAGCTATCTCGTTAAGATAAATCACTGCCTTAGATCTCGTAGTGCTGGATGTGAGCGATTTGATGGCTGCCTAACTATCGGCGTAGATAGGAATATCTGATGTTGATAGTGTATTACCCGTTAGACAGTCAGTGGTAACTTTGCCGTAAAAAACCCTGCAATGGTTTGGAAGGTTAAAAAAGAAGTGTATGTCCAGATCTTCTGAAATTCAGTTTGGTAAAGGTCCAGTGATAGTTTTGAAATGAATATTTGTATTCAGTTGACAAAGACAAGAATCGACACTTTAGCAATCCATAACAGCTAAGTAAAGTGTAATTTAATGGTGACACAGATCTTTGACAGCGGTTTTTTTCGGAGATGCGTATGTATTATTTTGTTTTTGTTGAGACTACTATCAACTGAATGCTTTAACAAATTTAGTCATGGATCGATATACAGTTAAATAACACGCCAGAGCGATCGAAGTATTTCACGAAATTGATCGTTCTCCAAGAAGTGCATTTTACGCTTTTCGAGATTTTTTCGGTCAACATAGCTGGCCATCTGAGACAACAATAAACCGTTTAATGGAGAAGTTTCGAGAACCTAGGTCGGTTCAAAACGTGAAAACACCCGGTGCATCATCGTCCAGGTCGTTCCACCGAAAATATTACTGTTGTAGAAGAAATTGTAGAACAGGCCGCGATAACCTCAATTCATCGGGGCAGCAAATGAACATTCTTTACAGCACCACTCAGCAAATTTTAACAAAAGACCTATTATTACATGCCTATGAAATTCAGTTGACACAGGAACTGAAGCCTCAGACTATTTGCAGCGTCGTATATTAACCAATTTTATGTTTGAACAGCAAGCAGTTGATGCCGATTTAAAAAGAAAAATCAACGTGAATCATATTTGCAACTAAGCGGGTACGTTAACAAGGGAAGCTACCTAAAATCCACAAGTCTTCTTCTTCTTCTTCTTCCTTTTATCAGCGAGGCTATGATCCGAAAATAAGGGATCATATCCCTCCTACTTCACCGCATTTCTACTGATCCGCCTGTGGGGTTCGCCTAAATAAAATCCACAAGTCATTAAAAAAAACCCTTATACCCAAAATGAGTCACTGTTTGGTGTGGTTTTCGGCTGGCCGAGTCATCGGACCGTAATTCTTCAAAAATTATTATGAATTGGATGGCATGGACTTGCACAATGTGGTTTCAGGTGTCAGATGTCACACAGCGTGTAAAACAATGGCCATATTGCGAACGTATTATCTCACGAACCTGATGCGGCAGATGTATCATCTCACGAAATAACGATGTCAAATAGCAATCGAGATCCTATAATTTGACACCGTTGGACTTCTTCATTTGGGACTACGGGAAAGTCTACGTCTAGACGAAATCATGCGCGTTATTAACAAAGTACAGCCCGAACTATGCCAAAAATGCATGGAAACTTGTGATACGCATATCCTGTGCTACCAGAGGAGTCGTGGTAGCATAGGATGTGCTTTTTGATAAAGAAAATTTGAGCTCTTATTGAATCACCTTTTAGATAGCCATATGTTATACCATACTTATATTTATTAACCGATTTAGCTATCATAAGCAATAAAAGCCACCCGAGCGGTTTTCTCCAGCTTACTTCACTGATACAAGTATTGTCACTGTTCAGCCTTCTTTGAAATAATAGTAAATAGCCTATATTATGACGGATATAATACCAGTAGAAGTATCATCGCAATCGGATATGTAGTACTTGAGTGAAAAGTTACAAGCGAATGAACCCACAAGCTTTACTTTTTTTGTTTTTTTTTGTAATTTGCATGCTTTCAAGGAGTTATGAATACCCTTTATATGTTCCCACACAGTGCGGGCGTTGGAAAGGATAGATAAAGAGAGAGAAAGATTTGGTGTATTGGTTTAAAGCTCAGTTGTTTATGCTTCAGAGAAACTCCGGGGGTGGCGTCCAGATAACTGGGGAGATTTTTGTTATTTTTTGCCTTTGCTTCTGATTCACAGTACTTTCTTGTCAACCATCGACATCAAAGGGAAATCAATTATGCTTCACACTAGATTTTCCAAAAGGTTTTAGCATTAAGGTGGAGTGGACAAACTTTTTGTTGATTAAGATTATGGCGTACGTGGAAAAGTTATTTCGTGGACTCAGTAAGCAAAAAGAGAAATAGTTCTTGTATGTTATTTTGTTACATTATTTTGGCTTAATAATTTTAGTGATTTTTTAACTGATGTATATTTAGAAAATATGGTCATATGTCGATTTTCATGTGCTCCTGCTCCTACCCCTTCGGGTAGGGGTTAGAATATACCCGAGGTAGGCATGCCTGTCGTAAGAGGCGACTAAAATCCACCCTCCGTATACCGAGCGTAGCGTATACACAGAATGCAATGAACAAAACAAAACGATTGATTACCCCAGGTGGCAGCCCAGGTACACTGGAAAATCCACCCTCTTCGGAGGTAGGCTCTACGGATTCTGGGGAGAGCCAGTTATTGCAATTAATAAATCCCTTCTTAAAAAGTGCAAGGGTATGTCGATCTCCTCCACCAAAATCGAATAACTCCGGGAAAAGAAGTCCACCGGAAGCGCCAGCGCGCGAAATTCAGGAAATATAAAAGTCTTGAGGAAGAAAATAAAACACTCCGAATCAATCTTAACGAAATGGATTTACTCTATCAAGATCTTAAGAAAGAGATAGACTTATTAAAGGAAGAAAATAAGGTCCTAAAGAACACGCATTTCGAGAGAGAACGCGAATGTACTCCAGCACGCTTAGTTAGTGTGGAATATCACACAGACGAAGAAGAGCTAGCACGCGAAACGTATCGGGTCACCAAGAAAAGACCTAGTAAAAAACGGAGAGCCGGTTCATCGCCCGAAGTCGAGCCCGTGAAAGAAGAAAATCACAAAGAACCGCAAGAAAAGCAACTTCGAGCGCAATTTCGTCCACCCCCACCAATAAACATCGTCGGGATAACGGAATACAATAAGTTGCAAAGCCTCCTTAAAGGAATGATAACATCAAAGTATAAGGTTACATCTTTGAGAGATAATGCGTGGAAAGTCAACGTCGATGACTACAATGACTACCGAGCTGTGTCCCAAAAGCTAAATACCGAAAAAATTCAGTGGTATACTTTCGAAATTAAGTCAGAAAGGCCACATCGTGTCTTTGCAAGGGGACCCCACCCCTCATGCACCAAAGAAGAGGTTATGACTGACCTTCAATCCAAAGGCTTTAAAATTCTTGATGCCGTTAATATCATCAAGAAGGAGAAGCAACAAACGGAAATAGATAAAGACGTCTTGGTAAGGCGTGGACTTCCGCTTTTTATGCTTACTTTCGATAAATCGGATAATATCGACGATATCTACCGAATTAGAGCTATACTAAATATCGTGGTCAAAATCGAGCCCATGCGTAGAAATTTAAGGATGATTCCGCAGTGCAAACGTTGCCAAGGATTTAACCATACGCAAATGTACTGCAAAAAAGAACCGCGATGTGTGAAATGCGCCGGAAATCACCTCTCCCAAGTCTGTGGAGTAAATAAACAAACCTCTGCAACATATGCTAACTGTAAGCGAAAGCACCCGGCAAATTATAGAGGCTGTGAAGTAGCTAAGGAGTTGCAAAAACGAAGAGATATGCTCCTTAAGTCCCTTGCAAAATCTAAACTGCAAACTAATCCAAAGCGTAAGAATGCACAGGAGAAAGTAAGCAAACTAAAACTACCGGGTTCAGAGCGCAAAAAGGTAAGGGAAAGAGTGACAACAGAAAAGTCCTCGACCTCTGTTCTTAAAAGAAACGGTACTGAAAAGCTAACGTCGAAAAAGCCACCAGGTAATGACCCTCGGACAGCAGGAGTGCAGACCTACGCTCAGGCCACGGCATCCGAAAAACCAAAAAACCTTGAAATTTCGACGGACCCTGTCTCTCATGTTTTGTCGGTTATTCTCGAGAAATTCGAAGAACAAAGCAAAATAAATAAAATTATTCTCGATAGGCTGGTTAAGCTTGAAAATAATTCTCAAAAAACGCGTACTTCAACTAGAATATGAATAACAAACGAATGTTAAAAATATGTACTTGGAATACAAACGGACTTTTGCAAAAATTCCACGAATTGGAAATATTCGTGCGTGAAAAAGATATTGATATTTGCTTGATTTCTGAAACCCACGTAAAAAAGGAATCGCATTTGAAAATAAAAGGCTATAATGATTTCCACGCGTGCCACCCATCGGGAAAGCGAGAGGCGGATCATCCTTGTTTATTAAAGACTGCATCGAACAATCCGAAGACCTAAAGATAGAACTTGAAACTTTGCAACTGTGCACGATTCGAGTTAAAAATAGTCAGCGTATTCTTAAAATCTCATCTATCTACTGTCCACCGCGTTCCGCGCTTGAAAAATCTGATTTTACTAACTTGTTTGAATCGCTGAAACCTAATTTTATCATCGGCGGTGACTTTAACGCGAAACATACGTTCTAGGGCTCAAGATACAGCTCGAAAAAAGGTAGAATGCTTTATGGGGCAGGTATGGAGTACAGTTGTGATTTCCATTCGACGGGTAAACCGACTTATTGGCCAACTGAAACTTCGAAAATACCTGACCTGATCGATTTTTTCGTTGTGAAAGGAATATCTACCAACCACATAAAAGTCGAAGACAGCTTTGATCTGTCGTCTGATCATTCCCCGGTTATTTTAACAATCAGCGAAAAACTAATCTATAACCTACAGCCAGCGAGATTAACTGGTCGAACAACTAACTGGGAAGGCTTCAGCAACGAAATTGAAGATAATGTTGAACTAAGCGTTCCACTTACGACACCCTATGAACTTGAGGTTGAAGTTGATCGCTTCGTTGAGATCGTACAGCTCACCTCTTGGAATAATACGCCCAATCGAAGGAAAACGCCGGACAGATACGATTTACGATATCCTCCGGAAATAAAAGAATTGGTCAAGGAAAAAAGAAAGGCGCGTAAAAAATGGCAACAGAGTCGTGCTCCGCAGCACAAAGCACACTTGAATCGTCTGTGCAATTTGTTGAAGAAGACTATTAAGGATTTTAAGAATCGTCCAATAGCCTCTTACCTTGAAAGTTTAACAGCGAAAAAAGATTCCAATTATTCACTTTGGAATGCTGTAAAAGGCACCAAACGGCCCAAAGTCCCCGCGCCGCCAATCAAATTAAATCAAAATGAATGGGCGAGGGAAGATAAAGAAAAAGCGGACGTCTTTGCGGCCCATCTGGAAGAAACCTTTAAACCGTACGATGGTCAAGTGGCATACGACAACCGCAATAGGCTGGATTTACCATCTAACGATTTGACGCTCACAAGTGCAACGCTAAGTGAACTCAAACGTGAGATCGAGAATCTAAAACCTAAGAAATCTCCTGGTTATGATTTGATTACCGGAGAAATTCTCAAAGTTTTACCTAGAAAAGCATTGATTAAGCTTCTCCATATTGTAAATGCTGCACTCAGATTAAAACACGTGCCGAGCCAATGGAAAGTTGCGGAAGTCATAATGGTTTTAAGACCAGGAAAACCGCCAAATGAAGTAAAATCGTATAGGCCAATTTCGCTTCTTCCAATCATATCGAAAATTTTCGAGAGGATATTATTAAGGCGTCTCCAACCGGTTATAGAAGAAAATAATCTTATCCCTGACCATCAGTTTGGGTTCAGAAGCAAGCATTCGACGATTGACCTGGTGCATAGAATTACTGACGTAATCGAGAAAACACTTGAAGAAAAAAAGATTTGCTCAAGCGTATTTCTTGACGTCTCGCAAGCCTTTGATAAGGTGTGGCATGATGGCTTGAAATGCAAACTACGACAAGTTCTCCCTGTATGTTTATACGATATTCTAGAATCATATCTCGGGAATAGACTCTTTCGTGTTAGACATGGAGTCGAATAATCCGAGCTCAAGGAAATTTCGGCCGGCGTACCGCAAGGAAGTGTTCTTGGGCCGCTTCTCTATTTGCTATATACTCGTGATATACCGAACGAAGATGGCACTATTCTTGCTACGTTTGCCGATGACACCGCTATCCTAGCAGTAGGTAAAACATTCGAAGAAACGACTGCAAAACTGCAAAACGCACTGAATAATGTAAATGAATGGACGAGGGACTGGCGGATCGCCCTCAACGAATCTAAATCTGTTCACGTGAATTTCACTTACAAGAAAATTAATGACTTGCCAATTTTGCTAAACTCGGCCCGAATACCTTTTGCAAACGAGGCCAAATACTTGGGAATGACACTCGACGCAAGGCTGAAATGGAATTCACACGTGAAAATGAAACGAAAAGAACTCGAAATCAAATATAGAGAAATGTACTGGTTATTCGGAAAATATTCCCAGCTCAGTACTGAGAACAAACTGATTTTATACAAGCAAGTGCTAAAGCCGGTGTGGACCTACGGTATACAACTTTGGGGTTGTACCAAGAAAACAAATGCAAATATTTTACAAGCTTTTCAAAATAAAGTGCTAAGAGAAATTTTCCAAGCACCGTGGTATAGTAGAAACGACGATATCCACAGGGATCTCAGAACTCCGACAATCGAAGCTGAAACTAGAAGCTTCGCGAGAAAGCATAAAAACCGACTAATCGGACATGTCAACAATACAGTCCTACAAATTTTGGATGAAATCAATTTATTGCGCCGACTACAAAGGACGAAACCTTTCGACTTGGCGAGGTAATGATTAACCGCGTCTAGATTGCGGAGTATGCAGGATCTTTCAGTGGAAAGTAACCTGCCAAACGTTTTTATTTCGTGATAGAAAAATTGCTTGATAAGTTTATACTTAGTTGCGATATCTAACAAATTTATATCGAAGGGTGGTGTTTTTTTAGTCAGTAAGAATCTGACACTAATATGATCACGCGCTTGCTATTTTCATAGTGTCTATGGAAAATTTTTCACCTACCCTCGGGGAAAAACAAAAAAAAAAATGTGCTCTTTTAAAACTTGTATTTACTTGAATTTGAGTTATTTATAAAAATATTTTTACCACTTCCGACCGCTTTGTAAAAATTTAATAAGTGTGGAAAAAAATGATCTCTACATTTTCATAAAATTTATTGACCTCTATGAATTTTACAGAAGGTTGAAAAAATAGTTAAATGGATCCAAGTAAACGTTTGTATATTTGTATATTTGTATATATTAGTATTACTTATTTAGCATAATATAAGCAGTTAGGGACTTAGGTCCAATTGTTACCATGTTTTTGTAAAAACTAGTTAAAATTTACAAATATCAAGATTTGAGTGAGGAAAGGGAGTAAATGGTGCTTCTAAGAGTGCTTCTGCCGGACTGGAAACCAAAAAGGTTATGGCAGTCATTAGCCAAGCGTAGCATTCGAGACATAGGCTCATTACATCCGTAGTTCGTACGGTGAAACTTGAGGCAGAGAGATGTACTGACCTCAGAAAACGCGAGTTGGTGCTGACTGCTGAGTGAAATGGTTTCGAGCAGCATAGGACAATCAATGCTGCCTGCTAATAGCTAGTGTACAAATAGTATATCGGCAACTTTTCTACGCTTTTCAAGCGGCTGCATGTTCTGTCGGTAGGTTGAATCTGTCAGGCCATGGGAGTTCGCTTGGAGCAAAACGGATGAATCTGGGCACACTCAATTCAATGTGAATGTGTATCGTGATAGGGAGACCAGACTTGCCTATCATATTCAACATATAGTTTTACGTAAGGATTTAAGAATTCCTTAGAGCAACGTTTCACATAACCTAGCGCAGAGTTAGCCCTGCTAATAATATTGTCAATATGACTACGGAAATTAAGCTCACTCTCGCATATGACGCCCAAATCACGGAGAATAGCTGAAGCATAAACAACTGAGCTTCAAAAACCACTACACCAAAAATCTTTCTCTCTCTCTCTCTATCATTCCTTTCCAAACGCCCGCACTGTGTGTAAGCATGTTAAAGGTATTCATAACCCTTTGAGTGCGCGCAAATTATTAAAAAAAAAAAAAAGAGAAAAGTGACAGTGGGAAAAGGCTCGTCGCAAATAGCATTTTAGGGACTGACGAAAGACGCTTCCGGGAATAAGCAATAGCTTGGCATTTGTTGATATCGGCTCCCGAAAATTACGCCAGAAATTTTTTTTTGGAAAAAACGCCAAAAATAGGAAAAAATAGCAGAAAACTGTTTGGTAAATACGCCAGAAACGTTGAAAATTAGGCCAGACAAGTGTGGAAAAAGAGACAGAAAGTAAAATGGAAATTAGGCCAGAAAATAAATATATTCTGGCCTAATTTCCAAATTATTTTTGGAAAAAGACCAGAAAATGTTTTTTTTTTATTTTTAAACATGGTAGCTTGTGAGTGATAAAGTTATTAAACAATTAAAAAACTCTAGGGGAATCAGCGCGCCGGAGGAGGGGGGCGCGCTGCGACGTGAACGGTGAGCGCGGTCGGCGACCTCGGCACGGCCGGCGCGCATGACGGGCTCGGCGCCCCGACTGGGAGCAGGCCGGGGCCTTGCGTGAAGCGGACGTTTTTTATTTGTTTAATTACTTTATCACTCACAAACTGTCATGTCTAAAAATGAAAAAAGAATGGTGTCTCTCCGTACGTCTCTGAAACTGTTTAAATGTAAAACTACAAACGTTTTCAAGAACTTTCTTCTTTTCATAAGCAGTAACAATAACAAAATTTTACAATATGTAACATACAATAATGTTACATACTAAATGCAAACTTGAAGCGTGTATGTTACGATTTCCCGGCAGCGTGGATATTTATAATTTTCATATCCGTCTGCAACTGCTTGCGCTTGCAACTTTATGTTGTACTCAGAGCATACATTCCCGTGTTTGCATGGCAGCATCACAATATTTGGCTAAAGAGCCTGACGTATAACACATAATGTCACATCCGGCTCTGTGGTGTCTTCCGGAAGTTCTTGTTGTTCTTTTAACAATATTTTTTTTACTACTTTTTTGCTTGCCACTAACAATTTCATAAAGAAAATTTTTAATTTTGTTAAATCATATTTTATTTTTACAATATTACAGTCACTGATGAACACTCGAAAGCAACTAAATGACAACGCAAACAAAAGCACCACCAACTAGAATGACTAATATATTATTATTACACTACTACCTCGGTAATATGAACTTCGATAATGCGAATTTTCCGATAATATGAACTCACAAATCTATATAGCATTCATAGCATTCGTTATTCGAAAATTCTCTTCTTTTTAGTTGAAAAAATGTTCCGATAATGTGAACACTTCCAAAATGTGAACAGGCCCTTGTTTTAATTAGTTCACATTATCGAGGTAGTACTGTATTATTAAACTTTATTAACAGATAATAAATTATGTGCTAATAGTACAAAATTTACACTGCCTAACATTTTGGAAAGATTGCCGGAAAAACCTGGCCTTTTCCCCTAGGAAAAAATATCAGATTTTTGTATCAAGCGTTTTCTGGCGTTTTTTCTATAAAAAATTCTGGCGTAATTTCGGGGTGTTTTTTTTTTACACTAAGTAGAAAAGCTATTCAAGTCAGTTTGAGGAGCACGGACGTCAGTGGATGTGGAGATGTGTGTAAAAATGTTCATATCGTTCACATAAACTGATAGAGGGAATATTAACTCGTAATTATGCCATCAATATCTTTGGCACAATGGACTTCTATACATACTCAGCAACGTCGTTCCGAAGGATTACTTCTTACTCCTAAAAAGCTATTATATTTAGAAAACCGGAGCTTTTATATAAGATTCAAAGACAGATGTTCTCAAACCGACCCAATCAGTGTTGGATTACCCCAAGGCAGCATCTTAGGGCCCCTCCTCTATCTGCTCTTCACAGCAGACATCCCCTCCCCTGCCAGACAATCGGCCATGATTGCAACATATGCTGACGATACAGTTCTACTCAACTCCGGTAACCATCTCCAAACTGTAACTTGTCAACTACCAAAAAATACTGATCAAAGCGATTGAGTGGTTTCCAAAGTGACACATAGAGATCAACGAAGACAAAACGATACAAGCTATCTACACTAACAAAACAAAATTCACACACTTACCATTAACAATAAACAACAAACATGTCTCCATCCAACCAGTAGCCAAATACTTGGGGATTCATCTAGACAGCAAATCGAGATGGAAGTACCACATTCAACAAAAACGCACCCAAATAAAACAAACATTTTGGCAACTGTATTGGCTATTATGACATCAATCCAAACTTTCGACAAACAACAAGTTACTCATCTATAGGAGTACGTATACGAGTATAACAAAACCAGTATCACAGTCGACCAAGAAATACAAAGAATCAGCTCAAAACATCTAAAAAAATGTAGCTTTTAAACAATTTACTTATTGTTATTATTTAGACAGTTTTAGTTTGGTTTACAAGCACGAGAAATAAAAAACAAAAACATAATTAATTGATAAAATGAAAATCAGGAGTCGAAAGTGGCTACCTTGAGAGACTTCAGAAGGGGTCATAAAGGGATCATATTGATCATATTGACAGGCTGAAAACCGAGAGCTTTGAGTTTCAAAAATACAATTGCGTGAGTTATGGGTTGGACGATTCCGGAATTATGTTGCAGAGAAAAGAACACCATGTTTTCGGAATTCTGACTGATTAATTTATATTTTTTAACTTCAATTAAAATAAGTATCGCCTATCGATATTAAACCTGGTGATATTACTCGTAAATAGGTTTGAGCGGTTGCTGTTGACGAATGGGGATCTCTTTCTTGTCCGACGTCAGCTCCACGTCTGTTTCGGACGTCCAGGAGACAATTTCTGAAGTGGCGACTGATCGCAATGTGGTCAATCTGATTGTATGTTCGTTACCTATCAGTAGAGACCCAACTGAGTCGCTATAAAAATCATCCTTTTCATCCTCAGTCGCGTCTAGAGTCGGAGCATAACACTGTATGATGGTAATTTCTCTAACTCTACTCTGGAACCTAGCTGTCAATATCCGGTCACTATGGGGTGACTTTCTTTATTAAGGAAGGGATAACTTTCTTTATTTGGGCAGTGTGGTCTCGGCTAATCGTGGTGGCACCGAATCGGACGTGTGCAGCAGTATCGGGAAGGTTAAAGCTACGTTCGGAATGCTATCCAAAATCTGGAGAAGTAATGTTATCAGCTTAAGTACCAAGCTGCGACTCTTCCGCTCCAACGTAGAATCAGTGCTGCTTTATGGGTGCAGTACTTAGAAGGTGGACACCATTAACACACGCAAGCTGCAAGTCTTCGTAAACAAATCTTAAGAATCATCTTGAGGATTTTTTGGCCGAACCGCATCTCCAATGAACAACTTTATTTTAGAACGGGCCAAGAACCTATAAGCATTACTATACAAAGAAGAAACTGGCAATGGATTGGACACACCCTACGGCGCGAAGATAACTCCATTGCGAAATACGCTATGCAGTTGAATCCGCTCACCCAGGCAGGCAGAATACCGGGGCGCCCTAGGTAAACGTGGCGCAGAATAGTTGAGGAGGAATCGACCTCTTTAGGAATGAGTTGGAGGCAGCTGAAACGCTTTGCAGAACTTCGAACAAGAAGGCGCACAGGCGTGGTTGATGCCCTATGCCCCCCGAGGGGTTAAAGGATCTAAGTAAGTAAGAATTATTTGCTCCATGTTGCTAGTTTCTAAAATTTAAATCTCGTAAAGTGTGTTTTCAAAGTGAACCTTTTGGAAAGGAGCTAGGTGATATTTATTGATTACTTATAATAGTTATAGTAAAATTTTTTTATATACTCGTATATATATATTTTACTAAGCAATTATCATAATTCTGTCTACTTTATGTTCTAAGAATTGATGAAAGGTAGTAACTATTTGATAGATACTAACTTACGTTTCCATTTCAATTTGTTTTTATGAGATTTTCTGTTTTTTGTTGTAAGAAGGACAATTTTTTACCTGGCCTGACCTTTAACTTTTTAGCCCTAGGTATTATTTTATTACGTCTATTGTTGAATTAAAAAATATTATAATTTTCTTGAAATTTTGTTGGCATTTCCCTACTGGTATTTAATTTGTCTATTATTTTTCTCTTATGTTCATATTCACACTGGTGTTGCCATATCTCAAAACTTACGAAGCAACCCTCGTATTTGTTCGTATAGCTCATTTTGAAAAGTTCGCAATTTATTAATGTACTCATGTTCAGATTCATAGTTAATGGTCTTAATAAACTAAGGCGTCCGCCTGTAAAAAATGGTATTGGCGTTAGGTTAGTCACTGAATGGATACTATAATTGTAAGTCGTAAGAGCTTCATTAAGTACGTCTATAAATATTTGTTTTTGAATGCGAGGGTTGGGGAATCTTTTTATTTGATCGATTGCATCAGGGTTTGGTTTTACACATTGTGGTGTTACGATGTGTCCAAGAAAGGCTACACAATTATATCGTCCATGTAAATGAGACATACTCTTCCCTGCAAGCCCCTTAAAATATTATCCATAACTCTTTGAAAAGTGCATGGAGCATTTTTAAGTCCGAATGGCATTCGAATGAGTTTCATAGTGGCCGTTATTCACTGTGAATGCTGTTTTATTGATATCTCTTCGGTCGATTTCAATTTGAAATTCCTAGTTTGTTTAAATATCTGTTATGTTAGGAAGAGAATATCTTGTTTAACTTCCTATAATCCACTATTAACCGCCACGACGATCCATATAGGGCTGTTCCACGGGGAGTAACCTGGTCTAATAATACCTTGCTTAAGAAGGTGTTGTATTTGTTTCTTAATCTCGGCTTTATGGACTTCCGGCTATCTGTAAGACTTTGTGTAAATTGGTATGTCATTATTTGTTTCAGTACGGTGCTTGATTGGGTTTGTGAATGTGAGTGTATCTTCTTTTTTAAAAAACATATCGTCATATTGCCTACATTGTTTGAAAAGATGTTCCTTTTCCTCTATATTCAAATGGTCTGCCCTAAGTAGGTTCACAATGTCGACATCCGACACGGGTTCAGTTTGATATGGGTTGTATTTAATGCTGACAGTATTTACCTCATCAAAACTATTATAAGGTTCAACCTTTAGCGGTTGTTCTAAAAACTATCCAGAAATGTTATTGTGGTTAAAGCTTAATGTGCTCTGACCAAATGACTTGATAGTAACATTGGGAACAGTATATTTCATGTAGTAACAGTTTTGTTCCCTTATGCAGAAGCTAAATGCTTCCTGAAGGGTGGTCGGTCTCATAGCTCTAATGGTTAAGCCCAAAGGTTGCTTTAGAGCAATAAGAAATGTGGTAAGACACATTTGTGAATAAAGGCCACCTTTGGCTACATTAGAGCCCCTTTCGTGAATGTATACATGGTTGTTAAGAGTTAACAATATGCCTATGATTTTTGAGTGATATACTTCTAAGGCTTCATTTGTTTGCTTTATATTGTGAAGGTTTCTAATAAGAGACGTCTAGCCCAATACAGTCTTCATGGCATTCTATAGGATTTGAGTTGATTCTACTTCATTTTCTCCAATTGAAAGAATGGCCGTGTCATCAGCAAACGTGTGCAAGTTTGCAATTCGAAAAGGTTTTAATAAAGGTTAAAAGGTTACTATGTTTTGTGTAGTCTGCCTTCCGAAAATTAAAGCTATACGAGTACTCTGAATGTACAGTATTATTATCGTTGTTGTAAGATTATGTAAGAGCTAGAGGAAGGTGGTTATGTTCTAATTTGAATAAAAGATGGTTTGAAACGACGCAGTTAGTTAGGCATCTAACGAGAAAATAAGATCAAATTGTCTGCCTAGGTTATTAGTAACTCCACTTAACTGATATAAGCTGTAGTCTGAGTTAAATAGTTACAGATATATAGGCGAAAATGTTATAGGGGAGCCTTTGGGAATTAAGGTATATAGAGGATGTCTTAGTTCGCAGCCCTTGGCCGTGTTCTTAGTCCAAGAATCATATTAATTAACTAAAGTCTCATCAGGCCAAAATTCTCTTGATAGTAGTAGTTCGAGGTGAGAGTCAGGAGTTAGCAATTTAAAAGATGCTTTTTTGTAGGGTTCCTTAAAATAATATGTTATTTGATGCATTTAAGGGATGTATGCGGAGACGTTTTTGCTGCTGATGTAAGTCAAATCATAATATCGTTGACTGTGGTAGCAGAAGAAATCCTCGAGATGGAGATAATTCTACGAGGAGGCTTTTTCACAACAACTAGGTGGACGGAGGAAGAAGTGTGAAGTAGAAAGTCGTCGTTGCAACTGAATGGAGGAATTAACGAGGACGAGGCATCAATCGGAGATTTATCGCTTGATTCGTCATTAGTAGGAAGTTCCCCAGTGGATTCGTGTTTGAACGCAGGTAAGAGCGTTTTTTTGAACGTTGAACCCAAAATTTTGAAAAAATCAACTTAAAAGAAAAAATTCTAAATATTTTTCCAAAATTTTGACTTTACAATTTAATTTTTCAAAAACTATTTACTAAAACAACTTGATTTAAAAAGCAGATAAAAGAATGGAATATTGGCTTTCAAAGAAAATATAGCACATTATTTTACGTGTTTCCGTTGATTTTTAATAATTTTTTTTCATTTAAAGTCAATTTTCTACAAAATTGCCCCTCCCGCCTAACCGGGGGGAGATAGACCCCCTCTTCGAGTACGATTTTTTTCTTGTCTCGACCCAACCTATCCGTCCTAGGCTTTTGTCGCATCTTATGCAAATCACCCTGTATATCAATTTTTGAGAGTACTAAAGTACTATAACATTAAAGTAGTGAGAAAACTGTTGGACTGGTGGTATCCGTCGTGCTTTGCTGCGACTAATAAAAGAGATTTGTTTTTGTAGTACAGTACTATGATATAATACTAAAGTAGTGAAGCGATTTTGACCAAACTTCATAATATATATACAATACTTTCGGGTCAATACCAAAGATTGCCTGAAAATTGAGCTGAAATGAGCTCAATCGACTCAGTAGTTTCGGAGTCCATAGCATACAAACATAGGTACATCTATCTATCTTATCTTTTTCCCATGGAAAAAAAGCACTTTTAGTTTACCCGAATTTTCCAATTTTCTGGGCAACTTTTAGAATTTTTCTTTCCGTAAAAATAGTCCTTATTCGGACTATTATGAACATTTTAAAAGAAAAGTGAGCCAAATAGGTCGAGCCAAATGAGAACAGTAGAAGAAGAAGTAACAAACATAAGCAGAAGACACCACATCAAACTATTAACTCACCCAAACGACGAAGTTAACTCACTTCCACGAAAAGAGATACTCGGAAGAAGAAGTCTGAAAAGAATTAGACCTAGCGACTTGATAACAGGAAGCTCATCATAATATACATAATAATAATTATAATTATAAGTCCCATTAACTATCATTGTAACACAACATACTAGGTGTCTTTATAAGACAGATGTATACAAACAATTGGGAAATAAATAAAAAAAAAATCGGTCGAGCCGTTCTCAAGTAATGCGATGACCAACGAACGGCATTTCATTTTTATTTATAGAGATATGACAAAAAGCGAGCTCAGACGGATTTAATCCTTCATCTTTAAGGACACAAGCTAACAAAACGCAGATGGGAAAGCTAGCTAAATACATGGAGGAACACCCTGAATTGGCGAAATCATACAACTGCATGTCCAGAACTGGAAGAAGCACCCAAAAACAACAATGGGACAAATTAGCCAACATGTTAAACGCGATTGGCCCACCAAGAAAGTCCGTTGCGGAGTGGAAAAGGGTAGGTACCTTCTGGCGAAATCAAAACATTACCAAGTAGCCATGACGAGCTCGAGCCTAAAAGAAAATCTGCTTCCAAAGCATTTCTCTCTTCACTTTGGCCCCACACAAAACTATCGTGGGCACATCCACCATACCTCGCATTTACAGCTCAAATATTTGTTTTTTGATCATAAATCTGAAATTTAAATATGTAGACAAATAAATATTTTATTCTAGATTTATTATATATGTTTGTAACTTACAATCATAGCATTTAAACTGTGTCCTCCTTTTCTGTTAAAAAACATGTTCTCGTTTTCTTTTGGCCTTAGTATCGTGATATGACTCCCATCAATGCAACCTATCACTATAAAGTCGTATGATGTCGTATGAATTATTTCATTCTAAGCGCTAAATGTAATAAGTCACGTCCTGGAATTTTGTACTTCTAAAAAAAAAATTCTTTGGTTGACTGTTTAGGGACAAACTTAATTAAAGGTGGACATAATATTTATTTTTTTATGACTTTCCTAGTTACTTCTGAGACAGTGCTCTGGCCGATTGGTGCAACCCAATCGGCTCCAACTTGTTTCTGATATCCTCCACCACCAAGTAGGTTTAATGAGGCAGCCAGTTGTAAAATTGGTGGGATGTGAGTAGACCTTACACCATCTGGTAAATCCAATAAATTAAAGATATACAGAAAGACTTCCTTACTTAGCCGAAAATTTTTCAAAAATCTAAATTCAATGTAACCATTGATATAATTGCATATATACATACACATATGTACCGAAACTTACATTGGATAAGGAAGTTCAAGGATATTCGATGTGTTCCTTAAATTAATTCGAAGTTACCTCACGTTTTTATAATCGTTTTCGTTTTCATTATGACATGTGTTGAATCATTTAAACGACGTAAACATTTTTTTTAGTCCACTGAACTTTAATCACATAAAAGTGTACCGACTAGCAAATGAAATCGACTGAAATATGCGAAAACGACACCTGAATTGCTATCACACGAAACGACAGTTCGAAAACGACTATCAACTTGATAATCAACTTACGCAGAGCAAAACATTGGATTTTGATTATCAACAATCAACTATCAACTTAGCCGATTCCACCCCAGAGTAAATTCAATATTGGTTCAATGCGTTTGAAACACGACAAAGTACTCTTGGCAAAGTACTCTTGGCACTCTGAAACCAAATCCGTATTACGGTATTGTTGATTCACCACTTATTTTCTTCAGTAACGTAAGTTTTTTTTCTTTTTCTAGTCCCTAAATTTAGTTCTGCTTCGAAAAATAACGCTGAGAATTATAAGGGAACTTGTAAGCCCTATGCAATTCCAACATTTTTTTGAAATGTATGGTCAATGGACTAGATTTCCTAACCAATGAATTTTTACATGAAGCTCAACATGGCTTCGTACCGTAAAGTATGACTAGCAAAACCCCACACCAAATTAAACAAGTAAAGAAAAACCTTTTTGTTTTGCTTAATTTGGCGACGTTTTGGTTTTGTTTGTTTCTGTTCTATTTGGTGTGGGCTTAGCCTAAAACTAACGTATAAGCCATAAAACACCTTATTTTCAAAATTTTAGCAGAAAAAAAATAATAAAAAATAAACAGTTTGGATGTGTAGTGTTTCGATACTAAAAAAAAGACATTTAATAACCATGCCATAAAAAAAAATAAAACTACGTAAAATGAAAATCATAGGTTTCATTCAACAATAATGTAAATCTGTTCGGTATCAAAGACAAATTAATCAACTATACCATCAGTTTGAAATACAATATTTTTTTCCTGTTGCATAAATATGAGCTTAATCGATTTACAAAACGAATATCAAATCCAACGAATTCCGATATATTTGTGGAACTAAAAATCAGGCAAATGCAAGTTACAAATATGCGAACCGTAGAATGCGGCTCTACCACATAACAATCCCAGAGATAGAATTGAACTTATCTCCATTGGTAGTAGCAATGCATTAAGACAAACGGATGGCTACAATACAATTTGCAACATTTTAATCACTTTGGTTGCTAACAGTTACCGATATTATTCACAGCCGATGACTAGATTAAATCGCTTCAGATTGTAAATATCTCGGTAGTGAAAAATGTACGAAATGTGTCCATTTTCTCTCAAATTATTCAGAAGATATAAATAAAACAAACGATACCCTCCATCAGTGGAATGTATTGCTTTACGCTCAATACTCGTCCTTGTGCCATGGAATAGGATGTGTAACGACATCCTTTCGGATATAAAACCAATCCATGTATTCTTTTTATTTCTTTGTATACTAGCAAAATTTGTTTCACAAACTTGTAAGTAGTTCGTCATTTGTTCTTTTGTGGGCCTCTGTCGAAAACTCTTTTATTACTTTTTTGTTTTCTGTGTTTTGTATTCGGCCCGTCGTCGTAACAAAAACAATAAATTACAATACATATGACAGTAATGCGATAGCTCGTAAATGAATTATTAGATATGTTAAACTATTCGATGACAATTTCAAAGGAAGAACACTGTCAATCTGAATTGATTACGTCCTTTAATTCAATAAAGTTTATTGCAGCGGATACCTATAAAAATATTACGTATACGACCCGTAATTTGAAATAAAATAAATCCACACAGTTTTATCCGATTAGGGAGATATAGAACTAAACAAGAGTACTGGTGTGATGAACTTACACGTGCACCATACCAAGAGAGAGTGGGAGAACAACGCGTGATGGATTCAAGTTTTTGAAAGTTTGAAACGTGTGTACGTGGCCCCCTGAGGCTTTCATTTAGAAAAAACTTCTTCGTTATACCAGCCCGAGTATTTTTGGTTCATCGGCACACACAATAATTAGGATGAAGAGAGCATTACATCTGGTTGTTTCAGTATCATTATATTTGGAGAAGGGAACTTAAAAGCAGGAGAGAAGTGGTACTTGTGCCCATTGGTCTGTACGAGTGTGAGTCGCAACTACTGGGTTGACAAGAGTGTCATTGCCGTTTTCTTTTTCTATGTACCTGTAAATAGAACGGAATTTTATTGTGGAAAGAAAAAAACTTTATTCAATACGTATTGATCAGTTTGATCGATTACTTTTTGCCATTATTAAGGCAAATTCATCATTCCGTGCTCAAAAAGTTCGACAGTCGTAGGTAAAAAACTCGTGCAAATAGCGTTTAATGGCTTCATTAGAATCAAAATATTCCAGGAATTTGGTATAGATCTAATCCAATGGTGGTCTTTATGGTGAATGAGGTAGCACTTCTTGCACCTTGGTTTTATCTGTCATGTCACGTAGATAGAAAAATTTATTTTTGCAATCTTAAAAATTTCAGGAAATATAACATTGATATCTTCAGGAAAACTATCAGGAATCCAACAAGAAATATAAGGCCTTGTAATACACTGACAAAAGTAACGTCAACCAAGGATTCGATGCAACTCTTGGTATGAAAACTAACATCACCACTGAATACATAATACCTCACAGCTCCTGAAATATATACCTGCTACCTTGTTTGTGAAATCGAATTAGATGAAATCATTTATGCTATTGGATCGACTAATAATACAATCTCTCGTACCTTATCCAGCTTTAATTATGCCGAAAGAAAAAGTTATACGCGTTCTTCGTTGACCTAAAACCCGCATTCGATAATATCAATAGATAGACTCTGTTCTACAAACTTTTACTGCTAGGAATTTCCTGAAAGAACATTTCTCTGTATAGCCCCTACCATATAGTTTGACATACTGCCTTCCCCTCCACTCACTGTCGATGCAGACGGGACCAAAGATCATTCGAAAAATTGTTCTCTTAAAGTAACCAAGGGCGTCCTCATCCGATTTTGACAAAATCCATGTCTCAGCATCATAGAGCAAGGGTGGAATGATTAGTGTCTTATAGAGAGTTACCTTAGATGTTCGAGATAGGGGATTGTTACTCAATTGCCCTCTTAACCCATAGAAACAGCGATTGACAAAATTAATTCTTCGTTTGATCTCTCCACTGATGTCATATGCAGAGCTCACCATAGAGCCTAGGTAGACAAAATCCTTTACTACCTCAAAATTATATCTGTCTATTGTAGCGTTCTGCCCGAGGCGCCGATGTTGAGTGTCGTCTTTGTAGACAGCATATATTATGTTTTGCTTTCATTGACCGCTAAACCTATCTTCCCTGCCTTGACCTCAATACTGGCAAACGCCCCACTGACGGCCGGCTAAGTTCTTCCGACTATGTCAATGCCATCGGCGTAAGCGAGTGGTTATACAGACTTGTAAAAGATTGTACCTCCGGTGTTGGCTTCTTAGTTTTGTACAATTCTTTCAAGTATTATGTTAAAGAGATCGCATAATAGTGCGCCTCCTTGTCTAAGACCTTTCCTGGCATCGAACGGTTCGGTTTTCAGCGTCATCCTGGACAAACTGCCAAGCTTGGCAGGAATGCCGATCCTCGACATGACCCTGTATGACTCGTCTCTATACACGCTATCTTAGGCAACTTTGAAATCGATGAAGAGGTGATGCATATCGATTTTATGTTCATGGTTTTTTTCCCATGATCTGCCGTAGTGTGAATATTTGGTCAATGGTGGACTTTTCCGTCCTGAAACCGCACAGATAAGGATCTTTCAGGTTGTTGACGATCGGTTTTAGGCATTCACATAATACGGCAAAGATCTTCTTTGCGATATGCGATGTTAAGAAGACGTATATCTCTAGTTGGCGCAGTTCAGAGGGTCTACTTTGTTTAGAATACGGCAAACGGTGCTGTGGTTCCATTCATCGGCTATACTTTCATCCGACTCGATTTTACAGATGCATTGGTGCATGCTTCTTACCAACTCACCTCCTCCTGTCGTGAAAAGTTCGGCGGCAAGGCCGTCGGCTTCAGCAGCTTTGTTGGATTTAAATATAGATATCGCTATCCTCACTTCATTTTGATCGGGTAAACTGCCGCTAATCCTTCATGAGAGTCGGGGGGTAGGATGTTCAGGTGGACTCTCCATTCTTTTCGATCCTCCGCTATTGACTCATCATATATAAATCGACAAATCATATATACATGTAAAAAATCAAAATTAAGTTAATCAGGACATAGCTCGAAAGTATGGAGTAAAGAGAAATATTGTAAATATAAGTTTAAGATTGCTTCGAAAGTGTAGGAGAATTGCATTTTAAAAGTTTGCAGCATTTGCAATGCCCCTTAAATGGAAGGGCAGTGAATACTATAAGCTAGTGGCGTGAACAAAAAATAAACGAGATAAATTTGAATGTGTAAAGCGCGGTTGAATTAAGATTAAGGTTCTGGCTAAAGTCGAACTGTAGTTTATCAAGCAAATACGATGGAGATTTGCTATTTATAATTTTGTGTAAAAATACAAAATTTCTAGCGTTGACGTACTGTTGCAGGATGTAACCCCGTAAGTCTCTTGAGTGTCCAGAAATGTGGTCATGCCTATGAATGTCGTAAACTTATCGTTCGGCATCACTGGTAATAACTTGCAGTTTGTACTGAAATAATGAATCAATGTTACAGCACGCAACATTTGCGTAGGTTATGATTGGTAAAACCAGAGCTCTAATAAGCTGTCGCCTTGTCTCAAGTTTGCATATACATCCATTGACACGACAAATAAATAACAATATTGATATGGTGACATCCAGAAAGTTTCGATTTATTTTAAATCCGAGACTGGTAACAGATTCTCGAAGTTGCAGTTTACTGTGGGATAGCCTTACGTCGGGCACAAGATTAAGATTAAAAGCTTTATAAGGAATGGGAATAATTTGATACCTCGCTGGATTTAAAACCAACCCATTCACCGGTAATCAGGTATGTAGGTACCTGAAGTCTTCGTTCAGCAAAGAAGCAAGTTCTGCCATACTACGAGTATTCCTAGGGCAGATTAGATATAGCTAAACATCGTCCGCATTTAAGTGTATGAAAAAATGTTTGCATACCGACGGCAAGTCTTTGATAAATATACAAAACAAAATTATTTCAAGAATTTATTCCTGAAGGACACTTTGCTTAATAGCTCTTAGTGGCGACGAATTCACCTCCAACATTTCTTTGTGACCTAATAGAAAGAAAACTTCGCAATAGTCTTACCGCTCTCTCACTGAAACTGAAAAGATTTTGTAGCCTCCAGCAGAGGATTTTATGATCGACTTTGTCTAAGGTCTTAGAGAAATCAGGCAACGAGAGAAGTGTGTCCTTTGTCAAAGACTTGTCTTATGTCCTCTAGTACGTAAACTATACCCGTGGAACAGCTATAGTTTGGTCTGAATCCAGATTGGTACAGACTCAATAGGAGATTAAGAGACAAGAGCCTCAGTATCTGCTTCGCTATAATTTCCTCGAGAACCTTTGATAAGCACGGTAGAATACTAAACTAACTAACAGCAGTTGCATTGGGCTTCTTAGCAATGGGTGCCTCCAATTGCGTGGTTACTGCAAGCAACCACATTCTCTCCATATTAGACCACTTCCACCCACCTCTATTCCTAACGTTTAATTAATGCCAAACGGAAATCCGATAGCTATCCATCTACTTTGAAACTTGCTGATAAATCTTCGGCAGACCCTATCATAATCGCAAACCTGTTTGCTAATTTTTTCAGCCAATCATTTACGGATAACGTTACTCAACTTGATCATAGCTACTTCCGCTACTTAGACAACCGTGCCCAAACCTCCTAAGTCACAATTGTTATAACCCCGGCGTCGCTATTACATAAGATTAGCAAACTTAAGAACGAATACTCCCCTGGCTCCGATGGCATGACCGCTATAGTTCAGAAAAAATGCTGGAATTATTTAGTCCAAGCCCTTACTACACTTTTCCAACTATCTATTTCGCAGGGAGTTTTCCCAAAAAATTCGTATATAATCCCCACTCACAAAAAAGGTTGTAAAAGTGTAATATCCAACTACCGGCCCATCGCTAAACTGTCCTGCATACCTAAGCTCTTTGAAAGCATCGTTTACGGCACAATGTTTCTCCACTGTTAGGCTATCCTTTCACCGAACCAGCATGGATTTCTTAAGGGCAGATCAACAACGAACAATCTTACCGAGTTTGTATCTAGCACTCTGTTCGTTTTGGAAGATAGTAATGAAGTTGATGTTGTTGCCACTAACTTCAGCAAAGCCTTCGACATAATTTCGCATGCAATCATTCTCTTCAAACTTAAAGCTCTTGGTTTTCAATCGGGGTTTATTTCATGGATCAAATCTTACTTGGAAAAACGCCAGTATAAAGTCCTCTTCCGGTCTTCAGGTCTTCAATCTCTGGTCCTTATAAAGCCACATCGGGAGTCCCTCAAGGCAGCCACCTTGGCCCAATGATCTTCATTTTGACAATAAATGATGTCGACTGTATCATCAACGATTCCCACCTTTCTATATATACTGATGATACACTTGACCCAGCTGAAACTGAACCAGGTAATGAGACGAGTACTTGCCTGAATGGAAGCCCATGGCCTTAGTCTCGCCGCGGTAAAAAAAAGAAATAGTTCTTCTGACTAGGAAACGGATCCCGACCATTGCCGAGTTCCGAGTAGGTCCAGAAGTTATAATTAGCAAACCAGCACTAAGGTATCTAGGAATCGCCCTGGACTCTAAACTCTCTTTCTGGCAACAGATTAAGTCCGCATCTGAGCGAGCTGCGAAGGTCACGTCAAGGCTGAGTAAGCTTATGGCAAATATCGGAGGCCCAACAATGAGTAGGCGACGACACGCCATTCTTCTGTATGAGATCTGGGCAGACGCACTTAGACAGGAGAAGTACAGAAAGCAAATTGCCGCTGTAGAAAGGCGAGGAGCTCTCCGAGTTGCAAGTTCCTATCGCACAGTGTCGGAACCAGCCGTCCTCGTAGTTGCGGGTGTGACCCCCATCGACCTCCTAGCGACAGAGAGGAAGTACGCCCACGACAAGAAGGCGGAAGTAGGGGCTCAACTGGCAGTCGCTGAAGCGAAGGAGCTTACCAAGCAGGCTTGGCAGAGAAGGTGGAGCGCTGAAACGAGGGGGAGGTGGACAGCGAGGCTGATTACAGACGTCACGGCTTGGACAGAGCGGGAACACGGCGAAGTGAACTACTTTGTCACCCAATTCCTAACCGGACATGGGTATTTCAACCGATACCTCACACAAAATGGGTAAAGTAGAGAGCGCAGCCTGCCAATATGGAGACTCAGCGGAAGACGACGCTTTCCACACCTTTTTCGCCTGTAGCAGATGGACAGAGCAGAGGAGTAGACTGGAGTCGGAAATAGGTGATTTTTCCCCGGAAAATGCTATAAGCAAGATGATCTCGAGTACCGATACGTGGAATAGAATATCTTCCTTTATCGAGACGGTACTAAGATCCAAAAAGAGAGAGGAAGACGCCAACATTCCCTCAAAAATTACATAAAGTAGATAAAAGCCTTACCGGCAAGAATGTATAAACCCGCACCAGGAGCTGAATATGAAAAAGCCGGTCCCCAGAGGGGAAAGAAAACGACACCACTCTGAAGTAATGCGATAAGCGGTTCCGGAGTGGATGGTGTCAAGTAGAAAGAAGGGGTTAAAGGTGGTTTTTTAGTGAGTAGTGAGTCTCACACTACTAGAAACAGATCGGGACTGTTTCCCGTCCACTACCCCCTAGGCAAAAAAAAAAAAAAAAATATATATATACTGATGATACGAAAATCTTTAGACCTATTTCATCCCTGCCGACTCTCTCTCTCTGCAAGATAATTTAATCCGATTTTCAGTCTGGTGCCGTAGTATTTTTTAGAGCTCAACGTCAGCATCCGACCATCGGCTAGAGTGTACTCTATTTGTGGTGAGCCTATTCCCTCTGTCTCTTCACTGCGCGATTTGGATGTTATCTATGATAGGGAACTCAACTTTCGTTCCCATATTAATAACATTATCAACAGAGCTAACTCTGCGCTGGGTTTCGCTAAACGATGGTCCAAGGAATTCTCAAACCCTTATGATACAAAATCATTATACATCACATTCGTCGGACCCCTCCTTGAGTATGCTTACTTACTTTACTTATGTCCTGTATCCCCTTGTGGGTCCTAGGGCCTCTACTACGCCTACGCGCCATCGTGTACGGTTTCTGGCAATGTGTCTGAGTTCTCCCCAACTTTTCCCTAACTGCCGTGCCTCCTTCTCGACTGTTCTGCGCCATGTTTTCCGCGGACCGCCAGGTCTTCTGGCATCCTGAGTTAGAGGGTTCCATTGCATAGCATGGTTCGCTATGGAGCTGTCACCCTTTCGGAACGTGTGACCAATCCACTGCCACTTCCGCCGTTGGATAGTTGTGCCTATTGGTTCCTGACCCGTTCTCTCATAAAGGTGTTCGTTAGAGATACGATTGGGCCAGAAAATCCTTAAGATATTGCGCAGACACCTATTAACGAACGTTTGCAGCTTTCTGGTGATAGTAGTGGTCACTCTCCACGTGCTGCAACCATATAGCAGCACGGATTCAACGTTGGAGCGGAACAGTCTTATTTTGGTGCTCAAACTGATTGCATTGCTTCGCCATATTTTGGACAACATCCCGAACGCGGACTTTGCTTTGGCGATCCTGTTGGTTATATCCAGTTCGGTTCCACCATCGGTCGAGACAATACTCCCAAGATACTGGAAATCCTCTACTCTCTCTACCGGTTGTCCAGCAATGCATATTTGAGCCGATGAGTTAGTTCCAAGGCTGATGATTTTAGTTTTTGCCGTATTGATTTTCAGCCCGACGACACCTGTCTCCCTCTCCACATCTGCTGTCATTTGGTGGAGGTCCATAATTCTGTGGGAGAGTAAGCATACATCGTCTGCGTAGTCAAGATGCTTCAGTTGAGATGTAAGAGTCCATCGAATTCCTCCGTTTCCCGTCGACAAAGCTGCATGAAGCACATCGCTAATCACCAATAGGAATAATATTGGTGAAAGGATACAGCCTTGTCTTACCCCACTTTGGATCTCAAATTCCTCAGACAACCTCCCCCTGTGCAGAACGTGACATTTGGAGCCTTCATATGTAGCTTTGATAATAGCAATTAGTTTATCGGGAATGCCTCTCCAGCGTAAGGCACGCCAAATAAACTCCCTGTTGACACTATCGAACGCCTTCTCAAAATCGATGAACAGCAGGTGCAGTGGCGATCGATATTCAACACACTGTTCGATGATAATCCGCAGGGTGTTGATGTGGTCGGCACAGGAGGATCCAGAGCGGAAACCTGCTTGTTCGGCATCGAGTGTGTCTTCGAGATGTTGTTTGATTCGCTCAAGGATGATTTTGGCTATTATCTTAGCTACAGCAGGCAGCACGCAGATACCCCTCCAGTTTCCGCACTCCATTAAATTTCCTTTCTTAGGAAGCTTGACGATCATTCCCTTTTTCCACTCGTTAGGAAAGCTCTCAGCTTCCCAAGCTCTATCCATAAGTGGAAGCAGAAGCTCAGCCGATGTTGTTGGCGTTGCTCGTAAGAGCTCTGCTGGAATACCGTCAAGTCCTACCGCCTTGTTGGTTTTGAGTGCCTTGATCGCGGTAATGATCTCATCTTTACTGGGAGTCGTGGTGCGTATTCGGGAACTTCTCACCTCGGGCATCTCAGTCTGATTTGAGAGCAATCAAGGAAGCCGAAGCCGTCCAGCGTAGGTTCATTCGCTTTGCCTTACGAGGTCTTCCTTGGGCTGATGGTTACAATTTACCCCTTTACGCGGACCGCTTGAGACTAATCAATTTACAGTCTCTCGCTAAACATCGGGAAGTTGCTAACATTTTGTTTATTCATCAGTTATTAGCTGGTAACATTGATTCCCCCGCACTGCTACATCTGATCTCTTTCGAGACCAACCCACGTAACCTCAGATCCTCACCTATCTTTCGTCTTTCTCCTCACCAGCCCAATTATGGATATCATGAACCAATGTCCAGAATGCTCCGTGAAGCTAATCGCATTCAAACTGATTTTGACTTTCGCACTAGCAGAGTGTCCTAAAGAAACACCATTCATTCCCATAATTCCTCCTGATAGTTTTTAAGCTTAAGTTTAGGTCTAGTATAATTTAAAAAAAAAAGTTAGGTTAACTGCCCACTTTGTTAGTTTTAAGTTTAGCTTTAAGTTGGCTTGCGTTAAGCTTGGGTATGACTCTTGCGATTTTCCTGGACTGCGGAAAATTTGAGCTCATTATACAAAAATTAAGAATATGAGTTAAATGGCGGATGTTTAGAGGTCGCTTAATAAAGCGAATTGGTTCCCCATCCTCCTAAGCAGAATTTGACTTAATTACTGCAATACAGTCAATACAGTCATCATAACATCAATAAAGTCAAACCCATTAACCTCTGCAGTGGTACCCAAGAAATGCTTATTTAGGTCATCTGGATCGAATTCGCATTTTATGCTGTTTTTCTTCCCAGAGACTCCAATTTGCAAATAACTTCAAAGTACTCAATTTCGAGTCGCAGTAGTTCATTTTCCCATAACGAATGTCAAAGGTTGTAGTCTAGATTTCTTTTCTTTACAGTAATAGTTTTTAATGACACCCATCTCTGTGTTTATGGAATCAATTTGAATTATTCACTCCGACCGGAAAGTAATGAGGTGCCAGCGAAAATATTCTCACATTAAAATTGTATACCAGTCCTGTGGTAAACATGCCGGAATTCCTAAAAGATATTCTCTCACTTCCGAGTAAGTTGTGTGTCATGACAATGTGAATTCCGAGTCCTACTTGAATATTCGGTTGGATACAATAACCCCACCTATTGAGAACTATGAAATATCAGATTATACCAGACGTTTCTTACCGCCATCGGCATACTTCGATAATTACATTCCCAACATCCAGACAAGCTGCCTGGAACCAAAAGACAACCCCCCACACAGTACAGGCCTCCAACTTACCGCACAACAAAAGCCCTCGAAATTAATTAAAAATGAGTTTGCCATTCGTAAAGTTATCAACAAATTAACGCACTCACGTACTCTGTAACCATAATTACCAAAGAACTCTCAATGTTTCGTGTTCGATAACATTGTGAGTAGCACTGAAACGAGGAACAGGCATGTATGTCATTGTGTTGTGTTCCGAAACACGTGCCTTTGCCTAAGCGACTTGTTAAACTTTAATTAAGGATTCCGCAGGAAATTTATTTCTTCAATAAACTGTGTGAACACCAAGTAATATCTGCTCACACACCCACACTCTTATTGTAGGCAAGTAACAGCCATGTGCTCGGATATAAGCACAATCATTTTGTTTTTTCTCTTTTACAGGCACTCAAAAATGAAGGCTCGCGAAGAGAACACACGCATCTATAATATCCTTTTTGAGCTGGGTACTCGCATCCTTGTTTGAAAGGGGGACGCTCTTTTCATTTTTGTTGAAATGGAAATGATGAATGGCACTGCGGAATTGAGTCGTTCTTTCCTTGGGCTCGCTCCTTTGCCGGTTGTGTGTCATTGTCAATTCGCGTGTAATAGGATCTCAAGTTCATTTTAGTGTATCGCTGTGTGACTGTGCGTGGCATGATGTTATGAAATCGATTTATCAAAAGACAACTTATGAGAAGGAACCGCGTGGAACAAAATAAATATAAAAGACAAATTGAACACTGCGGATGGGGAATAAAAGTGGCTACCTGCAGCAGGCCTTGGCTCCTGGCAAATTTTGAAGGTATGTCTTCTCGTATGGGAATACATTATTGATTAGCTTCACATATTGTTAAAAAGATCAGAGGAACATGGCGTTGCTTTAATATGCATAATCAGGAATTATTTAAGCAATATTTCGGCAGGATTTCGAGGCCGGCAGTAAGAACAAAAGGATTTTTCATGACTAACGGGGAACGTACGCTTGATTGGCACAAGGAAAGTTACCTATACGTAAATCCTTTGCCTCCTAATGGCTCTATCATGCCTGCGCGTCTGGTTCCTGGTGATCTTCTATTTAAGTTCCGTGTCAAGTTTTTTGGCATAGGAATTCAGTGTTCTGATTTTAGAATACTTACGAGTATGTGAATTTTGCAGCATTGAGTGGCATCACATTCTTCCTGTCGGTCGCCAGGAGTGCTTTCTTAGATTCTATATAGCTGCAGCTCCATTAAGCTTGTATTGGAATATTTTGTTTTCACCCTTGGTGGATATTGCAACATGAAAGATCTTTTGGGTCAAGGGAATTTTTTTTTAAATTTACGCGCACTCAAGGGGTTATTAAGAGAGAGACCGAGAGAGAGAGAGAGAGAGAGAGAGAGAGAGAGAGAGAGAGAGAGGGAGAGAGAGAGAGAGAAAGATTGGAGAAGTTGATTTGATGTTTGTCTTAGATGTTATTTTGCAGAAAAACTGGAGGTTTTTGTTATGGTTTGTCTTTGCTTATGATTTACAGTATTTTAATTATTTTTTTTTGACTACCTAATATCATAGGCATATCAATCACCCAACAGAGCGAATAATGTTTTCAGCCATATGACTAACCTACTTCCGGTATTATGCCTTTCCAATAGTGTTCACACAAGCTTATGCAATTGATCGGACTGGGTCTTTATTTTATGTGAAATAAATTAATGCTTGCTGACATAGGGATTTGTACTATTACCGTGTCAATTGCTGACATTACCACTACACCATCGCCGAACCAAAGTGTAGGATATCCGTCACCATATTTTTCAAATGATTCCTGCAGAAGTTCCAGAGACGAAGAAGAAGAGGAAAACAACATTCATCTCCTTGGCACATGCCCAGCGGTAGCTACTTTGAGAAAGAGACTACTAAGTGAATACTTTTTTGAAGACATAAGCGATCTGTCTAACATAGACATTTTAAATTTATATAGATTTATATCAAAATCTAATTGGTTTAACTGACACAACAGCTTACACTTCGTCTCCTCCTTATAATGGGAAGTAACTCATGCGATATACTCATAGTCACCTGCAGCATAGCAATAGGTTTCAATTAAATCAGTCAGCATACCCACCCCACGCCGTATTGGAACTCCCAAAGCTGACGGAAGACTCTCTCAAACCATACTAGACTAGCACTGGTAAAAAACAACACCACGACTGCATATTAGTAACAGGGAATGATTGAGTCAATCAACTCTACTACTCTTATGCACCCTACTACCTACACGGTGCACCTAGGTACTAAGGGTTCTCTTGATTCAGTCACCCTAAGTAGCCAGATCGATTACCACATTACCCGTAGTTCAACTGCATCTTATTAAATACTATAAAAGCAAAGTTGATTTTCCTTGTGAACACCGTTTCTCTAAAACTACTGGACGTAGGTACTTGAAATTTTGCACAGTTATTCCTTATTTTGCCTAGATGCGAGATAAGGAAAAACGATTTTCCAAAATTCAAGGTCCAAGTGGCATAAAAGGGATTGAGATGGAATTTTTCATCTGTAAATATTGATTCCACAGCCGTAGCTCAGTACTGGCTCTCCGGATTAAAAAATAATAAGAAATAGGTGAATTTAGTAAATTCGCCGCTGATTCATTTAAGGTATAAAACATCCTTCTGCGTTGTCCTGAAGCTGAGCAATGCTAAAAACAATTAATCAAATCATCGCCTACAATTTTCCGTCAGTGGAGACTACGGCCAGCAGTCATGCAGCAGTGGCTATCGTTGCAATAGTATGTGTGTGTGAGTACGAGTATATGGGCGTGCTGTCCCATGATTATGTTTCGATCTTCAGTGTGCCATCTCTTCTAGAGTTAAAATTGAAAAAAAAAAAAAAACATTATCAGTGCCAACTCTAAGATATTGTAAATTTTATTAAATCCATGTGCTGTCAAAACTTCATGCAATTGCATGTATAGATGTAGAACTATTGCAATATTTTTCCATTTTGTTAGATGAGATGTTGATCATTGGATTTGTCTACATTTTAGAATGTTTTAATGAATTTAAAATAAATTGAGTGTTGGAAGCGGGTTTCCGTATGCTCTGGTGGGATTCCCACGGGGGAAGTTTACACATCAACTAAAATGCGGGCGAAGCAAGGCGAGCACTGGTCAGTTAGTAATAGTACAAAGGTTCGATTGAATCAGTCACTCTAATACTCTTATACATCCCTACACCTTCACGGTCACCCAGGTACCACTACAAGCCAATACAAATTGCAGAATAGTACAAAGATTTAGATTGAATCAGTCACCCCAGTACTCGTTTGTAAACTCTACTTTCCCGGTCCACCTTGACTTTAGGGTTGATTAAGTCAGACACCTTACTTGGCCACTACGGGGGCATTAATTCTTAGCCATAACCTTCCTGAGAAAAGTAAAGGTTCCCGAGTAGCCAGTGATTCCTCCGGTACAATGAACATGTGGTATCACAATGGACCTAAATGGTCTAAGTGTGCCATGACGCTATCAGGTCAGCCACCTAACCTAACCTAACCTTACTTGTGAAGGTGAGGTAAGTCCTCGGTAGAGGCGGTCCTTAACTCCACGAATATAAGTAACTGTCTTTTGAAGATACGATTTGTATAAAACACAATTCGCCCACAGGACCCATAATATATTTTTGAGACTACGATTAGCTTCTCTCTCATATTGGTGCTCATTTTCAGCACCTAGTCTACGTTTGGGAGGGATGGAGGGAAGGAGTTTGGGACATTACATCTAACGTAATCTCTGCCTTTGTTCTATTCGACCCGTTACAACGTGGAGATAGCCGTAAACCGAGGCTTTATTAAAAAGCGAGGTGAGGTTTTTAGTAAGGTCGACAAGCTTTGTTTCTTGGGTGCGGGATTACGTATGTTTCATTTATTTGTGATGGCCTATAGCTCAAGAGTCATAGCGACAAATATAGTCAGTAGTTGCAAATTCACTTAGTATTCATTTGTTTGTCAAACTGCAAAGTAAATATTATCTTCTACGTCATCGACGCTACATCCCCATTAGATCACCCCGTCTTCGTGCAAATCTTTCATATATGGGGTTGATCGGATGCAAATGCATTGCGACATTAGTAGCTCTAGTTTGCATTGCCTACGGTCAATACATACGTATATGTATATACATTAGAGTGTCCTTTATTTTTTTTTTTTTTTAACGCATAAAAAAAATAAAAATATTTGCCGGAACAGCTCTTTAAGTGCTAGGGCCTAGCTTCTCGCCACCACTCATGTTGTGTGCGTTTTATTTTTCACACGAATGGAAGGAACCTACAGTTTAGTGCCGTATCCGAAGGGCAATTTGTTTTGAGTAGCTTTTTCGAGATGTTTGTCAGACGCTCGCGAGAGGTGGGACCGCGAAAAAACTTCTAGGTGTTTTCTGAGATTTGAACTTGGAACATCAGGAGCAGGATCGAACACACTAACCACTTATGCCATGGCGCCCACAACGCATATATTCTAATTTTTTTCGTTCTATCACAAAAACAATTAAAAAAAAAACATAAACTAAAAATTGGGTCATTTGAACGCGTTAAAATGCGTGCAGACTTGGATCGAATCATTTCAGTACAAGTTACGTGAGAATAGTAACACGTGTCTGAGCTCATTTTCATTGCATTTTAGTTTTTAAACGGTAAACAGATATTTTTAAATCGGTTAAAGATGTCACTGCAGTTAAGAAGTAATACAAAAGTATTTGCTTGGTGGGAGATGCAAATCACTAAATAAGGTGTGCTAAGCTACCGTCAAATCGACAAATTCTTGCAGATTTCTTTTTAATATGCGTGAAGCTAAGTTAACGGCCAGCGAAAGTACAAATCTTGTTATTTGTGAATGTATTTTTTGGGAAAAGGCAAGAATACCTTCAAATTCACTCTCCAACTTTGTGAAGACGCTAATAAATTTTTATCAAGATTGGAGAAAACTGCAAAACAAAATCGAAGAAAACCCAGGAGGTGTATTATACGCGACGAGAAGCAGATTTCCAGGACGATTTTGATAACTTATTTGACTTATTTGATGCTCTTTAAAAAATGAAGATAGAAGAGGACAGAGTTTCTTTTACAGCGTCAGAGAACGCTAGGACGACCGGGCTGCTTAGCGGGAGTAGATAAAAAACAAACGAAAAAGAAGATAGGGTAAGACTAAGGCGATTAAAAGAAGAACAAAGAGATCGTAAGTACATGTCATCAGCAATACCATCGATTTCTTCTGCGTCATTGGAGATTTTACTTCCCTAAGGGCATGGCACATTTACAAGCTCCGACGAAAGTAGCGAAGCCGGTCTTCCGACTTCTCCTAAATCGTCATCTGAAACAGTCACAAAACGAGGAAGAAAGAAGTTTGTACTCCAAAATTATTCTCAGCATTAGACAGATGTCCGTTGAGCATGAGGGACTCTGTTTATATACTTCAGGTACAGTGGAGGCTCTAAGACTTTACTTTGAAGATTTCTAATCAACAAGTCCTCGATTCAATGCGTGTGGACACAAATGGACAGACAAAATTAAAACCGATTTTCAAAATAATGTTCCGAAAGTCGTTACTGTTCACTGCGATGGAAATTTGTTACCTGGCTTGAACGTAAGAAGTGCCAACGAAATATGACTTCCTGTGGTTACCTACTACATTTGGAGGTGGGGAGCAACTGCTTTCCGTGTCAAAACTGAAAACAAGCTAAAGTTGTTGAATAATTAAGGACGGGAACTTGTTTGATTAAGTGTAGACTTTGTGTTGCGATACAACTGCATCTAACACAGGTCGCTTAAATAGAGCATGCTTGCTCTTGAAACAAGAATTTCACAAATTTTATCTGCATTTGTATTATTTAACCCAATAGGTAGTAGTTTTATCACTATTTGAGGACACTGTGGACTTAGACACAAAAAAGAAGATGGTGACTGGCATTAATAAATACTCGTAAGGTCAATCGCACTTCCTTAGAAGATAGGTTCCATCGAAAGAAGAAATGTATAATTCATTGCAGGGTAAGTTAATTTGACTATTCACGAATAGTTTCTGTATATTAATGATTGAAATTGTACTTTTATTTGGTAGATAAGTAAAACGTTGGATGATTTTGTGTCAGCCAAGAGTCAAAATATATTCTCTCACTTCAAGATCAATGAAATATTTGTTCAAGAAAGTCCATCTTCGTGGGAGGACAATGTTTTTTATTTAGAAGCTAAAAGGATGGTTCTTTCCCTCAAAGCAGTAAATGATAGAGCTGAAAGAGCTGTCAAACTAACGCAGGACTTTTACGGACTTCTGACTTTCTGAAAAAAGGTAAAAATAATTCCTTCTTCGTTGTGTGCAGGAACACATTAAATTATATGATGATGATTGCAAGAAATAAGTTTCGAAGAGAAAGTATCCGTAAAAATTTCTTTTTGTAATTAATTACTCAAATTCAATTGTTTTTGTATAGTTGTTCAAAGTTCGATTAAGAGCATATTAACTGGCTGAACACAATGGTGAAGCTGAAGCTGAAGTACGTCGCACTGTCAAAGTTAAATACACACACATCCAATACTGCGAACACAATGTGAAGCTGAAGCTTGCCGCTGAAGTAGAAGTGGAGTTAACTTCAGCTTTTCTGCAGCGCGCTTTTTTGACATTTGCACATTTCCATACAAATCAAAAAAAAAGATGCGGCACATCAGTAAATATAGAAATTAATCGATCAAAGGAACAATATTCTATGTGATTTGAGTAATCCTCACTAAAAAAAAAATAGAAAAAAAAAAAAAAAACCAAGGTGAGGAAAAAAAAATTCCGCAGCATTTGGATTACCAACAACAAACACCCGCGCAGCGCTTTACCATTGTATTCGTACTCAGCTTCATCAGTGCCCGATTTTTTGACAACGCTGCAGGCGTATAGCTTCAGCTTCACCATTGTGTTCGCCCAGTAAGGATTTTTTTCTAAAAAAGTTCATACAGATTTTCAATGTTGACTTTCCCGTCTAGTCGGCATGGGTTAGCACATCCCAGGAGAAAAATGTTTTGCATCGAACTAAGTATTAGAATTTAAAAAAAATAAAGGGTATGAATATGTATACATTTCACTTGTGTTATTTTCCGCAAAAGAAAACATTTAACGCCCGTAATTTTAACCGCTTTCGTGCATTCTATCTCTATAAACGCCGTAAATGAACTATTGTTTACAAAACAAATATTTGGCGCAACAGCTCTTTAAAGTGCCAGGGCCTAGTTTCTCGCAACCACTCATGTTGTGTGCGTTATATTTTTTACATGAATGGAAGGGACCTACAGTTTAATGCCGAGTCCGAACGGCGATTTGAGAAGCTTTTGCATGACAACAATACTCTATTGTTTACAGTTACATATTTTCTAACTATTTTTCTTAATAGTGTTAGTGACCTTCGCAAGCTAAAAAAAAAAAAAAAGTAAACATTCCAATTTACATACACGGCAATTGTTAGCTGTCATTGAATAAAAGTACCTGGCTTTCGTTAAGTCCCACATAAACCTTAGTGTCGATAACACAGTGTTTAAAGCTCTGATCACATGATAAACGTTTTTCTTTTTATTATTGCATTTATGGTATCTTCCTATTTAAAAATGGATATCGGTTGTGCGGAATACAGAAGGGACTACAACGCAAACGATATGTATATATCTTGTGATGGTTGCCAAAAACTGTTCCACACAAAGTACGTTAAATTGTCGGCAAGATTAGGTGACGATTTACAGAGCACCACCCCTAATATTCTTCAGTCGTTCTACGTACGTTGCAGAAAGTTCTCAACTGGATCGTTACTGAGATTGCTTGCCGATTGCAGAGGGCCAGCTAAGCATATTTTGACTGAGGTTGATCGTCTACAGTCCCTGCAAGGAACATTTAGCTTATTACGATAAGCTGTATGATCTTGTTTGCCACAATGAAACTGCGTCGAGGGAGAACAAAGCATCTAAAGCAAAACCTGCCACCAAATAGAAAAAAAACGACTCATATCCCAACTGCTGTCGCCGCTGATTCCTCATTGCCATGTTCACCTGGTGTTGGTGGAAGCTCTTCAATGGATTTATTCTTGCCAGCTGGTGATCCTACTATAAATCTTCAATCAATTCCGGATCCTGTGCTGGATATATCTATATCTGCCCCTGTTTCACCCAACTAACTGCCGTGGGACATCCAAGTCAAACTCCATCAACTGTTAATTTGGTTGTGGCTTCTTCCTTTTTAGATAGTATAGATCAAACAGTGCCAAAGAAATCGGTTTTATATGAAAATGGAAATTATCTTCCTCCGCATATAGTTCACCTTATTAAAGTTAGAAATGCGTACAGATCCAGGTGGATAAGGTCTAGAAATCCATCATACCAGTCGGAAGTTAAAACATTGAATGGGATATTAAAAGATTTGATAGCATCTTTTAGGAATAAGACATGGAATCAGAAGCTACAGAGCTTAAAAAAAGCTAGCAAGCCTTTCTGGAATATCATTAAGGTAATCAAATGAAAGAACTGCCATATTCCTGCCTTAAAAGTAGGTAATTCAATTATGCTCTCTCTACCTGAAAAAGCAAATGCATTAGCTTACGAATTTAGTCATAACCACTCTATTACCACCTCTTTAAGTGGGAGTAACCTGGAACTTTTTGTTGAACAATCTGTGAACTTGCTTAATACACAGTCCACTGATGGAAGCGACAAGTTTATATCCTATAACGATCTAGTGAATGTTATAACTACTCTAAGGACACGAAAGTCCGCAGGATTTGATGGGATTAAAAACTTGTTCATTAAGAATCTCCCCAAAATAGGCATAAAACGTTTGCAGCAAATTTTCAACTGCTGCATTAAACTTGGGTACTTTCCCAACAATTGGAAAACTGCAAAAATAATCCCAATTCTAAAGCCAGGTAAGAATGCAAATATGCCTTGCAACTATAGGCCAATAAGTTTACTAAGCTCCCTTAGCAAATGCTTCGAACAACTAATTAAAAACAAATTAGTAGCTCATATAGGCACACACAATATCTTGCCGCCCGAACAATTTGGTTTTCGAACCCATCATAGCACAGTTCATCAAGTCCATCGTATCACCAATCACATTAAGAATAATTTTGCTTTAGGAAATAGTACCGGTATGGTATTACTCGACGTAGAAAAAGCATTCGATACTGTTTGGCATAATGGTCTGCTTCACAAGTTAATAACGTTAAATTTTCCCATTTATTTAATTAAAATAATCCAGTCCTTTTTATCGTGTCGTAAGTTCAAAGTGTCCGTTAACAACTGGACATCACATGATCACCTTATTGGTGCAGGCGTACCTCAAGGATCAGTCCTTGCTCCAATTCTATTTAGCCTTTAGACATCAGACTTTCCACGCCTAAGAAACAGCGAATTAGCCATGTTTGCAGATGATACGTGTATTTATACGTCGGATGCAATTGGTTTCAATATTGAAACGAGTTTACAATCCGCCTTAAATACGATAGAAATGTACTTTATTACTTGGAAGATAAAAATAAATGCTTCTAAGACCCAGGCTATCTTTTTTACAAGGAAAAGAAAAGCCTGTTTCTTACCAAGCAGCAGCCTTGTAATAAACGGTACACAGACCGAGTGGAAATCTAGCGCTAAATATCTTGGTGTACATCTAGATAAAACATTAGTCTTTGGTTTACATATTCAAGAAATCATCAATAAGGTGAACAAAACGACATTGATCTTGTACCCATTCGTTATTATTTTTAAAACTATTTTTCAAGCAATTATATTTTATGGCTCACCTGTATGGGGTAACAGTGCATATAGGCACATTCGAAGGCTTCAAATATGCCAGAATAAACTCCTTAAACTTTTCTTAAAACTACCGCGGCTATTTCCCACAGACGAGCTGCACACGTTAGCGAAAATTGAACAGGTGTTACCTAGAATACAGAAACTAAGCGATCGCTACAATATCACTTGCATATCATCTGACAATGACTTGGTTGCAAATCTAGCTACTTAGCATACACTTTATTGGAGTATATATTAAATTGTCTATTTAGCTTTCTATGAGCTATTATTTATTTATTTATTTATTTACTTATTTTTTTTATCTACTTATTGGTTTATATGATTATTTATTTACTTACTAAGTTATTTACCTATTTTTTGTTACTTAATTTGTATTTATTGATTGTTAGTCTACTTATTTATTTATTTATCTACTATTTTTTTTTATATTTATTTACTTATTTATTTATTTACTAATTCATTTATTTATTATTACTTTATTAAGTATTTATTTATTTATTAATTTATTTATTTATTTACTTATTTATTTATTTATTCATCTATTTATTTATTTATTTATGTATTTATTTATTTATCTATTTATTCATCTATTTATTTATTTATTTATCGTATTTATGTCATTATTTATTTATATGTTGTTATTTATTCATTTCCTTATTTATTTATTTATATTTATTGGGCATACATTCAATTGCTCTGTCTGTCCCTCTTAGATGTATTAAAATTATTTATTTACATTAAGTGTTATATATATGTATAAGCACTTCATAATTCAAGGTTGATTTCAAGCAAGTACTGCTTATGACTTTCATCGCCCCATCTTCTCTCCACTTCAGTATCTATTTTTTAATGAAGGTTTTTTCAGTAGCTTTTCCTTCAAACAAACTCGAATTTATAATATATGTTTTGTGGTAATAGTTTTTGTATTTTCAGTAGTAAGGTAGTGTTATACCATATCTCTGTAAATTGTGCAATATAGACTTAAGAAAATAATGCATCCTTATAGCTACAATAAAACAAATGAAAAGACCCCCTCGAACAATCACATGTCATTAATTTCAAAATTGTATCATTTGGGCTTTCACTCGAACTCACTTAATTGGATGAAGTCATACTTGTCCAATCGGATCCAATTTGTTAAAACCGATGATTGTCTCTCCAAAGCCATAAGAGTAGCGTCAGGTGTTGCTCAAGGTAGTCATCTCGGCCCTTTTCTGTTCCTATTATTTATTAATGACCTCCAGCTAGTAATCAAACATTCAGAATGTCTTTTGCTTGCGGATGACCTGAAGATTTTTCGATCAATAAAAACGAAATATGATTTTAACCTTTTACAGGAAGATATCACCGCCGTCGATAATTGGTGTTAAAAATAATAAATTACTTATGAACACTTCTAAATGACAATGCTTCACACTTTCTAGGGCTTTTCGACCTGTTTTGTACAATTATACCATAAAACTAAATTCTCTCGATAGAGTGTCCTCGAAGAAAGACATAGGGGTAATATTTGATCCTCGACTTACTTTTATTGAACATATGGTATAGACTACTTTGTTTGTAAAGCCAACTCAATGCTAGGTTTCATTAAACAAAATTCTAAAGATTTCACTGACCCCTATACTTTCAAGATCTTATTTACATCTCTTGTTATTGTTTTATTCACATCTCTATTTTATTCTTCATGAGGTCCAAAGTCTGCCTATGACCGATTTTGTCAGAGCAATCTTCTTCTTCTTCCTATTTCGGCCAGGTTATGATCCGAAAGCAAGGAATCATAACCCTCCCACTACACCGCATTTCTACTGATGCGCCTGTGCGGTTCGCCTATTTGACTTCAGAAAATATCGGCAGGCCTCCTGATTTTGGATCACTCGGTTACTGAGGCCAATGAAATGCCGGTGTTGTCGCATTTGTGTGATCTAGGTGTTTATAGGCCTGCCTCTCCTGCCTCGCGATGTCTTTGGAACGTGCATTGAAATTGCCTTTCTAACAGGGTTCAAATGATCTCTACTTTGAACACTTCAATACCAGCTGAGCTGGTCGCGCTCTATCTTTCGTAAGATGGTTTCTTTGACGTGAAGGCTCGTAACTTTGACCGGTCATGCTTCCAACGTTCCAACTCGCGACCCTCAAATTTCCTCCAAACTCTGTAGCTCTGACCGCAACATTTCTGCTCGGTCCAGGAACAGACACCAACAATTCCTGTAGCTCTACGATGCATAGAGGGCTCACTAGTTGGAGAACTAGATGATCCGTCTGATAAACTTCAAGAAAACCTTACAATCAGCTCGAGAGACGCTAGGGAAGAACTCTTAAGGGATTCCACGGATAAGATAATTAGCGAAACAATTTTTTTTTTAATTTTCACATGCAAATCTCGAATACCCATTTCCACTGAAATAAAAGAAAACAAACAAATTTGTTATAAAAATAAACCGAATTATGGTCTACCAAAATAGGGGAAGGGAATCAGAGATCTAATTCAAAATTACATCCCAAATCGATTATTTTCGCAAAGAAAATCTTGTTTATGTCTCTCTGTCCCATAGCGTGGTCATTTGGGTTGTATACTCAAAGTTTTAATACAATTTGACATGGTTCAGATGATAGACGGTTGGTCCTTGTGATATTTATAATAATGGTCATCAGGCCAATTGAATTGATAATGAATGAAAATTATTACTTCTGAAGTCGCGAGTTAAGAAAAAAAATTAACTTTTTAAAATTCATAAGTTATGAATGATGATTTTCCTTATTTTCGTATTCATATATTCCTTTTCGGGGACCGGCGGAAATTCTAATTGCTTCTGGATCAAACGTAAAGGAAATTTAATTTGATTTCGCTTCAATTAAGTCGAATAATGTAGATATAATTTGCAATGCTCAAAGGTTACTCAGTTATGTATTAAAAACAAAATATCCTGGACACTTTTTTTAACATAAGATACCAAAAATTGTTCAGGGTTTCCTTAATGATTCCATGGAAAACCTATTGCTTTCACTTTGTCGTCTGTCCGTCTCCCTGTTTATCTCCACCTTCTAGTTGCTAGACTGACAGAAACTTTATTTTTATAGACACTGCGTAGTATTGGCCTTTAGGTCTATCCGGTGCATATGAAATATTTTGCAAATGAAATATTATTTTGGACATGGATATAGTAGGTACAAGCTGATGTCGCTTATAACTCGGTTAGTTCGTCGTTGAATATTCTTCTCCACTCTCCGTTTTTACAAAAGGAATTGAAAACCATTCAAAGAACTTTTGTTCGAAATAGTCAATGATACTTTCACCCAGTTTTGTTATAATCCATGCAGTGGGGAAGCATTTAGGTTTCCCGATGAAAAATTGACTACACCATTTATTTACTTTTAGCTTTTTAGGGGCGAGATTGAGATCGCTGTGATTGAGATCGCTGTTCATAATCACTCTCTTTTTCTTTGAGTAGGACATACCTAGTTGGGATTACAGCTTGGTGATAGGCACAGATCAAATCACTGGGCGCACTTGTTATCGGATTATGATTGCTCTACATATATGGTACAACAGTTCAGTGTTTATAAATAGTATACACTTGTACAAGGAGGCCTAAAATGTGTCACCCTACTAGAAGATGCTATAACTGTTGCAAATGGTGGCAACAGTCAGTTTTGGTTTGATACTTCTTAAGTAAATAAATGCAGAATACACGTCGATAAGCCATGGAACGCTATACTCCTCAAGATCACGGAATATTTACTCGTGACTTGTGATTTTCGATCGAAATTTATAATGAGCGACGAGGCCCATTTTCATCTGAACGGATACGTAAACAAACGCTTCTGGGGCACTGAGAATCCATATATCATTCACGAAGAGCCATTACATCCACTCAAAGTCACTGCATGGTGCGACATTTACATAGCGCCGGAGGTGTCATCGGGCGTTATTTTTTCGAGGACGCTGTGGTTAACACGGTTACTGTGACTAGTGAGCGATACAGAACTATGATCAAGGAGTTTTTATTACCGCAAATTGATGAATTGACACTGGAGGACATGTGGTTACAACAGGACGGTGCAACCGCATACACAGCTAGTGCGATAATGGATATTTTGAAGGATGCGTTTCCGGGTCGCCTAATGTCTCGATGTGCCGATTTGCACTGGTCGGCAAGATCGTCCGATTTGAAGGCTCCAGACTTCTGTCTTTGGACATTTTTGAAGTCAGTAGTCTATGAGAAGAAACCACAGACTCTGGTAGCTCTCAAAGAAAATATCTGACAAGAGTGCGAGAACTAATCGAACAAAATTTAAAGGTCCAAATAAACATAAAAAAAATAAAAATAAAAAATATGAAATTATGTCGTACATTGCTCTACTTTAAAAAAAAAAAAATAAAGTATAGATAGTACAAGAAGGAAAATTGTAAGATTATGTGCCTACCATGCTAAGTTTAGGTTAGATGCTAATAAAGCGATAATTCAATGCATGATTACGAAAGAGAGAAAGCAGATTCCATTTCTGTATTCCATTAAAGATCTCTTTAGTTTCATCTAGTGTGAGAGATCCCTTAGAAAAATGAACTAAATGCAGTTCTAATAAAATTGGACACACTGCGACAAAGTCATAGACATCTTCACCCTCATAACGACTACAAAGGGTGCAGATGGACCGAATGTCTATGTGGTATATAATTGAGTCTTAGAAGCTCCGTCTCCGCCTTAAAAATGTGACTTATTTGTTCGAGTATAAGTTCTCTATTAAAATAGCTATTGGAGCCCAGTCAGTGATTAAGAGATTTATAAATAAGACGTGGTAAGGATGTTTGGGCACTGGTTACGCATTCTTGATACCACAGATCGTCAAATCTTTTAATACAGTTGTATAGTTTATCTTCCCACTCATTCATGTTAACTTCTGCAGAATCACTCCATTCTTTGAAAGGCGATAAATTGCACTGACGTGCAAACTTCATCACTATAAGTATGTAGTCGGCATTCGCTTTTAAATTGCGTACATAAATTTGAGGAAGACCAGACTCGACATAATTAGCATAGGTTCAAGTTGTAGCCGGCAGTTCAAAAATACGCTTAAAGAAAAAGCGTTGAACAATTTCAAACTCGTTGAAGTATTGGTAGTCATATATATAATAAAATGTCAGATAGCTATTGCATGGAGAAAACATTTTTATTAATAAGTAAATCTAACTAATGGATAACCTCGCTAACTACGAGTTAGCTAACTCATTAGTTATCGGTGTGTTAGCGATCTTTTATTAATACGGCTGGAAGTCGTTAGCAAAGAAACTTCTCCACATGAGTTTAATATCCGTTTTAGCCGCTAATGACTTCTGGTGAACATGTGGATGCATATCAAGATTTAAAGAAAGTTGAAGTCCCAAATATTTGAACTCATTAACGACTTCAATCTGTTCTCCCACTAAAGATCAGTTCCTTGCAGTGTTCTCCTACGCCGTTTAGGTCCGAAGATCATAACCTCAGACTTAGAGGTGTTTATTTTAAGATCCCTAGGTGCTCAGTAACTTTTTTATTTATTTACTTATAACTGAAGAGTACACGGATTCTCCGCCAAAATGACTTAGTCGTCGGCAAAGAGAAGACCCCTTACCGCAACGTCACCGACTTTAACACCACCAGGTAAACAATTTATTAGGTTTTCAACATTGGACTCAGAACACAACCTCGAAACCTCTGGTACTGTTTCAGTATTAAATACTACATTATAAAAAGACAATACTTATTGCAGTTTTTCATTTTTCCGAGGGCGGTTATTAACTCAGGCCTAGTTATAGGCATCCAATTCTGCAACGGCCAAATAAGGTAAAGCGTACTGAAAATTTGATTGATTGGACTGCTGACTAAGAAATTTTTTAAAGTAATCCGACAGTATTTCAGAACCAATGGCACAAGAAGCCGTTGATTAGCAACCACCTAACATTCGCACAACTGTCCAGAAAGACCTAGAATCTTTACGCGGCTTTAACTAAGAAGCAAGGTCTGCAAAATATTCTGCATGTTTTCTCTTGCACAATTGGTTGTAGGCTTTTTCATTTTTTTTTCTGTTTTAGACATCATCAATGACAATTTAAAGTCATAATGTCTTAGGCATTATTATCAATATGCTGATTGAGGCAGTTATTCTAAGCCGTAGCGTTCATACAGAACCCTTCCTTTACGGAAGAGAGGCCCGTCAAATTTATCGTGAGTAAAATTACAATACTTTTGACTGATCCATATGACGAGTCATCGAAATTCGCGCACTTAATACCTACCCCAAAAGGATATGCAAGTATCTCTCCTTTATTATACCCTTGAGCGATTGACTTAAAAAATTATTTATCAATTTTCTTTGTAAAATATCCATTGAACGGTGCGGGCTCATGCTCAGTCACTTACGTATTCATGAAGAAAATTCCCCCGAAATATTACCGGCTTCCTTCGACATTCAATCGCATAACAGTCGTTAATCTGCGAATGTATTCGTAATCTCAAGATTTTCCCCAGAAAATGTTTCTACTTCTCGTTCATGTGGGGAAACCCAACAAAATGGAATAACATCACACAAAATGAAACCAAAACAATGTGGATGGCTTCGCGGCGGCAGCAGCAAACGAGCCGCCATTATAAGCCCAACATACGCCAAACGCACGCACGCGGCGGGGATTATGTGTTCTAAATCATCATCCAAATTCGATTTAAGGTCCAATCCCTCAGAGACAAATTATATTACGTTATACTCCACATTTGTACTACGATGTGGAGTAAATTCCACTTTGGTATGATAAATCCTCTCAGCCAGTGCTGGGTTCCTTCCGAATGGAACTGTAGCGTCCTTGACAAAGGTCGGGCGGCAGCACTGCGCGTTGGATGCTTCATTAAATTATTACATTTCATTCGTGCATCATAAATTAGTTCACGAGGTAAAGTGGCTGTAATGTATATTTTTCTCTCATATTCCATCGTTTTTAACCTCGCACATCCGCATGTTAACCATAAAAATAAATCACTTGGCAACATTCCGACGCGGCATCAGTAGCAAGCGGCAGTCTCGTCCTCGGGAAAGGTGTTAAAATTTATCAAAAGTCATTTCGCCATCCGATAATTCTTGCTGCATATTTACATACCCTGGAGTATTCCACGAGCGCGCGAATTGTGAACACCATGCATGCTTTGTATGCTCTATACACACAGTGATAGATGATGATCTGTGAAATCGTGCTAAGCTCATTTCGAGCGCGTTGCGAAATGGAGTAGGTTTATATACACAAAAAAAATTGCGTTCGGCGGAATACGCTTTTAGACACGTCCTTCCGGTAGGGTTAAACAAATTCATAAATATTCTTACCCAGATGTGGACGCACATAAAGATGGTGTCAGATGTGTGTATTTGGGAAATTATCATGATTTACGGAGTTGAATTTGGTGTTTAGCCTCGGGAGCCAGAGGGGGAAAATAAGTTTCATTCATAGTTCATGAAATAAGTGGTGGTATGAGGGATTAGTTTCAGGAAGCCCATGTAGGAAATGATTAGCAAAAGAATCGATGCTCAGCTACGAAGACCTATTACCTTAGGGGTACGTTCTAGTTGTAGATGATTAAATCCCATTCAGAGTGATCTGGGGCAAATTCTTACAATGGGCGGGATAGGGAGGCTACGAATACTTTTTGTGTAAATGATTGAAACGCAGATTATCATTAGGTACACATGAAAGCTTATGAAGGAAGTAAGGTATCAGGAAATTGCAATATAACCATTTTCGTATCTACGCATTTGGGTTTGGTAGGGTATCTGCTTTGAGCTTCAGCTAGGGAACACATAGACAAGAGATTAGATCTATTGTTTTACCATTTGTTAAACATAACGTATTATCTCAGTTAGGAGATTGCATTTGGTGAACTTGTACTCTTGAGCTGTTTTAAGACAGACAGACAGGGACATGATAAGTTGCCAGTTGCAGTTAACCTTATGTAATTTTTTTTTAACTTTTGCAGCCAATTTAATTTGCTAATTCACAGAATGTGGGATACAGTCTCTTACCCTCTGCAGCTTCTACAAAATTTATTGGAGAAATCTTCCAGTCTTCTGCTATGTTTGCCTGTCAAGCAATGCCCTATGAAGGCACTAGTAGTAAACCTAACATTTTCCCTACAAATTCAGGTGAATCTGTCTGTCCTTTTGAAGTTCACGTCGGACAAGGTTTGCTTGGACGTGGGAGTGATATTGATATTGCTCCACCTGACATCTGCTTCAGTGTGCAGATGGAACTTACGAACATTAATAGGGATAAGCCCCGACTGGCCTACGGCCTTTTCCTTAAGGATTGATATGGTCATCAAACTACCATCAAGCCCTTGAGATCTTTCCTGCTATCCTCTTGAAATACATACGGGTACGTTTTACATGAATTTGTGTCATAGCTAAAATCAAGTTCACAAAGAAAACTTGGAATATTTTTAAGGTGAGGAGGAAATGATGTCAGATGAGGATGAAACCCCTTTCTGAAAGTGTTTCATTCTGAACCGAGCAATGGCGGGACAATCGAACAAAATATTGTTTGGCGGTTTTGGTGTCCTCGAGACATAACCTGCACGTGTCTGATTGGTCCTTTTCCAGTTTTCTTGAGAGAAAAGAAAGCAATGACCAGCTCGACAGTCAGATAAGATCTTAGCATTGTATTAGTTCATTGGTATTGTACTTTTTGTTCTTTTATTGAAGAAATCGATAAATTTCTTGGCAAGGCTTAGGTCAGTTTATGAGTCCTAATATGAGAGGTCTGCATGTTATTCCAAGCGATTTACCTATGTCTTTATTTGGTTGACAGGAAAGCCACAAAAGGGACTTGTTGTTTGCCATGCTCTTGCGACCAGGAACAAAATTTTAAATTTTTTATTGCATATAGCAAGCTGCAGAAGTGTTTGTAGTCAGTTTCAAATCAGCTCAGACCTAAAATTGAAGGACTTGAAATCTTTGACAGCTGCTTGACTATTCAATAAAATGCTTGTTTTAAATCTTCGAAGCTTGAAAGACGTACATCATCTTAATGGAGAAGATTTAGAAGATTTAAAAGGGGCCATTGATTGATTGTTTGGGTATGAAGTCAGTTGTACAGACTGTTGTTCAACGAAATAGTTGCAAGAATTTTCAGATGTCCAATTAATTCATGAGTTTTGATATAGGATATAGCTTTAAGGCGCTGGCAGCCACAGTGTTCATAATTATTTTGTGCAGTGGTAGGAAGTCTAGTCCAGAGTATCATTTTTAGCTTGACGCCCCCTTTTCTGACGAAATAAAAACAGGTCCAGAAGGCTTTAGTCGTCTTTTCCATACGACGTTAGACCAAGCATAGAAAAACTTCCCCAATAGATATCGCTTAACCAACTCGTAGGCTTTAATTGCTGCCTCATAAAGTGTTCAAGGTTTTATGTAAAGGGGGAATGCAAAGTCTTTCGCGTGTCATTTGAGTGACCTGGAAATACGGTGAAAAGCTGGCGGTTGGCCGTCTTTTTATAAAGAAGAGTAAACGAGATTACCCAGGGGTTGAGTTTCCCTAGAGAAGTCTCTGCTAAGGTAATAGAAATGCATTTCAGAACTGTAGTTGAGTCACTACCAACCGCTAATTCACTCCCTGAATAGTGCTTGAGAAGGTGTGGCGGTATGCTAAAACCCATCCACAATAGGCTTTTGGATTTTGAAAAGACATACAGGCTTAATCAATGCAAAATTGTCGAATATTTGGCAGAAGTATGGGATCGATGGTTCTTTGTTATAGGCCATTGGGGCTTTATATACAAACCGCAGAAGCTGTGTTCGGGTAAACGGCGTTAAAACAATGCCTTACACTGTGCGCCTTGGACAACGTTAGGAATGCGTTTGCTTCATTACATATATGGACGGGGTATTACAAAGCAGCCGGGGCGGAGAATGTTTCAAATTAGGAGACTTAGGGATTAGACATCTACTATTCTTAGAGGATCATCTGCAACATTTTGCAGCCATCTGTGATAATGCTGGAATGAAGATAAAAGTAAGCAAGTCGGAAGTCGTGATAATTTGCAGAATACCTGTTAAGTACACTCAACAAGTTGGTGGAATCCCATTCAAGCAGGTGGACAAGTTTTTGCACCTTGGGGTTTTATTTACCAATGATGGAAAAAGTACCCCAAACCTCCTGCCAATATCTGTCATGATTTCCATGCTGTTAGAAAAGATACGATGGCAAACGACTAACAAAGGCCTCGTAGGGGCAGCATCTCCCGATAGGTGTTGGTCCGCTAAGTAACGAGTAGGAGCCACTGCAGCCGAAAACCTAGCAGCTCTGTTAGTAAGTCCTACTCCCACCTCCTCGTGGTGCCATCTGGGAATTTCTTCGGAAATTGCTAACGGGAGAGGACGAATGGCGAGCTTCCTGCGCCAAAAAACAGGATAAGTGTCGGTTGGTCTGTGGCCCAGCGAGCCGCAACCGTAAAACAAACTATTGCTCCGAAACGGAAACATACGCCTCGGATACGGACTGATCATTTGTTGACGACCTTTGGCTATCGGACACGGACAACGATCGGATTCTGGAACGTTAAGACCCTCCTGGACTCACTCAAGGAAGGGCCTTATAACGCCAGATTCCTCCAATTGGAGCGCGAATTCGCACGGTATAAAATCGACATCTTAGGGCTGAGCGAGATAAGATGGTACGATGCTGGGGAATATATCTCCCCAACAAAAAGCACTGTCATGCTCTACTCTGGTAAACCAGCTGGAAGTGCACGGAGTTCTGGCGTAGGACTCATGCTAACTCCAGCAGCACGTAGTAGCCTCATATCCTGGAAACCCCATAGTGACCGGATATTGACGTCTAGGTTCCAGAGTAGAGTTAGAAAAATTACCATCATACAGTGTTATGCTCCGACTCTAGACGCGACTGAGGATGAAAAGAATAATTTTTATAGCCACTTAGGTGCCGCCTACAACCAAACGCCTAATGGAGACATCGTAATGGTAATGGGAGATCTCAATGCCAAGGTGGGTAGCGACAACACCATGCTTAAGCACGTGATGGGGAGTTCACGGCGTGGGAGACCGTAATGACAATGGTGAGCGGTTTGTGGACTTCTGCAATACCAACCGCCTAGTCATCGGAGGTACGCTGTTTAAGCATAACTCCTGCCATAAGATCAGTTGGGTCTCTACTGATAGGCAACGAACATCCAACCAGATCGACCACATTGCGATCAGTCGCCGCTTTAGAAATTGTCTCCTGGACGTCCGAAACAGACGTGGAGCTGACGTCGGACAAGAACGAGATCACCATCTTATGGTAGCTCATTTACGCCTTCGTACTGCATCCGTCAACAGCAACCGCTCAAACCTGCTTAACATCACCAGGTTTAATATCGACAGGCTCAAGGTTCCCCAAGTGCGCCAACAGTTCAGGGACCATCTTGCCTTAGAAGCAGAAGCAATCAGCAGCATAGAGAACATGGATGACCACTGGAGTGCTGTGAAAAATGCTTTTGCGACTGGGGCACGCACTTATGTCGGTAAAAAGCAGAAACACCACCGCACATGGCTTTCTACAGACACCTGGAGACGGATCGATGAGCGTACAGCAATCAAGGCTCGGATTGCAGCGGCCTCAGCAGTAGAGAGAACCGAGCTTGAAGCCCAATACCGTGCGAAGAAGAAAGAAGTGCAGCGTAGTGTGAGACGTGACAAGCGTCAACATGTCAACTCACTGGCCTCAAGGGCTGAAGAAGCAGCGAGTAGGTGCGACAGTAGGACTGTTTACAACATCACTAAGGAGCTCATTGGTGGTCGAAACTCCAAACAACATACAGTGAAGAGTCTAGACGGTGACCTTCTGATTTCGGATGAGGATCAGCTCACTAGATGGAGAGAACATTTTGCTGCAGTGCTAAATCACTTAGACGACGGCGGTATGATCTTGAATTCGAATGAGCAGTTCGAAGCAACAAATTCCCGAATTCGCACCGTACCTCCCAGTAAAGCTGGAATAATAACAGCAATCAAGTCCCTCAAGAAAAACAAAGCGGTGGGTATTGATGGTATCCCTGCCGAGCTATTTCAAGCGGCGCCAAATACATCGGCAGATTTGCTGCATCCGCTAATACGGAGAGCTTGGGATAGTGAACAATTTCCACAGGAGTGGAAAAGGGGGATGATCATTAAGCTTCCAAAGAAGGGTAACTTGATGGAGTGCGGTAACTGGAGAGGTATATGTGTTCTTCCAGCTGTAGCCAAAATAATAGCTAGAATAATTCTAGAACGAATTAAAGATCATTTAGATTCAACTCTCGATGTCGAACAGGCAGGCTTTCGCGCTGGATCCTCCTGCATCGACCACATAAACACCTTACGGATCATAATCGAACAATGCGTTGAGTATAGGTCTCCGCTACATTTACTGTTTATCGACTTCGAGAAGGCTTTCGACAACTTGAATCGAGATGCTATCTGGCTGGCCTTGCGCAGGAGAGGCATTCCAGAAAAGCTTATAGCTATTATCAAGGCTACATATGAGGGCGGCAAGTGTCACGTCGTGCACAATGGTAAGGTGTCGGAGGACTTTGAAGTCCAAAGTGGAGTACGTCAAGGGTGCATACTGTCCCCACTATTGTTCTTGGTGGTTATCAGCGATGTACTCCGTGCAGCATTGACGGAAGCTAATTCTGGAATTCGTTGGACTATGACATCTTACCTTAAACACCTAGATTACGCTGACGATGTTTGTCTACTTTCACATCGGATAATGGATCTTCATTTGATGGCCCAAAATCTAGAAGCTGAGGCAAACAAAGTGGGGCTAAAAATAAACACAGCCAAAACAAAAGCCCTGAGTACTTCCAATACCCGCGCTCAACTTAACATTGCCGGAAAGCAAGTCGAGAAAGTTGATAACTTTCTATATTTAGGAAGTGTCGTCTCGGCTAATCGCGGTGGCACCGAACTGGATGTGTGCAGCAGAATCGGGAAGGCTAAAGCTGCGTTCGGAATGCTGTCCAAAATCTGGAGAAGCAATGTTATTAGCTTAAGAACCAAGCTACGACTGTTCCGCTCCAACGTAGAATCAGTGCTGCTTTATGGGTGCAGTACCTGGAAGGTGGACACCATTAACACACGCAAGATGCAAGTCTTCGTAAACAAATGCTTAAGAATCATCTTGAGGATTTTTTGGCCGAACCGCATCTCCAACGAACAACTTTATCTGAGAACGGGCCAAGAACCTATAAGCATTACTATACGAAGAAGAAAGTGGCAATGGATTGGACACACCCTACGGCGCGAAGACAACTCCATTGCGAAATACGCTAGCAGTGGAATCCGCTCACCCAGGCAGGCAGAATAGCGGGACGCCCTAGGCAAACGTGGCGCAGAACAGTTGAGGAGGAATCGAGCTCTTTAGGAATGAGTTGGAGGCAGCTCAAATGCGTTGCAGAACTCCGAACACGATGGCGCGCAGGCGTGGTTGACGCCCTATGCCCCCCGAGGGGTTAAAGGACATAAGAGAGAGAAAAGATACCCCTTTTAGGCCTAGGAGTAGATATCTGGATCAAATCCGACATCTCTACTGGACCCGTATAGGAATTTCTAATAAAAAGTTGGAGACGATTGTGTAAAATGTAAATGTGAATCACTGAATCGATATCTACGGAACATAATAGGTGTTGTCTAGTTTATTTTGTATCACTTACTTATTGGTAACATTTTTCGAAGGCGTGATAGTTACGAGGGAGCGTTTTGCAGAATGAGTAGGTAGGTCATTACTGAGGGTAGTTTACTGAGACGTAACGAGTTCAGGGACTCATTATTAGTATAAACAGCAAGTTTTATTTTAATCGAGCCATTTGTTTTGAACTATCGTCGACTAAGCACCTCAATCGGGAAGAAATATGGAGAAAATCGAGTACCGCGCTGTTATAAAGTTCTTCACCAAACAAGGAATGTCGGCTCTAACAATAGTGAAAGAGACGGCATCCGTTTATGGGGACTCTTTTTCGGATAAAACCATGATTTGCAAGAGACACCATCTTTATAAACAGGATAGACTCACTTGAAGATGACCCGATCTTCAGGACAGCCGATCGAAGTGACCACTCCAGAAATTGTTCAAAAAGTCGAAAAAATGAACTATTACGCCTGACCTACAAGTGGAGATGTGACGGATGTTCTGGGCAAAGTAGATATAAACAAACCTTAACAGAGGGTTTTAGCGATGAAATTTTGTTTTCAGTGAACTAAGTGCCTATAAGGCTCGTGTGTGGGAGCTGCAATAGTGTTGTTTGGCAGAATTCCCGATCAAACTCAGACAGTGATTAAAATTCCTACTATACACATAAATAATTAAAACATAAATCTATCTATATTAAAAACATATAAAATACAATGTGTGCTACAAGCAATAAGAAATAATCCAATTACGAATATTTTAGAAAAAATCTTAAACGTTAAAATGTTTTGTTTATTTCTTAAAACATTCAAAGTCTTTATTTTATTATTATCTTACTTTATAAGTACAGTAAAATTCAAAACTTGCATTGCTATTTAGGCTGCAAGCGATGCCAATAGTAAGATTTCAAATTAAGTTCTGCTAGAATGCGAACTTTTCACACTGTGCTGCGCCTTAATCCTAGAGCGGTTGAAAGAAGCTATCGAAGAAAAAAGAAGGGGAAAGTTAGCGAAAGATGTCCTCCTTCTGCAGGACATTACACCTGTTCACAAAAGTCATGTTGCGTTGTTTGCCATGCATAAGGTGGGCTTTGATATTTTGGATCACCCACCCTACAGCCCTGACCTGGCTCCCAGCGATTATTATCTTTCCCCAAAATTTAACTTCGTGGGAAGAAGTGGGCGCCGTGGCGTAAGTGGTTAGTGTGTCGGATCACTACGCATGAGGTTCCAAGTTCGAATCCCACAAAATACCAAAAAAAGTTTTTTCACGGTCCCACCTCTCGCGAGCGTCTGACAAACATCCGAGAGTATTGTTGTCACGAAAAAGCTTCTCAAATCGCCGTTCGGATTCGGCATTAAACTGTAGGTCCCTTTCATTCGTGTGAAAAATATAACGCACACAACATGAGTGGTTGCGAGAAGCTAAGCCCTGGCACTTTAAAGAGCTGTTGCGCCAAATATTTGTTTTGTTTGGGAAGAAGTTTTCAAGCAATGAAGAAGTGAAGGACGCAGTTTCGGCTTACTTTTATTGAAAAGGAAAAATATATTTGCATTTTTATTTTCACTTCTTACCCCTCATTTCACGAGCTTAAAAACGCCCCCTCGTATATAGCAATCTGTGCACTGCATAAATCAAAGCCGATAGCTACATAGTACAAAATGGTTGAAGAAGAATCACCGCAACTGAAAAAGACCTCAATTGCATTGCCAGTAGCCTTACTCGAAAGAGTGAAAATGTTGTGTTGGTTCTAAGAGAAATAGAATTCAATGAAACTAAAGTTTTGAACGAACTAATGAAGTAGCATTCGAAAACTCTGTGATTCCACCCAATAAATTGTTCGAGGTTTAGCAAATATTCAGTCGAGGCTTGTTTGAAAACGATAGATGAAACAGTTTAGTTAATTAGTAAGAGCTTTGTGACACGAATCACTAATGCCTCACCACATGTTTAGAAAGATTAGATATGACGAATATATCGTTTGTGTATAGTTACTCAATAGTTAGTGTCCTAACTCTTGAAATAGAGCCGCTTTAAGTGTCACATTGCCTGATAGGATCATTTTTACTATTCATTGCAATAGCCATATAGAACGGTGAGCATTTGATTACTAAGCTTCCGCGATGTGGATAAAAATCAACATGGTTGAGGATGGGAAATCCTCTTCGAAATTATTAAACAAAAAATCGCATAAAGAATGAACGAAATAAAATCATAGAATCAATAACATAATAAAATATTTTACCGACACGAATATCATGTTCTGGGGGAAAAAAATGAGGTGCCAGCGCATAAGGCATAATGTGCCTGTATATATATACTCATATATATATATATATATAGAGTATATACTCGTAGTACCTGGTAGGTGTGATGAAATTGCATAAACATTTCGAAGTATTCGCGTGAGTTATTGAAGTGATTGTGTGAAAAGTATGCGTCGATTAAAGATGGGTTACACATTTTGAGGAAAAAGAAGCGCCAGCTTATAAAAAAAGACTTTAGACATTCCCTTTCATCAGCTGAAAGACACCACCGGGTGAAAACAGAAAAATGTAGAAAATAAATTAAACCTTGATGTAAATATACATTAACCCTGAAGGATATTTTTACTTTAACTGAGATATACAATTTTTTATGGTTGAAACTTTTATATCTATAATTAGTGATTGTTATGGATAATTACTGAACATGTTACTGAAACAGTTAACGCATTTTCAGAAATTAGTGTTCAAATGGCGGGAGAGGTTTTTTTTAAATTAATTTTTCCACGACAATAGTCTCGAATTGTATTAACATTTTCAATATTTGTTAAGACGAAAAATGAATTATGGTTTAATACAGACTTTCATGACGTTAAACAATTATTTAATATCTAAAAAAAACATATGGGGTGTGGCTGCAAAATTTCTCAATTAAAAAAAGTAAAATAATATAAGAATGCTACCTGTTTATAACATTCACTGTCAGAGCATAAAAATGAGCACATCTAGGTCACACGTGTTTGCACAGTTTGACTGAAAATTGGATAAGTTTGCTTCACATTCACTTCAACTCTTAACCTTCATCCCATCCTTGTGTAGAGAACTACACATAAACTACCTCTTTTCTTATTATTTTCAAACACCACTAATTGTTAACTTCTGGAATATTCTGACTTTATTATAATCCTTATTTTACGAAAAAAAAAACGTATTTCCCCATAAAAAAAAGTTTATGATGGTTGTTATTGCTAAAGTTACGTTGTCTACCTTTTTGTGTAGATTTCTACACATATGAATAATTAGTGCATTTCATATAAAATGCCAGTTGAATTGAGTCTTTTCGTGCATATATATTGTGAATTTAATAATAATAATTAAAAAAAAACTATGCCAAGAACAAGATATCTTACAGTTGAAGAAATGGAAGCATTTTTGAATGAAAGTGATGGTGATGATAGTGATATTTCTGAAGACAGCGATGACGAATTTGTGCCAGAAGAAAATGTTGGTGATGACAATGACTTCTATTCAGACGATAGTGATTTTGACGTTGGTATGTTCTTCTATATGTTATGTTTGGAAAATTCAAACATATTTGGGAAAAGTAATTGGTGCCATTTCGTGTGAAAAAAGACAAGGCGAACGTGTTATTTTGGATCTCGTTGATGGTTTGAAAGGTCACAACATAACAATGGATAACTTCTTTTCTTCGTATGATCTTGGTCAAAACTTATTGTCAAAAGATTTTACAATGGTTGGCACTATGAGAAAAAATAAAAGAAACATTCCACCAAAGCTTCTTGAATGTAAAAAAAGGCCGTTGTATCAATCTACATTTGCATTTACCGAGAACATAGCACTTGTTTCGTACATTGGAAGGAAGAATTAATGTACTGTATTGCAAAGTAACATACAATGCATAACTCTATGGAAATTATACCTGGTGAAAAAAAGTTACCATCAATTATAGAGTATTACAATAAAACAAAAGGTTTGTTCATATACACTGCCTTTTCAAATTTGAAGTCCTCTAATAATTTTTGTTTTCATTTTCTACGTGAACTTGGAATTTCACTTGCAAAACCATATACGGCAGCTAAAAGTGGTAAACCAAGATCGGCATCATCAGCATCTTTGCTTGCAACTGTTTCAGGAGAAAGTTCAGCAGGACAATCTTTAGATGATATTTCTGCATCATCTTCATCAAATCCACCAAAAATGTCAAGAAGCGTTCCACTACAAATAAAAGGCAGAGCAAGTTGTCACGTTTGCTATGAAGAAAAGTCCGCCACCACAAATAATATAACATATATGAGAAAATTGTTTATTTTTGCCCAAAAGCTGCTTGTAAAAACCAACATAATCGAAATGTTTGTGTAAAATGCATTCAAGAAAAACTAATTTAAATTTATTTTGACTTCTTTCTTTAGAATAAAACTATAAAAGTAATTTCTTTTGTTTATCTTAATTTAAAAAAAAAAAAAAAAAACATTAATGGAAAACACACTAAAATCCCATATATGTAGAAATCTACACACAAGGGTAGACAACTTTTCTTTTTTTTTGAGGATGAGATGAAGGTTAAGTTTCACATAATGATTCGATTTCTTTGCACAATTTTCGGATAGCAAATCTTATAGTGTATTATCCGTAAGTCTCAGTTAGTTAGCTAACTTGAGATCTCGATGGATAATAGCTAGTTCTTAAGTATATCGTAGCTAAGTATGAGACGTTATGTGTCGCAAATGGGGCTAAATATGCGATAACGAGTATACTTCTAATTTTTATTTATTTACTCTTTTTTTTTTCGAAGGTCAGTAGAAATCGTGAAAGATACTATTGAAGCTAGTAGTGTGGAACCTGCACCCACTAAAACCGCATCCCTTTTTGCTTACGACTGAGTGAAAACTCATCTACTAAATGTAGTGCGATCACTCAAAGGATTGCAGTGATCGCACTACATTTCGCCCATTATCTCTCCTACACAGATCTTCGTTCCCACGACATCATCATACAATAGCGCATAAATATTCATATTTATGTCCAAGCATAAATATCCATATTATGCCCAACTAATCGCGTCGTCTCATTTTTCGTCGTAAATACCATGTAACCATTCTGTATGGCTTGCACTCCAATACGTCATCGCGATACACTCATTCTGGTGCCACTCGGCAATCATAAGCGAAATGCACATGACACCCTGACAACGGATATTCGATATCCAATGGTATTCGTATATCGGTGTAGTAAAAATAAATCCATTATTTTTTCAACAGATGGCTTTAGTAATCTGTATCTTGCGTTGTATACGTCTTATCGAACGCACACCAAGATGGCATTGCACAAGAAAACTTCTCTGACAGTTTTGTGATTGGTTGATTCCGTTTTGTTTGAGCGGCCGTCAAAGATGGACACCATTAAAGAGAAAATACGCCATATTTTACAGTTTTTCTTCGATAAACGCAAGCCAGGCGGGTGAAAATGTGAATATTATATTCGGTACTGATACTGTAACACCCAATCATGCGCAGTTTTGGTTTCGTCGATTCCTTTCTGGTAATTTCGATGTCAAAGATGGACCACGCTCTGGAAGACCAATTGTGGAAAATGTCGATAAGATCATGGAAATCGTCGAGTCTGACCGTCATATAAGCACTGTTTCGATTGTCCCAGAGCTAAACATTGCACACAAAACCGTCTTAACCCGGTCCTTTTTTGCGTTTGAGTTATTCTTGATTTCGTTCTATAGCTCGTGTAGTGTTACCTGCTGTATGATTTTGTGATCATTTCTTTCAACTACAGTTAAATCTTCTGGAGTTTACTTAGAAAATGGCTTGTTTCCTCAAGATGATCAGGAAAAATACTAGCTTTTTCCTTGGCATTCCTCGGGCATGACTCATTATCCTGATTGTTAGGTGGCGCTTGTTTCATTGCTTTTTTCGAGCTTCGCCTTCCAGTGAGTAATCTGTATCCTTATAGCCCGAGAGGTTACTTAGAAATCTGGCAACTGACTAATGTTTAGCTTCTTGTATTAGCGCCTTTAATTTATTGCATAATGCACTTCTTTGTTTGACACGTAAAAGTGCGTTGCCATGCTGCTCGCTGTATATTTATATTTAACAGCTCAGTCTCTTCTTCCAGTTGAAGTGAGTTTTTTATTGGCACCTGCAAATTAATGCTATCATCTAATATCTGTCTAAAGAGTGGTAAGTTTGTCTTGTGATTTATTAGTCTAGGTGTGTTTTTTTCTCTGATTATTTAAACACTAATTGTCATAAGAACGGGTGAATGATGTGACGATAGATCCTTGTGGTTGTCTACATAAATGTAGTTGTCGAATACAACTTTCCAACGGAAAAATCTAGGAGATCAAGGATTCTATTCATATCCGCAGGCCAGTATGTTGGCATCCCACTTGAGTGGAGTTACAATTTATTGCAATTACTGCTGCATCACATAATTCTCTACCTTTGGTATTAGCTAATCTTGAGACCCAAAATGTACTTTTTGCATTAAAATCACCTCCGACCATGAAATAACTTCCCAATGTTTGAAAGAAGCTGACATAATCTTCTTTTTTAAGGTTTTGTCGTAGTGGGCGGTATATTGCAAATATTTTTATTCGCCCTTTTTTGACAAGTAAACATTTATAGTTACGGCTGGCATTTCTTCTTCCTCAATTGTTGGGTCTTCATAGGGTCTTGTTGTTTTTTCTCACGACTAACCCAGCTCTTCGTCCTGCTTTATTAGTTGGATGAACAGCAGAATAGCAGTAGCATCAATTTATTTTAATATTTGCTGGTGAGGTGGCTTTATATTATTGAACATAATGTTTATATTTTCCGTATTTAGAAAATTTTCAACATTTGTTCAATAATGTGGTTAATTAACCCATTAGCATTCCAGTTTACTATTTTTAGTGTACAATTCGTGATGGCTTCCTAAGCACTCTATACTTTATATATTTGTCTAGCTGCTACTTTACTTACGCTATGCTATGCAATTGATGCAACGTACCTGCAAAGAAAATAAAAAGTTAAGGTTAATACAATACATGTATATTTTTAGTGAGAATTATTTCATTCTTATATTAAAGGGACTTTCCGAGCATCACTAAGCTTAAACTTAAAACATTATGAACTATTTTTATTTATAGATTTTCTATTTATTTCGGTTATTCTTTATATGTTTTGAATCTTTAGTTTGACTCTAGAAATCATTTTATTTAACTTTGAAGTCCGTCCGCTCCATGATGACATGGGTTATCGCAGCCGTTGTTGTCACTTAAATTAATATAGTTACATTCATAATTAAAGGTAATCGTGTTCGAAGCGCAGAATTAAGGATACATTTCGAATTATAGTAATCCCTCGGATAGCACAGTTTGTGTGCTTCAAAATACATCCCAATGGTTCGAATTGCAAGCTTTTTTTGTTTCAAATTTCGACACCTTTTCAAAATTTCTCGCACACTTGTATGACAAAATGTCAAGAAATCGCATATAAATAGCTGACTGCAACCCTCAAGTCTGAAAGGATTTATTTTCATATCTGGAGTCCCGGGATCACAATTCAAGCATAAATCAAAATTTTCATTCTAACCGCGCAGTTAAGGATACTTTCTGCGGGTCCCATCTCTTGCGAACATATTGTTGACATGAGAAAGCTTCCCAAAAAAAAAAAAAAACAAAATAAAGAAAAATGCACTTCGGATATGGCACAAAACTGTTCGTCGCTTACATTCCTGCGAAAAAATATAACGCAAAAAGCAGGAATGGTTGTGAGAAGCTAGCCCCAAAGCCTTTAATGGACTGTTTGTGCCAAATATGTATGCACGTATGTTACTTAAGCTCGACATTTTACACAATCGATGTCCTCGAAAACAGGAGCATGCGAAATAATCGATCAAGGAGATCGAGATACTTTATTGCAGGAATGATGTTCGGAAATTTTACCAAAAGGTAAAAAGAACATGCCAGTGCTTAAAAGAAAGAACAGAAGCCTGCAGGCACTTACTAAGGTGGCGGGATGAATCTGAGCCTCATCCAACAAGCCTTTCCATTCGGCTCGGTCTTTAGATAATTGCCTCCAGTTGGGCACTGCAAGTTGGTCGATATCCCCTTCAGCTTGTGCGGCAAGGAGGGCCTTTAATACGCCGTCTCTCCGGGTTATATTCGAAGACTCTGCCGCCCGGAGCGTTGATGTCCATTCGCTCTACATGTCCTAGCCATCTTAAACGTCAAATACGCTGTTCTTTGACTAAATCGATATCGCTGTACAGCTAGTATAGTTCGTCATTGAATTTTCTCCTCCGAAACACGTCAACACAAACGGGATCGAATATCCTACGAAGAATTTTTCGCTCAAAGCCACCAAGGATATCTTCACCCGCTTTTAATAAAGTCCATGTTTCAACTCCGTAAAGCAGGACTGGATGATCAGAGTCTTATATAGAGTCTCCTTAAAGGTTCGACGTAGGGCTTTGCTATTGAATTGCCTTATTAGCTAAAAAAAAAAACAGCGATCGGCAAGAGTTATTCTTCGCTTGATTTCCAGCTGGTGTCGTTTTCAGACTTAATAGCCGAGCCAAAGTAGACAAAGTGCCTTACTACCTCAAAGTTATGGCTGCCCCCTATATCGAATTCGTCAGCGTTAATTGTCCCTTATTGTTGGCAGCATATACTTGATTTTGCCTTCGTTTATCTCTAAACCCATTTTGTCTGCTTTTGCTTTAATGCTTGCAAACACATGGGTGACAACCCGCTGAGTTCTTCCAATAATATCAATATCGTCACCGTATGCAAGCAGTTGGACGGACTTTTGATAGATTCTGCTTCCGGTGTTGGTTTGTGAGTTCCGCACAATCCGCTCAAATACAATATTACAGAAGTCACACTAACACATCCTGACCTGAAACCGCACTTGTAGGGGCCAATCAGGTTGTTGGTAAAAGGTTTCAGGCGTTCACACAATATCGCAGAAAAGATCTTGTATGCGATGTTGAGGAGACTGATACCTCTATAATTGGCGCAGTTGAGGGGGTCTCGGTTCTGGAGGATGGGGCAAATGATGATGAGGTTTCATTCATCAGACATACATGCGTCTAACTAAATCTTAGAGATGAGTTGGTGTGTGCACTCTACCAATTCATCACCAGCCGCGAAGCCGTCAGGTCCAGCAGCCTTGTTGTCGAGTTGGTGAATGCTCTGTACCAATTATCATCAGCTGCCGTCTGAAGTAAGAAGAGGTGCTTTAATGGGAAATAACTCTGCCCCCTCTCTCTCTTCTGCTGCCGCCAAAAATCCACCAAACGCTGTTGGTTACTCATTTTTCGGATCAAGGTACTAGGCTCCCTAGCGGTCCCCACATGAAAGTATAGATTAGAAGCCAAAGTCGTAAAGAACACTATCGAACAATTCGATATCAGGAAAGGTCTTAGACAAGATGATACGCTATCACGCGGTCTCTTTAACATAATACTCGAAAGAATATTTTACAAGTCCGTATAACTACGATGACATTGGCATAGTCGGAAGAACTCAGTGTGTCGTCAGTGGGGTGTGTGTGAGTATTTAGATCGAGGCAGCTAAGATTATTTTAGCGATCAATGAAAGCAAAACAAAGTATATGTTGTCTACAAAATAGAGCACCCAACATCGGCGTCTTGTACAGAACGCCACAATAGGCACAATAGGCATAATTTTGAGGTAACAAAGGACTTTGTCTACCTAGGCTCTAGAGTTAGCTCCGCAAATGATATCAGTGGGGATATCAAAAGTAGAATTACTCTTGCCAATGGCTATTTTTATAGGCACATTTTTATATGAACTACTAGGGTAACTCCGTGTAAGACGAAGACACTAGTCATCCCAGTCCTGCTATATGGTGTAGAGGCATGGGCTTTGATAAAATCGGATTAGGATGCCCTTGGTTGCTTTGAGAGAAAAGTTCTTCGAGTGATCTTTGATTTCGTCTGCATAGACAATGAATGGAGGAGAAAGTAGAATGCCAAACTATATGGTCTATCCAATGAATTGGACCTAGCCAGAAGAGGAGCTCAACGAAAAACTTCGAATCCACCCCTGACGGGGTTAAAGTTAATATTGAATCAAACTAAAAAAGTTCATAGTTTCGCATTGCGCAGAGTTTTTAGATATCGTCACTATCACGCATATCAAGGCATTACTACATAGGATCGTAAGGGTATAAAAAGTACATTACCAACGAAAAAAAGAGAATAGGTCTATACTCGCCGAATGCAAAATACTGATGAACAATTTCCAAGCAACAAATGTCAATATAAAATGTCAATAGCAAATATATACACATACATTATAATATCTTCTATTATAAATATTTATATCTGAGTAAGGAATTACTTAACTATATTACTACTTTCAGTGCATTGAATGCTTATTTATGTACGTAAACTAATCATTATACTGTTTTGTTCTACTATGTCCTATGTTAACATATAACATATTTTCACTCTGAACACTTAGACCAGTAAAGGTGCATTATGATGCTATGGATCTTTTCATGCACCTACCCAGGGATTAATTAAACCAACTAGAGCTTTTAGTAAAGCGGAGGATACTAATAACATCTGAGGACGCCAGTTCGCTAATGAAAGGATCCCGTAGATCGAGCAGACTTTTTGGGACAGGGCCGGGCATGTGTAAAGGAGTTAAAGGTTTGCCAGGTCCTGCAGAAGCCATTGGAGTATAAGTCCAACCTGTTAGTAGGCCTATCGGACAGTGTCTAGTGACAGCACCGACAATGTAGCTGATTTGTGTTCGGTTAAGCTTAACTAACCGAGGACTTCGTTTTTGATCCTAGGTCAGATCTGTCTCGAAATGTTACACGTTAAGCCATTTTCCCATCTGTGGTTGATTCTGCTAATTTCGTAAGCTTTATTAGATGTTTACATGTAGTGATGGGTATACCCAGGGTCGGCTATTTCGGACGACTTTCTGGAGAACTCGTCAGCCTTCTAGTTACCCGCAATATGTCTGTAGCTTGGCACCCAGCATAGGTGAATGTTGAACTGCTCCATCATCTCTATGAGAGACAAACGACAGCTAAAGGCGGCCTTTGAAGTGAAGGAGCATGATCCCAAGGACTTGATTGCCGCCTAACTATTAGTGAAAATACTAATATGCTTGACAGATATTGCATTATATTTAAATTAGGACAAGGCTTCCTTCCATGATCGCTATAAATTCCGCCTGATTCGAATGCTGAAAGAGATGTTTAGGATGACTTTTTCTAACTAGACACCACAACCCTCCCCACTATGAAGAGAAAGTAGAAAATAAATTGTATAATTTTGTACAAATAAAACCGCCACAAGTCTATAGTAAATAAAACAGAATATTCACTGTGGGCACTCTAACTGAAATTGCAGTTACCATTCGTTCATTGAATTGTTTTTCCTTTCCATTTAGCTGAATTCACTTTAATCCCATCGATTCTTTATTGTTATTTGGATAATTCTTTCGCCCTTTACGTATATAGGTTCATGATATTTTTATATAAAATGCAGTACTTTATATTGTACTCTCAGTTTCATTGGTAAAGATACTTTATTTTACGGTCTATATTACCGCTAATGATGTTTCTGCTCTCTATCTTATTGATTCCACGAAAAGTAAAATCAGTTCATTCTCAGTTAATCCATTGGCATTTATTGGAAAACGTAATTCAAAAATTCTGTTTGTTTTCAATCAGTACGTGCTGCGACAATACCCTCACTCCACTGTTGCTCGAATTACTTCACTCCCTCAATTCGCTTACCTGGAGAGGGAAATAAAGTGTTCTGTCTATACATACATATATTTATTCACAGGATTCACAATTCTCGTTATCTAGAATACTGAATTTCTTGAACATACAGCTCTTCCTTTGATTTAAATTTAAGAAAAAAGCGGTCGATATCAAATTTTAAAATACTGTTGATCTGAGAGACGTCAATAAAGATGTCCTTCCTATGGCTGGAATAGGTGGTTTGATTGAAACTTTAAAAGGTAAATATCTACTGTTTATGTGCATATTTTTATTCAAGAACATTTTAAGTAAATGAGTTGCTGCTGGTGGCTTCATTTCTTTTGCATTAGGGCTTGGGAGCGAATCAATATCATTTATTTCAGAAGCTTTCATACGGTAGTTACTCTATGCATAATCTCTATAGTTTGCTAGATTAAGAAAACTGCACCATTCTACGTTGGCTTGAATTTTCAGAAAACAAACTGTTCAAGTTCTAACTAAAAACCCTCTAAAGCCCATCCACTCCATGAAAAGATGCACCATTTCCATTAACCGGTACACCAACCTTATTGTTGAAACATATTCAAGCGAGCTTCTGCTGAGGAACTTGGTGCATCTGTTGGCGTGGTTGTAGCTTATGTCAATGATGTAAAAGCATGGTGCTAGCTTGATGGATTCGATGTGTCTGTTTTAGACCCTCTGCTATGTTTCGTATGGTTTCTGGTGATATATTTTATCTCTCTCCAACAGTTGTCGCGATTCATCTTCCAATGTATTTCTCCGTCGACATGCTACTATTGGAATCTACTGCATTGCATACTTTGCCATGAAACTGTCACCTTTGCAAAATGTGTATGACTAAGCTTACCAACCGTACCGATTTTATCTGTGCAGTACAGATTTTCGGCTTGTAGTAGATACAGATTAAAAAAATTGATACGGATTTGGTACAGATTCTTAATTTTCCAAACGCTCACTCCGTTTACAACAGGCAACAGGCAAAGTCCGAATGGAAAAAAGATGAGTTTTTTGATGAGATTTTTAAGCACATGGATACCGCGATACGAGTATCATCGAATTCATTCTTTGCTTGCCTGGAACGAGCGCGCCGATCGAACGCGTTTTTTCTTCAATCAAAAACATTTGGAAAACCGAGTGGGCCAATGTCAACATCGACACACTGAAATCAATTTTATTCTTGAAATGTAATTTAGATTACAATTGCATTGATTTCTACCATTTCCTGTCAGGACAAATACGTATTCAAAGAGGCTACTGGCTCCAGTAGTATTGTGTCCGGGAACAATGATGAAGCTGCTGGTATCAGTAAGATATCAGTTGATAGCACACAGGCTTATGACGACGAATCAGTTTCGTGAATATGTTTTCATAAGCATCATTTCATATTATTATTTACTTTTGATATTTATTCTATTATCTTCTGAATAAAAAAATTGGTAAAGATTTGGTACAGATTTTTGAGTATGATTTTGGGTACAGCTTTCGTGCGATCGAGAGTTGGTAAGCTTATGTATGACTGACCCAATGCCACATTCTACTTTGAATGATGATTTAAATCGGTCTCTGACCGCTCTTTGGTAAAGGTGTTGGTTTACTTTAGATATATTTCAGCCAAAAACTGCTCAGAATACTTCATTACTACTAGTTCACAAACTTCTTTGGTTCTTTTTTTTGTCATAGTGAGGGTCGTTTTCCAGAACCTGCACCCATAAAACAGCACAGACTCAACAGTGGAGCGGAACAGTCTAAGCTTGGTGTTAGATCTAATGGCATTGTTTCTTTGGTTCCACCATTGGCTGAGATAATACTTCCTAGATATTGGGAACCCCCTGCTCCCTCAACCGGTTATACAAAAATGTTTATTTGAGCAAGAGAGTTATTTCCACGACTGAGTACTTTCGTTTCAACGCCATAACATATGGTAAACACATCTGTTAGCGTAGTCTAGGTGTTTTTTTAGTTTAATGTAAGTATTCATCAAATTCCTGCGTTTCTCAATATCAAAACAGCCACACGAATTACCATTAAAACCAATATTGGCTCCACTCTGCATTTATAATTTTTTTGACAGCTTACCTTTAAACAGAACGTGATACTTTTGAGTGGAACTACCGCAAGTCGCCATAGTAAAAGCAATTAACTCATTTGGACAAGCGAAATAAACTTCCAGTTAACAGTATCGAAAGTCTTTTAAAAATCGCGATGGACGTCAGGCAATATGGCAGTATAGGTATGCTCAATGAACTGCTCAATTATTGTCCGCAGGGTGTTAACATGGTCTACGCTGGAGAAAAGACAGAACGAAAACATGCTGGTTCGCTGCGTTTCTTCCTTTGTCTTAGCATTATTTTAGCTCTAACCTTGGCAACCCAGCTACGTACGATATCTTCCTTGGTTTCTATTGATAAAGCTTTCTATTTCTGATGTAAGATCAGGATTTATGGTATATGCCTCTTTGCTCTTCTCGCAACATCAACCGTACGACACATCGAAGATTACCAGATGGGTTTCCGAAAAAAAAATCCTCACAGAAATGAATGAACATTTTTGGTGATGATTTCATGGATTATTTTTAGAATAGCTTAGCTTCAAATCAACGCAGAAGGACAGTTTATAGCTCAATCAAATCTTGGACAAATTTACTTAATACCATTTCTTTTGTTTTATATTGTTATTCAATAATCCATTATTGAGTTAGGGATGTGTAATCACCTATTAATGGCAGAAAATTCGATGTTATCCCTCTTTCTATTACTTGTACCTCTAAGTGGTAGAGCAATTTTTGCACATAAACCTTCCCCGAGAAATGCAGATCATAACAGTGAAAATCGCATTTACATAAGTCCGTTCAGCGGTTCTCGAGATTAGCGCAGTCATACCGACATACGCGTTATGGGGACTTCCTTTTATGAGATACAATATATAATACATACCAGTGTATACATAACTGATAGTATCAACAGCTGAATCAATTGAGCCATGTCCGCTTGTCAAGTTTTGAGTTAAGAAGATACAATTGCTCCTATGAGCTTTGTAGAGTAGAAGCAATAAAACTGTACTCGTACAAATATTTAAAATCCAAGAATATAGAAAATGCCAATTTTTTCAATATTTTGCGAGAAATCGAGAAAATATGTGAAGAAAATGTGTAGACATTGACTTTATTTATAATTCGTTAATACAAAACATATGGCCACGCCTAGATTTTGAAACGTTTTGTTTAATGACATGTTCGCGCACGCCGACGTGTATATATACATGTCATCTATAGACGTCATTTAAAAATATCATTTTACTATCAAAAAGTGTATACACGCCTTAGATCAAGTTGAGTTTTAAAGAAATACAAATTTCGGTTCCACTGCCGATTTAAGCGATATTAAAAGTCATTTTAGTGCAATCAAGATGTTTCTAAGTGCAATAGTTTCTGAAATATTGAATCTGCACCACCGTAAATCAATAAAAATGCATGCTGTGCGCGAACGTGTTAAACATATAATTTTATGTAATTTCTTGAAATTAGGAAAATCCGTTTAAGTTGCTAGCTTTTATTTGACAATGCCACGCCCACTTTTTATAATGATATAGGGTCGGGCTAAGCAATAATTGATAAGGTATAATACAAAAAATTTCAGGATATTTTAATTCTCTGTATGCTCAACATTCTTGTGGATACTTACTTCTGTATATACCTGCATTTTTAAGTATGATACGAGTAATATACGACAGAATTGTTGACGAATAGATTTTGTTTGTTTTTTGCTTCTTTAGCTTAACAAAGTTATCGCACATCAAGAGTCGTTAAGGTGTTGTCATGTGTGATTCTGAGGGAGTTGGTGCTGAGCCATTGGTTTCGGCGGTGTCTTGAGCAAATGCAGCGTGTGTAGATTGCTTAAGGCGAATCGTCTTCTATTTGGGATAACCTAATTCATTTAAATATTTATTTTCTTTTCTTTTGCAACACAAGAAGCTAAGAAGTTGTTTTCAGACGATGATACCATTGAATTTCTTAAGAACTCAATCCTGTTGGGCACACGACTGCCGCAAGGCATGCCTACCTATATCTTGCTTCCTTAGCTTCTATGAAAATCGTTATCTTATATATTTCGATTTGCTTGTCAATAGGTGGAAGTACAAAAATAAATATGATATTTAGCGCAACAGCTCTTTACGTGCCAGGGCCTAGTTTCTTGCAACCGCTCATGTTGAGTGCGTTATATTTTCCACACGAATGGAAGGGATCTACAGTTTAGTGCCGTATCCGAAGGTCAATTTGTCTTAAGAAGCTTTTTGAAACAACAATACTCTCGGATGTTTGTCTGACGCTCGCGAGAGATGGGACCGTGAAAAAACATTTTTCTGTTTTCTGGGATTGAAACTTGGAACCTCACGCGTAATCATCCGACACACTAACCACATACGCCACGGCACCCACGATTTTATAAATAAATAATTCTCCTTCTTGGTTGAGTCTATATCCGTACAAGTGGTCCTTCATTTAAACAAGTACAGCGAGTCTCTCTTAAAGTTGTTTACATTTCCGGCTTGAAACTCAATTATGCCATATCAAAATACGGTACTTTGCGTTTCCGGTACTTTCATACCGTTTCTGCAAGGGTAGGTTAAGAAGGCCAGAAATTGACATCCTCTCAGTTCAGTACCTGACGGAATTTTCCGCTTTACTTGCTTAGATAAAACTTAAGATAGGCACAACTGTCAAATCGAACTGTCACTTTGTCTGTTTTTTTGACAACTTCAGTATGATGTAGCAAATGAATATGTCGCTCATTTACTTCAAGACTGTCATAGCTCAAAAAACCCGATTTTTAATGAATGATTTGATTAAAAAAAATTGTATTCTACGTTTTTACAAACCATTATGACAATTTGTAAAAAGTTTTTTATCGCTGGAGTTACCCTGACGATATTTTTTTGTTATTGAATTATTATTTTTATTAATTACTCGAAGTATATTAAGTTCAAATCGTATTTTAAGTTCAAAAAAACTGTGGAAATAAAATGCATAAGTACACAACTACTGTTTCTTTTCTCAATAATAACGGCACATTTTAACCTATGACACAAATGAATATATTCTTGCAACGATAACGTCACAATTCAAAGTAGAGAAAGTTCTCGTTCAGGAAAAGACCGTAAATGACTTTTTTTGTCGATTTACGTTTATGGATATATTAAATATATAATAGTTCACAAGTTTATTTGAAAACTTCAAACGCGTTTTCTGCAAAATCGCGTTTTTTGAGTTATGACAGTCTTCAAGTAAATGAGCGATCTGTAGACTCACGTTTGAACAACGCTATCAATACAAATTTACTTTGAAAATCGGCCATTGATATGTGAATAGGAACTTCCTGATTTTTATGGCGTAAATAATCATCCATCCGTCGAACTGTGGATAGACTTCGTACTCACTCACATACTCACTTAATGACGCAATAACACCACCATATAAAAAAGAATTTTCGCACTGAAGAGAATATAGCCGCCGTAAACCAATGTGTGCAAGATGATTCAAATTTATGGATTCGGTGTGGGTTGCAGAAATTGCTGTGTCCTTTCGTCTGTAAGTCACCTCTTATTTCGGGACTTGAATTTCGAGCCAAGAAGATGAAATTTCATATATGTATTGGCTTATGATAGCCCAATGCAACCAAGAATTTGCTTTCAATTGTCAATAGCTACACAAAAGTGAAGCTGAGGGATCATGGGGAGTATGAAGACGCTATTGTGTAGTGCATGGGAAAAATTTGTGTTCGCCTGGCAAATTCCAGTATAACCCTAATACTTTCAATCTTAATCTTACTGTTTGTGGATAGTGGCAGAGGAAGTTCTCAACATAGCAATTCTTAATTCTTGAAAGTTGTCATCAATCTTTGTCTCTATCAGCTCTAGTCTAAAAACGTGTTTGTTGGGGTTGATGTGTCCTGTTGTTAGTCCCACCATTAACATTGTAAGGGCTCTGCTTGAATTTAACGTTCGTGCTCCGGTACCCATTTGTGTATTTGTACTGTCGTCAAAGGTGGCGAAAGTTCATAATCTTATGGCTGACTTCCATGACGAGTACCCACAGAAATGGAAATATAATCTCCTCTATGGTATTCCGGTGTGGACTGCTCCGCTTCTTGCTTCATAACCAACTATTTATTATTTTGTTATTACAGTACTTCGAGAAGGTATCAACAAGTTTCTTGTTTTAAATGTTGTTGAAAGCTTCTTCGATTCACATCAATACTATATTGTACTTTTAGATTTGCTGACAATATGGCATTAATGATATCATTTTATTTTTTTAAATTTAATACCTTCCGAAATACGGCAAAATTAGTTGCACACATTACACATTATATTTGCAATAACAAAAATTACAATATACGAGTATGTATATTTGTATATTACTAGCGAATACCCGGTGCGCGTGAGCTGGTACGCCTCAGAAATAAGATATATGAAAATTGGTATTGCTTTATAATCGTTGTATGGGGAGACATCAAAAGAAGTTAAAAAAGTCGTAGTTGAACTATCCCAAGTTTGTTCTTGACATGCAACTCAAACGTACAAATTTCATAATGAGCCGCTGAAGTGTCCATTCGGAACATACATACACACGGATTTTCTCTTTTATATATATCATACTAGCTGACACGTGCTCGCATTTCTTCGCCTGCATTTTAATTGATGCTAATTTACTTCTTCTTTTTTTTAATATCTAAATTCAGCAGTGGGAATCCCCACCAGAAAACACACAACCCGTCAAGCACGTATAACACAAAAGGAAACCGAAGAATAAGAAAACATGAATAGTACCATGCCCCTTCCATCAGCCAGTCAGCTCTGCTCTTAAAAATTGTGAACAGACAGCGACAGGAAAATAGAGAAAAAAGAAATATTAGGTGCACTGAGTGCAGATTCGGGATCATGATCAAGGAATAAACGAATTTACTTCTGAATTTTACAGAAGACTTTTTGAATTAGAACTCAGCTCCGCGAATCACGATAAAATCACCATTTCACCATTATGAATGTCAAACTCTAAGCTAAGCAATGCAAGCGCTAAAACCCTGTACAATTTCGTGCAGTAGTTTTTGAGTTATGTGTGTGCAAACAATTTAACACTTACAGTCTTATTATTGTACATGAAAAAATTGATGTTTTTCCACATTAATCAGGCTTATTCATTTTCTCACGTCAATTTTTGAAATATTTTTGCATAATGTGGGTTAACCTTATAGATGTAGAATTATTGGGGAGGAACAATATTATCTTACAGCGGTTTCACATATCACCAACAGTTTACTCACCGCCGATATTCATTATCATTGGTCAGTTAGTTTAGATAAAATATTCATCAGTTATAACGTCTAAAGCTTCCTCGTGAATAAATCTATTTAATCATGGAAATCGGAACCAAATCCATTCAGTAGTTACGGGGCAAATCGCGCACAGATAGACAGACAGATGCGGTGGGGAAATTTATTTTATAATATGTAGTGATATGCAAATTGACCGAAGAAACATAAAAAAATTTAGAACAGTAGGGAATATTTTAATGCTCGGTTTGCAGGGAGCAGTCAACGCCACAAATGTGAAATACTAGGCAAAATATCTGAGTTTCAATACCTGTATTACTGTTGTGCGTGCATTACTGTCCAAGCAGCAACCCAGACTCCAAGATGATAAGAATAAAATATATAGACTTAGAGATCATATTCTCTTTTCGAAGAAAAAACAAGTTAATTAAGATTAACTAATTTTCTGCAGTTAACCGAAAGTATGAAAAGGGAAGCGGATGGTGTCATTTTAAACAAGCGAACAGTTTGTTAGTTTCCTTTCTTGACATTCCGTTACTATTGAGATTTGAGGATCATACTTAATCAAAACAGGCAATTATGCTTACATAAATATTGAACCTGTCCGATTAAAGCTTATGCCATAAGCAAGCAGCCATTATTCATTTCATGCATTTTAAAGAGGATAGGAGAGTACCTGCATCGAACGTGAAATTGTGTAGCTTAAATCCCAAAAAGCATTCTGTCATGCGGTTCGTACGACATAATTTTTAATTAAAACTTTTTATCTCTTTGTGTATAATTGCCAAAGGGTGGAGTTTCAAAAAAGTATAGCTGAGTTCGAAAGCATCTTTTTTCAACACAGCATATGGTAATGAGCTTGCGACCTGTCTTTCCAAAAATATTTTATGTTATTCTGTCACTCAAAAAGCGCTTCAATTTACTTTCCGAATATGAACCATACTCTTCAACTCTATTTTAGCATCAACATACCAAAATGTGTAATCTGTATCAATTTCCAGGAAAACTAAAATGTGATAAAACTTGAAGTTGAAGTGAGAGAGCCCCTGGATTCAAAACATATATAAATTAAATTTAGTAATTTCCGTTTATTATATAAAAAAACGTATTTAATAAACGCTTAATAATACTAATACAATGTTATGCGTATGGCAACTGAGCGAGAGTCAAGCTTGGACAGTAGAAGAATTCTTGATGAAAAGCAGTGTGGTTCTTTTTATAGTCTTTATCGCTGTAGCTTGTGTGCTATATTTGCATGTCCATATAAAAGCATAGTTTTGGCGTCTTGGCTTGGGTCTTTTTATAAATAGGGTATGAGTGTGTCTTCCAGTGCCTGGGTGTGGTTTGAAAATATTAACATTCTGGGTTTTTAGGCTGATGAGATAAGATGATGTCATAGTCTAGAGCGGTGTCATAACTTATATGCATAATTATACCATGTTTATTATTTTCAAATTCATTTCACGATTTTCGCTTAGTTGATAGTATCCGAAAGTAATGAATGTTTTAAATCTATGATTGGCGGGATTCACTTTATACAATTTGCTTGACGACCAACCAAATCGTATAATTTGAACCTTCATCAAGCAAGTCATCCAATTTGTAGTACGGTTTTTCAAATTTTTCAACTTTCTGCTTTGCTTGACAGACATATCGTTCAATGTGAACGGTTGTCGTACAACTTCAGAGCATTTTTACATTTTTGTTTCTGATTTCGATAAGAAAACATCCAAGCTTAATATAAAAATACGATGTCGAGAGCAGACAAATAGGTTTGGCAGGAGTTTTTTGAACTCGGTTAGGCTAGGTTGGCGCTCTCGTGCAGATATACCTTGACCAGTAAAGGTCATTTGTGATGCCATGTATCTACCATTAGACAACTCAGGAACTAATCAAACCAACCAGAGCTTTTGATAAAGCGATGGATGCTCATGACGCCTAAGGACGCCAAATCGAGATGGAGTATTCTTTTGCGCGATAGAGCTAGACATGCGCATAGGAGCTGAACGAGATGCTCAAGTTAAGCTTTTCAGAGAAAACACCACAACCCGGTCTTAGAGCCATGTGTGAAGAAGTGAAGCGAACTACCATCAACTGGGGGAGAGTTGTCCCATTCATCCCGTTCAGGGATACTCGTACGGAAGTTATGGTCAAATCTCAGTTTCTGTGGGGTGTAGTCTGTATTTTCATGGGTAAAGTTGAGAAGACCAAGGCCACTGTGATAACTAGACCACTGCGAGGAGGCTTTTAAATGGATGGCCGCACTGCCAGCAATCTGTTTGCCAAAAATATCTAAGGGCAGCAGATGGAACAAAATGAGCAGTGCCGTAGAGGGAGTATTTCTCAGTACACCACTGATGCACATGCATGCAGATCTTTGCATCTTAGCTAGTTGATTGAGGTGGACAGCCCTATCAAGAGCAAGCCGCCATACGATCACGCCATAGAGCAGTATAGGCCTGATAATGGACACGTGCAGCCAACAAGTGCTTTGAGGTTTCATACCCCAACTCCTACATATAGCCTTTTTACAAGAAAAGAGAGCTGCATTGGCTTTCCTTATGCGTTCTATTAAATTAGCTTTTCAGTTTAATTTTGTGCCCAAAATAAGACCCAGGTATTTTGCGTTTTCAGTGAAGGTGAGACTAGTGCCATTTATCGTAGGTGGGTCTATGAGGGGAACTTTATATTTTCTAGTGAAGGGAACGAGTTCAATTTTATGAGAGTTAGCCCCAATCCACATATAAAGGCCCATCTGGGGAGCCTATAGAGATCATATTGGAGGATTTACTTGAGAGTTTCTGGATGTTTGCCAGAGGCAGTAGCAATGTAATTTTTTAACTATACCGGCAGTTTCCTGAAGTGTGTATTTTGCCTTTTTATATGAATTCTTATTTTGTTTATAGTTCCTCATACGTCACCACGTCCATCATTAAGTCATTCCGAAAATCGTCAGGCGAATCTTTTTTCAATTTGGTCAACAAGTTTACGGATGAAAATGTATTCCTTTTTTTATTCAAGGTGTAACCCACATTCGTTTTTTTTCTTTTTTCTTTTCTCTTATTTTCCTAAACTCCCAACATCTCGTCGATAACAAGAGCCGCAACTAAAACACCCGCCGCCATATTCACAATTCGAAATCTATATCACAAATGTAGTCTATCAAGCATGTAGTACAATTCGAATGCTAGGCAATATTTGGTCTTCAAGCAAATCGTATAATGTGAACCCCGCTTTTCAGACAAATTAAACTTTAACTAGAAGTCCTCAGTCTGATTCTGACCCAGTAATAACATCTGCTATGAAATTTAAAGGCTATATTATAAATGTTCAGACCTTACGTGTGAATCTAATCTCGCTTGCGAAGGTATAACAGAGCTCGTTTTCTGGCAGTTTCGCACCTCCGAAAGTACAAAACTGCATATTTTCTCGCTAAGAGTACAGATCAAATTGACTAGATACTGACTAGTCTAAAGGACCTAGTCTGAATTCTTGTGAGAAATCTTAGTATGTCATACGGAAGAAGAAACCTTGTTAATTAAAAAAAGTTCAAATATCAGAAAAATACATGCGGACAATTCCACTTGAATATGAACTTTACTCAGTCAGCTAAATGAATTTATACCGCCATAAGCGTGATAATAGACTTTCATTAAGTAAAGCAAACATCCGCATATCCATTTACACTTCAATCTATTATATCTACTGTCGACGAATATACACTGCATTCATTTAGAACTTCCCTGTCGGAAGTTCCATCCCTCTCCATATGCCAATGAAGCTCTTCAGACATCCTTGTATTTACTCCAAGCAATCATAGACCGCCGTTGTCTATAAATGCTTACTTATCGATTACACCCAACAAAGGGGTGTGTTCTACTCGTACATAGCTTGTCAATCTACGAGGGGTTCCAAAGAGTATCTCCGAGTTGGTAGAATACATGTTTATTTACAATCTTAGGAACCGATTAACTCAGGGATAGGTTGTGGTGCAGGATTTCAACGGCAATTTATTTGCGGAAAGGCAGGCGGTTGTGTATATTTGATGGGCACATGTTATGCTTGCGAAAACTAAAACGATGTGATTTGCCGTGGTGAAAGCATATCGTATATTAAATTTTTGCTCATGCATAAACGAAATTAATTTTGAAAATCTTAAACATGCGAATTAATAAAGGCTTGCCTTACAATTAAGACTGAAGATACTTTGGGGATGTGAGAAGGTTTATAATCTACCGGTGATACGCGTGGGGACTTAAAAGTGATTTATTGTTACGTGGAATTCTATTATAGGTTCTAAATCTTAGGCCTATGCAGTTATTTAAAATACTACTTGAACAATGTACACAATTTATTGCAATTTTTTAATAAAAAATGGCATTTTATAGAGTCACTTCTATTTCCCTTTAAATAAGTTCATGCAATCATTTTAAAAATATAAAAAAAATTAAAAAAATTGCAAACATATCTATTAAATACATCACTTATAGTAATTTATCAATTACTAGAAAAACGAATAGTTAGAACCGAATGGGAAAATCACAGCGAATTCTCCTCGGCTAGTTGGGACAGCAGTTATGGAGAGTAAGCATGTACCGAAGCAGCACTATACCAAAAGTGGTTCTTTCTTTACGTCGTGCAATTGAATTAAAATAGTTGAACTGTTAGACGAAAGATAATATAAAAAATAAAATAGTTTATCTGTTTGTTAATACCTAAAATAATTATAATATTTTTTACTGTACTAGACCTGAAAGGTGAAAACGCAATCGAATGGTCTGACTTAAATAGCTGAAACATCCAGCCATGTTATTTTTTTACATCATGATTTCTAATTGTGCAGAATAATAACAGAGACTTATGTAGCAGCCTATACAATTTTGGCTTTTTATCGGAATTTTTAATTTAAAAAATATTCTTGGGACACGCCCAGCGTAAAGACACAGTGCAAAGTGCACTCCTTGTAGTGGCGGACTGGTGTGCTGGGGAGGGCCTATCGATTAACCCCAGCAAGGCAGTCATTATACCGTTGACAAGAAAAAGAACCCTGAACATTGGCTCAGTGACTCTAAATGGCACAACCATTCCTTTATAAACTTAAATACCTGGGAATTGTCCTGGACAGGAAACTTAACATGTGCATCTCCCAGTGGAATAACTCTCAAGGTCTCAGATAAGCTAAAAGAGCTGTCCAACCCTTCCAAAAACAGGCAGTTGATATCCTAAAATACGGAAGAAACGACATAAGAAGGCTTATGAGCTTCCTTACCGGTCATTGTGAACTACTTTACCACCTTAACAAAATGAGAATTACGGAGGATATCACCTACCGCCTCTGCCTAGAAGAGGACGAAACAGTAGAACACATACTATGTGAGTACGTAGCTTTTTCCTTAAAGAGAGACTTAAGGAGCTCCTCCGCAGCCATAACCATAGCTTTCATAAGGAGAGTGGAAGTACTGCTGCCCTGAAAAGTGGCCTCTGGAACAATAGATTTTTTTGGTCGCAGTGCCTATACGCCATGTGGGCGTGGCCTCACATCTGTTAAGAAAAAAAAACTCAAAGATACTTGAACGGGTTTTTATTACATTTTTTTGTACGTTTAGTCTAGTGCATAAAACCTCTTATACTCCTGCATCGTCCCCAATCATATGGACAGATGTTTAAAAGTTTTCCGATGTATTCTTCTCAGAAGTGATACCCAAGAACAACTTAATAGATTGGAAGATCGACATTGGGGTTTGACTTAAACCTGACATAGGAATGTTAAAAAAAAAAAGGAAGAGGAATGTATCTTAAGTAAATAGGGACATTCCTTCTTACTCTAAAAAAGGAACAGTGTTGGACAAGATTATGTATCGCATATTTCAGTATTAATAATAATTATAGATGTACAGTAACTTGTTTTCCATAAATCCTTTTCGAACTTTCTTATGAACCGATTGTACGTCTTTCTGGCCTATTTTTTAGTAAAGGCTCAGAGGAAGCACGTTGTTTTAATGCATATCCTTATCAGATAATGGATCAAGAACTTAAAGACAACACTATGCGGAGAAGAAAGTGGCAGTCCTTCGGTATAAAGACAACGAGTAAGCGTTGCTGCGAGTAAGAGTTGGTAGGCCTAAGCTAAGTGAGAACGCACTACCGTTTGCGAAGCAGGACCGCACAAAATGCTGGCCGAATTCAGAAGAGAAGAAAAGAGCAAATGGGCCACATATTGGGATGAAATCGCTCAACTGAGTCAAGTCAAATAAATTCTGTGAACGTACAACCAGAAAGAAGTAGACGATAACTATATTATTATTAGTTATATTAGTTAAGCCTTACAGGCTTGCTAATGGGTGATTGCAGGGTCGACTCTGGTCATGTAGTGGACACTGCAGATTCTACAGATACTTGGAAGAAAAACCAGCATACTTTCTTGTGGAATGCGAAGCATTAATCTACAAAACAAGACACCATCTGGGAGCATGTCTTTTATCAACAACGAATTTTGCTTCCCTTGATCCGCTTCATCAAATCAGTTGAACTAGATGCAATACTCTGATTCGAGTATCTCATCAACTCATTCCTAGTTTGGAAGCTGCAGTAGAACTAATAAGGCAACAGGAGACTTACCACCCCACCAAACCACCGACACATTTGCACATACAATTTGATTCAAGAAATGCCCTTCCTCAAATATTTTCCTATTCACTTATTGTAAACATTTATTCATCACATTGAGATTTTCTAGAACAACTATCCAACGTACTCCTACTAGGCAAAACTTCCCCAACACGACAAAGAATAAGCTGGAATATTATTACATACCATGCAAATTAATTCTTCTGCGAATGCGAAGTTAACGGTCACTTTGAGCACGAAATGACTTCTTAGGAAACCAAAATGGAATACTAAATACCACTTAATTACATCTACGACGTATCCAAGACATAAAGAGCCGCTGAAATTCAATTATGTTCCTTCCCAGAAGGATGTGTTAACATTTTCATGATATGGAATATGTCTACTTCAATCATAATAACGGTTACATTTACGTTCGAGCATTAAACATTAGGCCATCAACATTAGACTCATGAAGGAGCTCATGCTCGAAACGAAATGTATCTTGATGTTTATGTCGAAAAGGTACCTGCCAGCTGTGGCAGTCTGTAGATACGCTAAAAGGAATGACCCGTTCACTGAATAAGTATGAGAATCAGTGTTGCGTAAGGATTCTAGATACGGATAATGTCACCTGAATAGGGAATGGCTGATCAAATATTTATGAAACTTAATTTGATTATGTGCACAAATCCACTAAAGCAACAACATTAAAGGCGTATCTGTTGACTGAACAGCGTATGGAAGTATAGTACCATAATCTTAACGTCGCCCTTGAAAAAAAGGTCGGATGCTGTACATGTGTACGATTATGGTACATATTAGAATCTATAATTTCCTGTGGAAGCAGGTGGGAAATTTCTTTCGTAGGTAAGATTATTAACCATATCCATATAGTTTTTTTTTAGGTTTCAGGGGTTCCTCTGTCGATGAATTAAGGATATGTGTGGCTATAAAGAGAAAAGATAACCCTCGGGAGGAACCGACTTTGACCTTCAATGGGAAAAAAGTAGAATGAACGTTTAGATATTTTCGGTTGGTAGATTTGCTATACACTTGCGTTCCGATTATCTAAAAGATAAAACTAGAGGCTTAGTAATAATGGTCAAAGGTCTTCCGTAAAAAATAAAATAAAAATGTAATTTATATATATGTAAGCATATATATGTACTACATATAATATGATGCAGATCCAATGGTGGTCCTTTTAACTGATGTGAATTACATATAGTGAATAACATGAACATTATGCTGAAGTCGGACATATCTTGTCATACTGGGCAAAAAGTACATTTCTTATAAAATAGTTGAAAATTACAAAAATTACATTTAACCTTTGAAATACATATAGTTACGGTTACAGGTGGGACTATGCTTATGACCACTGTTAGTCATTATTGTTCTGACTGTTCTTTCATTTCATTTTCATTTGATTTGTATGAGAGTAGATACTAGATACTACAAGATTTTTATCTTTTAATTAAGTATCTAAATTCAACTTAAATTTACGGTATTAACAATAAAATTTGTGTAAATGGGTAAATGTATTATTATGTTAAAAAAAAACCAAGAAAAGAAGATAAATAAAAATTGTGTATGAGTGCAATTATGTAAATTTAAAATACTGATAAAGTTTTCAAAAATTAAAAAAAGAAAACAATGTTTTTTAATTCCGTGAAATTCAATTCTGATCCGACATAAGTGAAAATAATTTCCTCCGAAATACAGCTGATGAGCTTATTCTTTGCAATTCGTATGGAAGACCGTTTCACAGACGGATTGCATTTACAAAGTAGGATCGTTCTGCAATAGTGTGCGAAAAGCGCGGTATAATTAATTTTAAGTCTCTTGGGGACAGGGCAAACTGAAGCTGTTCATTTAAGTATTCAGGACATTTGTTGTGGATTATACTATGGAGTTTCAGAATATTTCTAAAGTCGTAGTAAAGGTTCAAATCCATTTCGAAAAGGGATGCTTTAAGATGAGACTCTATTATAACGCGGATTACTGTGTATAAATCGTATACAGTCGTTGAAAGCAACATTTATTCTACTGGTGGACTCATAATCCAAACAAAGATAGACATAATTGAACGTAAAATATGGTAAAATCAAACTTTAAACTAAGTGACTCTTCATAGTAGGTAGAAGTAAATGTGATGAAGACCTCAAACTACGCAAAACCGAATATATAATACGATTAATGTGTACTGCATATATTGGAGACCAAATGTTAGACGCATACTCTAACTGAGGACGAACAAAGGTATTATAAAGCGTGGATGTTATAAGAGTACACTTGAATTCTTTACTCCAACGTTTTATATACCCAAGCATTGAATTCGCTTTATTGACAATCTGTTCAAAGTAATATTCGAGGTCAATATTTTGAGAAAAATGCACTCCTAAATCACATATTGATGTGACTTTGTTAAGTACAGTCATTGAGATTGTACTCATAACTTATTAAATTACGTTTCCTTGAAAAGATCATCGACTGGCATTTAGATACCTTCAAAAATAAACTGTTATTACAGCACCATTCAGCGAACGTATCTAAATCATTCTGCATAGCTATTCAATCAGACTGACCCTTACAAACTATAGCCTCGAACAGTTTTGGCACACACGATAGCTTGGCAGTATGTCTATAATTATAAATTTCACCTCGATTTACTTTTTTGTGTATTGGAATAATAAAAGGGTTGTTCCAAATTTAAGGAAAAATTCTCTGCTGTAATGATACCCGAAATAGCACGGCTAAGCGTGTTGCCAAGGTATTGCAACAATATTTTAGCACAATCGGAGGAATTCCATCAGGGCCACAGGTAGTATTGTTGCTAAGTAAAGCTAAATGCTCTCTCATATCTTCATCAATTATTGAAATCTGGTCCATTGAGCTCCTACAGAAACCTTCAAGGTGGGCAAAATTACTTTGGGTAGGTGAAAAGTTATCGGAACAGAAAGACAGGCCAAAGAATGAAGAGAACATATTGCAGATTACAAGAGGGCTGCTGCTTGATTCGCTTAAGTAAGACATTAGCAGGATAGCCATCCCCTTTTTTTTTTACTATTTACAAATTTTCAAAAAACCTTGCGATCGTAAAGAAGTGAGCCACGCATTTTATTAATGTAACTATCATATAGATTTTTTCGACAAGATTTGAAAGTCTCTATAGAGGATAGCAAACTGGTTATAATTGCTTGTTCTCTTTGTCGTTAAAGAATTTTTCCACGCTTTATTTCTTTTATTTCGCAGACTCCACAATTGGTTATTGTACCAAGGAGCAGTTGTAGACAAATCCTTACGTGTGTTTCTCACAGGTACGGACGAGATAAAACAGTTAAATATATGTACATATGTAAAAATGTTCAGTCATTTGTTCAATATTACCATTGCTGTTGAAAATTCCTACAAAGTCAATGCTAGATATTAGTTCGTTTAGTAAACTAAAGTCTGATTTCTTAAAATCAAATTCAAGAGTAAAAATTTCAAAAGTATCCTGAACCACGTCATCATGAGAAAGAATAACGTGAAGTGGAGGATGATTCGCGTCAATAGTACTCATCGTGGTGAAACTAGGTTCCACAATACAACTGCTCAAATTTGTATAAAAAACTAGGTCAAGTTATCTGTCAAGAAAGTTTTGTATACTCCATAGTTGCAGTAATCCACAAGACATTACATTATCCACCAAAATTGTTTCTTGAGGTAAATACGCATTAGCTGCCACAAAACTAAATTCGTCGTCAGAATGGGTCCACTTTAAGTTGGGTAGATTAAGATCACCCACCAATAAAATGTCGTCGAGAGGATTACAATTTTCCTATACATAATTTATGGCATCAGTTGCGTGCTTATATACCTCGATCGAGCTTTCAGGAGGAATATAAATATTAATAATTATAATGAACTTATATCCTAGTCTGTATTAGGAATTGGAAAAATACAACTTTGCAAAAATTTCGAACAGCAATTAGGACTCCACACCCCTTAGAAGCTTAACATCTAAGTATCTATCTTTACGATATACCTCAATGTATGAGGAGAATAATTCCGTGTTCAGAAAGGTAAAATTAAGCCAAGTTTCTGTCAGTGCAAACACATCATGGATCGATGCATGAGATGCCAATAATAAATTTCTCGTTTTTGTGTGGAGTCCCCTTACATTTTAGTAGTAAAGGCATAAACGGTTTAGTTCTTTGGAGAATATTTAATAGATCTTCGTTTAATCTGGCTACACAATCTTCCATCAAGCCGATTGGACGAGAAAGATAAATTAAAACATCATGCGTGTACATATGCGTTTGGCTATTGACAACTTTGGCAGGTATACCATTGATAAATAAAGAAAACAGAATTGGCCCTAGGACAGATCCCTGAGGTACACCGGAATGGACAATGATTGGATTCGAGTTTTCTTGCTCCGTTTCTACAATCTATACGCGGCTTTTCAAATAATTTAAAATTAGTTTTAGCGCTATACTTGAAAATTAAAAATTCTGACGAAGTTTTTCGAGGAGGATTCTGTGCTCTGTGGAATCGAAAGCTTTCGAGAAATTTAATAGTACCATAATACAAATTTTACCACAATCCAAATCCGTGCTCATATCTGAAGTTACTTTAATAACTGCAGATTCAGAGCTATGTTTGTGGTGAAATTCGGACTGCCATTTAGAAAACGTTTTCCCTGCCTCTAAATTTAAAAAGAATTTGATTGCAGATAATTTTTTCAAAAACTTTAGCTAGGAAAGGCAATAAAATAATAATTGGTCTAAATTCAGACGGGCTTGAGGAATTGGAGTTCTTCGGGATCGGAATAAATTTTGCGGCTTTCCAGCACTCAGAGAACTGACTACTGAAGATACATGTATTTAATATGTGTTATATATGGAAGCAATATGGGCAAAATCAATTTAACAAACTTCGGTGAAATGCCGTCAAGACCAATTGCATTTGATTTATCGAAGAATGGAAGAAAAAGCTTTCGTAGTTATAAGCATCAGCTGAAGAAGTTTGGAAATTGGTTGGACTTGACAAAGGTGGAGCTAAAATTGAGAGTTCTTCTTACTGAACAGGAACAGTTGTGATTGCTCAGTGGTATAACTGCTTGACTGCCCACTGTGATTTTCTACTTCACACGCTATGGATAACTTCATATAGCACACATGCGTGCTCATTTCTTTTCACTGACATCGATCAGGTCAACATAAGCCCTAGTTTATATACAACGCAATCTATGTTTCATTCTTGCCCAAAATATCCATATGCTTTTACTCCCAATGAGTTCAAAAGTAGTACATATTTGGGGCGGTTTGATGGTGGTTACATATCGAATTGCTGGGCATAGTAGTGCTGCAACTGTGATTGCTCAATACGACTCAACTGCTGATAGGTACATGCCATGTCCCAGAGTATAGTTGTGATTAAGATTCTGATTGTGATGGCCATATTAGTTTTGCTCAGGGTAGGTGCATACAAAATTGTAGCGCAGTCAAGGTATTTATGATAAGATCGGTATGGTTAGGTTGGCTGTCTGCACAAGAACACAGATAAACTTAGACTAGTAGATGTCCATTGTGATGCCATGAATCTTTTCATTGGCTACCAAGGGACTTAAACCAACGCCTGAGGATGCCAGTTCGCCGAGGTCATCGAAGGAAGGAGCCCATAGATGGAGCAGTCTTTATTTTTGGGATAGGGCCAAGAACAATGTATGTATGATTCTAGGGAGGGGAAATTTCATTAATCTAATTTTTCGACGTATTTGTTATTTTCGTTTTTAGTTGCTTACATTTTTGCTATCTCGAAAGGACTAAATTACTATTATTCTACTTAACCGTTTTCTTCCTTAACTTCTCAGTTAAAACCGTTCAAATATTACAAGATCGTGATAATCTAACAGTTACGCAGACTTAGTGTTGAATCCATAAATATTCCATTTTCACCATAATACCAATTATTAAAATCAGTTACTGACAGCCTGTATGGACAGTAGTACGGGTTGCACTTATGAAACGGGTTGTTTCCTATGAAAAGCATTTGTTTCATATGACTGTTATAGGACGTTGTATTTCAATAATGCTTTAGTTGGACTTGGAAATACTGTTACAAAAATAGTGCCATACCATTCTGAAGCAAAAGTTTAGTCCATCCGGTCGAGTTAGGCTGTAAAGTCTTTAATGAATTGCTAAGTTTATAATCTATCTTTTCTTTAATCTTATTGAATGGGTTACTAGGGAAAGGGTTCAATTTAATAAATAGGGAAAGGAAACAAAACTGCAAATATGTTGCTAATAATGTCTTATGAGAAAATTTTAAACGCCCTAAGCGATAAATTAATTAAATACCCTATCGCGAATCAATATACTTATATCCTTTTACCAAGAATCTCCGATATAATTTAACCCATTTTCTGTGAACCCTTTTCTTCAAAAAACATACTCAAATGCCTTTGTACGATAAATATTATTGAAAGCAATTTAACCAACCCTAAGGCTCAATAAAAAAAAGTAAAATCTCAATGTCCATACTACAGATCCAAAACAAGGCTTGTTAGTGGCATTTCAGAAAATGAATCGCCCTCTAGGGGGACATCCTTTTACCCTGATTTTAGGAATATTTGAAATTCAAATTAGAATTTAAATTAAGTTTAAGCTACGCAAGGTACAGTACTTAATGTTATACATAGAAATTTATATATTGTTATAAATATACACAAACAGGAACACATGTTGCCCAACGATACTTAAGCACTTCGTTTTAATGCTAATAAGTTCATTGTACATCCTTTTAAGCACTCATACAGAAAATAGTCCTTACTACAGTCTTTTCGACTACGATAAAACAAAACTAATTCTTGTTGCCCTTCAGATGCGCTTTATTGTAGCAAAAACGTATGATTGTCGCAATTCAAATGCTCAGCTTAGATAAAGTCCAAGTGGCGTGTTTAAATCCACAAAACAATTTCTATCAAAGACAAATTCAGAGGATGTACTTTGGGTACCCGAATATAAGTTAACTTACGGTTGACAAGAGTCACTCCAATTCTTCAACTTGTATACAACAGTCGAATCCGACCATGGTCGCATTTAGTTGCTGCAAAGTCGTATTTTACGAACACACTCGTACGTAATTTTTGATAGGAGTCGTACGTATAGCAACGCGTAAGAGTCTCGAATTTTTCCGGTATTGCTGTGCATTCAGTTGGTCGTTTGATGGTTTGTTACATAATTGTTTCTTATTTTAGTCGTCTTCAAAGTTGGGTACGACTCGGCTTCAACGTGGAGAAAAATGGAAAAATATATATGTAAGTATACGTATTTCCAATTTGTACTTTTGACAGGCTGATTTTTGCTATACCAACAACACGCGGTATTCCCAATCGCTCCACCATCTAAGTACTAACCGCGCCCGACGCTGCTCGATTTCGGTGATCGGACGAGAACTGATACTCACCATGTTATGGTCGTTGGCGTACGTACACAAAAAAATTCTCCGAATTGCTGCCAAATTCTCAACCGGCACCACTTTGTCCTCTTCTTAATGCGAATGTCTCCAAGCTGGCTTCCAAGAAGTACCATTGATATCAGTAACAACTTTTAAATTGGTCTTCGGGTGATTGTCTTGGCTATATATTACATCAGCTATTCTGCACGCGGAAACATGACATTTTCCAAGAAAGTGATGTACAGCACGTGGCTTATGACTGTCTTTTTCAAAACAATTCGACCTGTACCGGAAAAAAAGAAGAAAAACACATACCAGTATATCATCGGGCTTACAATCATTCCCATTTGTCGCTTGGATTAGAGATGAGTACCTCATATCTGAACCGGCTCAATGATTCGGCTCCTTAAGAAGATCCAATGAAGCAGATCTTCTTCACGAGTCTTTACGGATCAGAGATCAGTGATACGCTATGGATCGGAAAGAGTACGATTTGAAAGAGCTTCTTCTTCACAATTCTATACTTGCAGCCACAACATCGTATATGTTGTGCCGTGTATTGAACCGACTCCTCCTGCATAACTACATACACTTGGCAACAGAACGTTTCCCTCGTTTCCCAGACGGATCTTATGTTCTGATGTTCTGTATGCTCTCAACAGATTGGAGATCAATATCGATACAGTGATACATACAGTGCAACTGCCACAACAGAACAAAAGAACAATTATTATTATTATAATTATTTCTGTAGGGTTATTTTGCACTGCGACTTAATCTATTATCTATTGCGACTTAGTCTATTGTGCCCCCTGCTAATACCTTGGGGAGGTTTGTTCCCTCGTTAGAGATACAGAACAATACAATTGCCTGTATACCGTGCGCTGGCTCAATTGCATGGATGTATGTACACACATCGCTAAAGCAATAATACACTACACACTGTTCATCCCTTATTTAATAGTATATTCTTTTGTAGTAGTCAGCAAGCATCAAAGTGTACCCTGCCTCAATTGTGCGTGTATGTTTGCTAAGCTTTTTGTTGCTCTTGTGTTGCGTTGGCACTATGTACCAACGTATCGATTTGGATCTCTGATATGTTGAGAGCGTACAGGACAAAAGATATATCTAGATCTTTTGTGCCGATTTAAAGATCCAGATCTTTGAAAAGAGAGAGATCCGATGAGCTGCATCATTCAAAAGATGCACATTTCTCATCTCTAACTTGTATATAACTTCTACTGGCAGCAATCGGAAATGAACTAATCTAATCGTCCAACTATTAAACATTTCACCATTTTTCAAACTAAATTAAAGTATTTTGTAGCAGAGCTCTCGTTTTCGCTGGTGGCGTGAAATAAGGAGTGGAAAGGAGTGGAAACAAAAGTTATAAGGCAGGCACTAGATCACCTAAACATGAATCCCTCCATCTTAGTCTGGATGGAAGGGATGCTCAAGATGAGACGAATAAGCTCAAAACAGGGAAGGAACAAAGCATATGCGTTGCCCTATAGAGGAACACCATAGGGGAAGTGTTATCACTTCTATATGGATTTTGTTCGCCAATGAAATGGCATCAAACACATGCATACATATTTGGAGCAACATCCCATGAAGGGCCTAGGCCTAGCTTCTCGCATCCACTCGTGCTATATGCGTTATATTTTTCACACGAATGGAAGGGACCTACATTTTTGTGTCTTATCCGAAGGCTGATTTTTATTTTTGTTTTTGAAAAGCATTTTTGTGACAACAATAATCTCAGATGTTTGCCAAACGGCCGCGAGAAGTGGGACCGTGAAAAAACCTTTAGTTTTTTCTGGGATTCGAACGTTTCACCTCATGCGCAGTAGTCCGACACACTAACAACTGTGCCATGGCGCCAACATACTGGTGTCTATATAGTATGGGTATAATTCAGAAAACTTCTTGTAGCGCAGAATGCTGTAGACTCAGTCTTGTTTCGATTGCCTAGGCTAGAGAGTTGCTTCAGTTACAAAGTGCTTCCTGTTTTGAATCCACGTGCTTAGTAGCACATTTTAAATACAGTTTCTTATGAGTTGCCCAGCTAAACCATTCAACTTAAGCAAGGATAACCGGGGCATTGAAGATTTTTTGAAAATTAGTTTACCAGTGTTCCTTTTATAACTCTAACTATTTTTAACTTACCCTTCTTAAAAATTCAACCTTTACGCTGCTTAAGTTAGCCTAATACATAAATGACGACGGTCGATAATGGCCTCTCGCATCGATAACAAAAAAAAACTGTTGTTCCCTTCACAGATTCTCACTTCCTTATGAAAATTAATTTTTAATTTTCCTTCTTGGTATCAGCGCGGCGGCCTCTGTATGTGCCTAGCTTTGGGCTGATGTAATTTTTTGTAATAATGTTACCAACCTCTTTCTAAGAATTTCTTCATCCCAAAGATTCTTATGAAATAAATTTAAAGTTCTGTAACTTCTTTCCAAGTGTAAAACGAAAAGAAAAACTTATTGGGGTTGCTGAAAACTTTTGACTTCTGCTAGATGTAATGCTCATTCCCTTTAGTGATATGTATTATGAGTTAACTCAGCTTTTTTATATACGTTGATACGTAAACTATCTGGTAGCAATGGTGTAGTGGGTAGTGTCATTGTTATGTCAATAATGTTATTTTTCAGTAGAAGACCACCTCCTGGTTGCAGTCAATCTTCCAACCATGGACAGGAATAAATAAATTTTTCTATAATAAGTTTTACGTCAAAGTTTTATTTGCAGTTTCCTCCCTATCCTTCGAAACCTATATGCTTATCGGGCAATTGAGAAGTTTTATGAAACAGGTTTTATACTGGATAAAAAGGAATAATCAAATAAGAACAGAATACGAAAGGGTAATGTAATGGGTATGTTATAACTTTATCTTGTCTACTCATGTTGATGGTAATTTTATTTCCAGTAGTGATGTACAAACTCTCTTGCTATCTTGAGAAGATGAGAGAAGTTCAGCGTAGCGTGCGACGTGACAAGAGTAACTATACATCAATGTGCTAGCAAGCAGAAGAATCTGTCCATCTACAGAATCACAAAAGAGCAGGAAGATGGCCGCAGTTCCGGCCAACAATCAATAAAAAGTGTAGACGATTCACTGCTCATTTCGGATAAGGGCCAGCTTAAGAGATGGAAGGAGCATTTGTGTACAGTTTTGGGCCGCGTATTTGCAAGTAAAATGATTCCCAATTAGACTGAAGGGCCCGAGGTAAGAAATGCCCGGACACGCATCATGACCCCCAGTAAGGACGAAATCACTACCGCGATCAAAGCACTGAAAATCAACAATGTGTTAAGGCTTGACGGTATTCCTGCGGAGCTCTTGCGAGCAGCGACAACAACATCGGCCGAGCAACAGCTACACCTTATAGAACGAGTTTGAGAAAATGACAGCTTTCCTGGTGAGTGGGAAAAGGCAATGATCATGAAGCGTCCTAAAAAAGCAAATTAATGCAATGTGAAAAGTAGATAGGTATCTGCGTGCTGCCTGCTATAGCTAAGATAATAGCTTAAATCATCCTGAAGCAAATCAAACAACATCTCGAAGAACCACTCGATGCCGAACAAACAGATTTCCACATCAACACCCTGCAGATCAATATCGATCTCTACTTCACATGCTGTTTATCTGGAGTACCTTGCGCAGGAGAAGTATAACTGATAAATGAATTGCTATTATCAAAGCTACATATGAAGGCTTCAAATGTCACGTTCTGCACAGAGGAAGGTTGCCTGAAGAATTCGAGATCCAAGGCTACATTCTTTCACCAATACTATTCCTTTTGGTGATTAGCGATGTGTTTTGTGCGGTTTTGTTAACAGGAAGTGGATGAATTCAATAGATTCTGACATCCCAACTGAAATATCTTGTCTATGCTGACAATATGTGCTTACTCTCTCACAGAATTATGGACCTGTACCAAATGATAGCAGATGTGGAGAGGGCGGCAGGCGTCGGGGCCCAAAACTAAAATTATTAGCCTTAGAACAAAAGTTCAAATATGCATTCCTGGATAACCGGTAGAAAGAGTTCAAAACTTCCAGTATCTTAAGAGTATTGTATCGACTTATGATGGAGCCGAACGGAACCAACAGGATCGCCAAAGCAAAGTCCGCGTTTGGGATATTGTCTAAAATATGTCACAGCCATGCAATTAGCTTGAACACCAAGCTAAGACTGTTCCACTCCAACGTTGAATCCGTGCTTTTATATGGGTACCGCACGTGGAGAGTGACCAATACTATCACTAGAAAGCTGCAAACGTTAGTAGATGCCTGCGCAACATCTTAAGGATTTTCTGGCCCAACTGTGTCTCTGACGAACACATTTACCAGAGAACGTGCCAGGAACCAATAGGCACAACCATCCTGGCGGTTCGAAGAGAACGTGGCGCAGAACAGTCGTGAAGGAAGCACAGTAGCTGGGAAAAAGTTGGGGAGAGCTAAGGCACATTGCCAGAATCCGTATACGATGGCGCGTGGGCGTAGTAGAGGCCCTAGGATCCACAAAAGGATACAGGACATACAGTATTGTTGTAGTAACAAATTTATATTGGATGTTTTTTATTGATTAAACATTTCACACTACTAAGACCACCCGGTGTTGGTCTTCAAAGTGTTCTTAAAGATTTCACCCGCCTTCAGAAAACATTTTTTGAACACTTTGATGCAGCCGAGAAATGGACAAACGAATTCGTCAAGCCGACAGAGCCGCTTTTAGAGATAGTGCAAGTGGACCATATTTCTGTAAATCGTACAATTTAATCGCAAAATGTATCATTTCAGCTACACATATATGGTATTTATCTAAATCAGCAAAAGTATCGAGGGCGTATACGTAACATACTCCGACGTCCACTCTAATCGAAAGTCGATTATTTATATCGGCACATACATACCTCCTTTGTGCTCTCATATGAACCCATGTAAAGTACTCACATTTGATTCTATAGCAAGGACATTGACAGTTCACCATAAATTGAAAAATCCCTAAAATGTTATTCCCCTTAGAGTTTCACAATTGTAGTGATACTTTTCCAATGGGTGTTCCCTTTCAAACCCCTTGCAAGGTCAAGGCATTCAGATGTATAACAAAAATAAACATTTTATTCTTGGAAATCCATTAAGGACGTCGTCATTAGACTCGGTCAAATGCTTAGTCATTCGAATATTTTGCTACTGAACGATTCAATGGGTTTCTGGGTTGCCTAGGATTGACGGAGTCAGTGAAAGGGTTGGTCATGCCTGCGGAAGAGATATCGTGAAATATATTCATTCGAAATCATAAATCAATGTCGCGTCGTTAATTTTAATATTTTCTAAACAATTTAGGTCAGTCGTTGCTTGCCTCTGCCCAGTGATTGATTGACATTCCACAGACTATATACCTATGGCCATTTGAATTTCAAAACACTTCCTTCTACTTGTTATTAGATTCTAACTGTTGTTGAAAGTACTACAGAAAGTAGCATTTGAACGCACACCCATTCAGGGGTAATCAATAATGAAATAGATAATTTATGGTCAGCTGGATGTATAGGAACTGGTTGGTTTTGCACTGTAACAGAGGGATACCTGGGATTAACGATTGGTCGGGAGGTTCTTAACAGGCCAGAGAACACCAGAAAAAAATTTGTAATTCATTTTGTGAACGTTTATTGTGGATATTTATTGCAGAGCTGTGTGAATGAAACAGGACTGTCAATAGGTCAGCCAAAATATTAAATAAGAAAAGTATTTGGCCCAAATAGCACATAAAAGGCCTAGGACGTTGCTCATCGCAACCATTCGTTTATGATGAATCAATGTAAATGTGTATGTCTTATCTGAAAGTTGCTTTATTTCTCAGGGGAACATGAAACGTATCTCTATATGGTGGATAAAGGAACCGTATTACGAGTATTATCCAAGTAAATCTTCAAGTGAGCCGCGGGTGTGGGATTCTCCTAAGAATTGTGTTGAGCGATAAAGCTGACAAGTTGATACTGAGCTTTTCGACTTGATACTACCATCGAATAAGACCGATTAAAGTTGCTTATATGGGGCTGGATCATGTGCTGGCTTACGACACTGTGCCGACTGAACTTCGCTTAGAAATGAGAAATACAAATTTGTGTTTATTCTGTCTGTTAATGATGAATTCCCAAATCACTGAACCAATGCTGTTATAGTTTTCACCAATGCAAAGACAATTATTTGCGGAAGCCTTTAGACTCCTTAGACTCGCTATAGAAGCGCCAGGATAGCAGTGTAATTCAATTAAATTTATTGACAAAAGGTTTGTACTTTTATAGGTTTGTCTTTTATACATAGTACTGAGAGTACAGTTTCAAAATTAAAATTAATTTTACTTAAAAATAATTAAAAACTATGAGGGGTATGAGAGAGAGGGAAAGAGGAAGGAAAGAAAAAAAAAGAAGAGAAACATGAAGGGAAGGACAGAAAAGAAAAAAAGAGAAGCTTGGAGAAGTTGCTATTGCCGCGTTGTATTTATATAACGGTTAAGTAGTACGATTTTGAAATTTTGGCATTTAGTACAACTTTAATATGTAGAGGTAATTCATTCCATAGCCGAATAGCATGAACAAAAAATAATCTATAAGAATTTAAATAATTGTAATGATCAGTATTTATGTTTACTGTTTTTCGAGAATGACAAAAATCCAGCTTAGCAAATAAATATGGTGGAGAATGGGATGTTATTATTTTATGAGGTAATATAAAATTATATTAATGTATTGCTGTAATGTGCAGAAGGGGAAGCTTTTCAGTACACGGAAACATGATTAAATCTTCGCAGCTTGTATCTGACAGCATCATTATAATCTACTAGAAGCTTGCGGAAAGATGCCAAATCGAGACAGCTATACACCACTTCAGAGTGTGTTATTATAGGCATAATAAGTGATTGTATAAGCCTCCGGCGTGTTTCTAATGGTGTGCAGCTAGCTGAGATCCATAGCTTGCGCAAGCATCCATAAGTACGGCCTACCACAACGTTGATATGATTATAACAAGATAGGAGCCGATGCTAGTAGCGGATTCTACTACTTTGAGTTTAGTTACAGATAACCATATATAGTTCAAATGACCTGCTTGAGATAGGAAAAGCTAGATATTTTTCACTGTTCAGAACTAATCCATTGTTCCCGGCCCAGTTATTGATTGCACATAGATCCTCATTAAAGCGCAAGACGAGTTCACTAAGCTTACTAATCGGCGGCGATAAATATAGCTGAACATCATTGGCGTAAATGTGAATAGACACATGTTTGCACACTGAAGGCAAGTCCTTGATGTACAAGCAGAACAGAATGGTACCTAAAATTGGTTATTGAGGAACACCTTGTGTAAGGGAGTTAAAAGCAGAGTATTTTCCACTCACCATGAATCTTTAGGATCTATCTCTCAAAAAGGTACCCATAAATTTAGTGGACCTGTCGCTAAAACCAAAATAGTTCCGCAGTTTCCAAAAGAGAAAATCATGATTTACCTTGTCGAACGCCTTCGAGAAATCAAGTAGGCAAAGCAAAGTAATAAATTCCTAATCGAATTCTTGTCTTATATCATCCAAAATGTTAACCATTGCGGTTGAACAACTATGAACCGGCCTGAAGCCCGATTGATAGGGATTCAGCAGGAAATTCGCAGACAGGTGATTTTGAATTTGCAGATTCGATTCAATAACTCTTGGAAGAAACAAGGTGTGACTTACAAATCTATAAAAAGTTCTCTTTCGAATATTAGATTTAAATACCAGATTGATATACACCATTTCAGTGGAACAAAATTAAGATCAAAACTGATTATAAATAGTGCAACGGCAAATGGAATAAGCGCGAAGTAAACTAGACCAAGCCGTGGAAAGGCAAAGAATATTTCATCATCATCTGGAGGCTTGTATTGCTTTAAGTACAGCCAGGCCGTTTTTTTTTTTTGCTCTTGAAAGAGGCTCTCGAGCTGGTTTTTTTCTGAACTCGGTAGACGGGTTTGAAGAGGGATGCTAAGTTCTGAAATTGTTTGCACAAATACGAATATCTTAGGGAGTTCATTACCGTCGTTATAATCTTCTGTAATATCTTTGCTGTGATTTGCAATACCTTAAAAGTTTCACAAGATGCTTTCCGGTTCTCCGCGCAGATCTCAGTTTATTAGTCCCTTTTTCTACTACATAAACTCACTCTCTAATTGAAAGAAAATCACACGCCAAAAAAATAGCAACAGCACATCGCACCTTAAAACGTTTATCCTTTTTAAAGGACAGACTCATGAAATCTCTTAATAAATTTACCCTATACCATTCTGCACAAGGAGTTACCTCAATGTAATGACATTATTAACCACTCACATAAATTAGATTACATCGCGACCGACTAACGTATAAGAAACCCATAATCCTTGGTTTAACGCTTCTATGAAAGTCTTCCTTCAAACTCCCATATACAACAATTAACCGCACAACACAGACGCATACGGCACACCTCTAATTGCACAATTTCATCGTTCCCAAGAGTGCCCGCCACCAGGGCCGGGGTACAAAAACAATTCGAAACAATAAGAAGAAAAGCATAAACATAAACCATCGTACGATGGTTTTATGAAAGGGAACATAACATCACATCCAGGCAATTAAAATGTTTGCAGGAATTATAAATCAAGGACGAAAAATAATTTCTTCGTTCTCAATGGGATTTGTTATGATAAAAGGGATATGCGTAGGTCGCGTTTGAATATTCAGGTGGGCGCAACACCGCAATACATGAAGCATAGACTAACAGGATGAGATAAACAGGTGATTTATATGGGAGTGAATTTAATTAACAGGAACGTATTTGTGTTTTTGTCGAGTTTACGAATGTGTCGCAATAAAAATTGAATTGCTTTTCTGTCCTGAAAAATATATTAATAAAATCTGTGCGAGGACAGTGGGACAATATTTTTTTGTAAGAGCGGCTGAGATACGAGTATCCTCTTAAAGATGTCATCTCGCGTAGGCATACTCTTAGCTGAATATTAATTTGTGGGTACTGACATTTAAAATTTATTCTTAAACTTGTTGTCTTTTCTGTGGTTTTTGCAGTTCAAACATGTCTCGAACTACCTGCCAAGGCGTGTTTTGATATCCGTGCTATTGGGTAAGCAAGGGAATTGCTAGTTGACAGGTCTAGGAATCGATGATTGGGACAAATCAGACATCTCCTGGACTCTTTTATTAATCTCCCATGATAAATTGGAGTCGGTAGCGTAAGATCGAGAAGGATGGACAGTTCATACACTCGAGACCCTCATGAAGGATAAGCGAGCTATTGGAAACTGTGCCAATGACAATGTTAACACCAATGTTATACTAACCTATGCAAATATTTACATAAGTTAGGCTACACTAACCTCAGCATATATTGTACAGTTTTGACAAGCTAATTAATGTAACATGTTTGACCGCTAACAGTCATTCTTTCGAGTCAGTCTACTTGAATACCACAGAAACGTATGTATGTTTGTTTATATATACGTATTTCTGTAATTTTCTTGATTCAAGTATTCATAAGTGAGACAAATGTATATACCGAAAGCTTGGACAAAGGCTACTTTTAAGTAAACATATATCTACCGGAGCCTTTATGCCTTTTGTGCAATCCGTCTCACCTCGCCTATTTTAAGGACCATAGCAAAAATTGATGATAAATGGATGTCTTTATGTCTCCTTTTTATAAAGCCGTCCGTTTTTGCCTTGTCGCAGTTTGGCCACATCTTTCTAGATGTGGCACAAGTTGTCAGCCTAATCCGTATGAGGCTGGCTTAAATAAGAAAGTTTGAGGAGGTTTTTGCCTTGACCAGTTTGTCAGCCTATTCATTTCCATAAACGTTGCTGTGCTCTGGAACTCAAATCAGGGTAACCTTAAATTGACCATCTAGCGAGGCCAGCTCATTTTGGCATTCTTGTACTAGTTTGAATGATATAGAAACCGAGGCATTTGCTTTAATAGCAGGTTGGCTATCAATGAAAATGGCGATTCTCTGCCTTAATGGCATATTTGGTTTTAGTTTATTTAGCTGCATACCATGTATTTCTGCCTGGAAAAAAACTGACAGATTTTGGAAACCTGTATGATTTTGAGATGTCCAGGGATTTAGAAAACACATCTGCACCGACCCCGGGGTCTATCTTTGAACCGTCTGCGTAGATTGTTAGATCGAAATCCTTAATCACCTGCCCATTTTTCCATTCTCTTTTTGTGGGGAATTGTACGTCGAAACGTTTTGTGATCATTAATTTGGGGCTAATGTAATCTTTTGGCCTTGATACGCGTTCTCTCAGTAGAGAGTCCAGAATACTACTATGGCCGTAGGCTTTCAAAATTCAGCACCCAGACTCTTTATTGAAAGCGAATGAAGATATCTTTGGCCGCTTCGAGAGAAAAAGTGTTGCTTAGATATTCGGTCGCAAGTGACAAGAAGTCTTCAGATCGTTTAAAAATAAATTTAAAATTCTGAAAGTTATCCACCTGAACAAATAATCAATATACATCGGGGCAAAATAACACTTCATCCTTACTAGGCAACGCAAACATCGTGGTCTCTTTATTCGCAACATCATGCAAAACATGGTCCTCTGCAATAACCAGTGTCGCGACAACTTATCTCACCTCTACAGTTTCTGTAACCAACACACTCTCGCGACACAATCTTACTCAAGAACTTAGCGCTCAGCACTGGCTCTGGCATGCAGACAACATCTAAAAAGCAACAGAGTACTCCCTCAAACAAACAAGACCAAACAACTGCACAAAAAAGAATCAGAACACCTCTTAAAAAAATATGGAAAACATCGGCATAAATAAAAAAATAAAAACGAAAAAACAAACAAAACTAGATTCGTACTAGCTGAGCAAGCCTAGAAATGAAATCCAACAACGGATTTGAAATACTATCTACACTCAACAAAGAACAAACAGAGAATGCGAAAAATAACAACAATGAAATAGAATGCCGTAAAACTAACAAACCTCCACCAATCTATGTCCAAGGCATAGAATGCATACAGACACTTAATATCGCCCTAAATACAATTGCCAAAAAACAGTTCCGAACTAAAGGTACTAAACAATGACGAAATTTGAATTCAACCGACCGACTCTACAATGTACACATCGATTGTTAAAATTCTTCGGCAACGGAATACAAAATACTATACCTTCAAGCCAAAGGAAGAACGAGGTTTTAAAACAGTACTTCGCAACATGCTCAGCAGACCAAGACGAAATCAAAAGCGAGCTCACAGGGTTAGACAATAAAGTTCTTGATATAACATCCAACATAGAGTAACAAAAAATATCTCTCACTATTTTTCGGAGAGCTAGGAAATTGCGAAAATAATAGAAACATATATAGCATTTCTACTCTCCTAAACTGTGAAATCTCATTTGAGATCCCTTACCGGAAAAGAATCATCTCACAATGCAGCAACTGCAAACAATATAGACATGCAAAGAACTACTGCACGAGGGATTCAATATGCGTCAAAAGTGCTGTTAAACATTAAACAATAGACTACCAATTGACCACAAAGGATGACAATATTAAATGTGCGCTATGTGGAGGAAACAACACAGCAAACTACAAAGGATGCTAAATTTACAAAACTCTGAAATTACAGCGTTTCCCATCGCTACGCAAAAAAGTGCAATCAAATCAAGAACCTTAAATGAACGAAGGACTAAGTCAAAATCGAGAACAAAACCAACAACCAAAACAAACTCGAGCGCCCTGAGCGTATACCCCAAACCCAACATCGCATATTCCCAAACCCGAACCCTAAATAATCAACACCAAACCAACGATATTACAGAGCTTATACAAATGATGAAATAATTGCTAACCCAAATGACTAATATATTGAATATTCTTACCATGTTAATTACAAAACTAAATGAACCCCAAACATAATTTTCTTAAAATCGCATTTTGGAACGCAAACGGACTAAGCAGACACCATCTTGAACTTAAACAATTTAACAACGACAATAATGTAGACATAATAATTATGTCAGAAACGCACTTTTCTGAAAATCTATCTAAAAATCCCGGGATATAACATCGACTTACTAATCACTCTGATGGAACAGCACATGGAGGCACATCGATCATTATAAAAAATAAAATAAAATGCATAGAACACCAACAATATAAAACGGAACATATTCAATCCGCAACGATACAAATTGAGGATAATAACAGACCACTACTAATCTCTGCCCTCTACTGCCCACCCAAACACATAATTCCAACAAAACAATATAATAGCTACATAGAAACACTAGAACAAAGATGCATAACTGCAGAAGATTTTAATGCCAAGCAAATGGACTGGTGCTCAAGATTTACAAACAAAAAGGGAAAAAATCTGATAGGTGGCCTAAAAAGCAACAACTGCAGATTTCTAAGCACAAGAGAACCAACGTACTGGCCAACTGACCCCAAGACAAAGCCAGACTTACTAGATTCTTGTATAGCGAAAAATACATGTACTTCAAAACTCAAAATAAAATCTTGTTTCGAACTCTCTTTCGACCATTCACCTGTTATAATAGAGTACTCAAGCAACATTATGATCAACAATGAACGGCAAAAATTGTATAACAAAAAAACAGACTGGGAAGTATTTCACGAATTCCTTGACCTAAGACTATAATTCCAAGTTCCTCTTAAATCACTGACGGATATTAAAAGCAATTATTTACTTCACGGACATAATCATCGAGGCTGTTTACCGGACAACACCAGAAATGGAGCAACAAATATTCGAAAATTATACACCAGACTTCATAAAAAAACAAATCAAAGCAAAAAGGAAACTCAGGAAAAGGTGGCAAATAACAAGATCACCAGCAGATAATCAAAAACTGAGCAAACAAAGCAATAACAGACTTAAAAGAAACACTAAAACAACATTAGAATAATAACATCAAAAATACCTAAAAACGCTGACTCCAACTTCTGAAACGAACTATTCGCTTTGCAAAACAACCAAACATCTAAAAAACAAAATGACCCATCAAAAAAACAGACGGAAGCTGGGCCCGAGAAAATCAGGATAAGGCCAATACTCTGGCTAAACATTTTTGGAATACCTTCTCCCACGACGGCAGCAATTCCAATATCCCACAAGTGAACAGAAACATTACACTCAATACACGAATCAGAAAAATTACAATAAAAGAAATTAAAAATTGTATTATATATCAAGAGTGAACCACCAAAAAGCTCCTAGATATGACCTTATGACGGGAGAACTACTTGAAAAACTGGCCAAAAAGCACTTGAATATCTACGGCACGTATATAATGCGATGATCTACCGAATACCTTAATATGATCTCGGAGAAAAGAATTGTTTTAGTGATCTTAATAGTCTAGATGCAATCTCTTCTACATATATTTAAGGCTAGATGATAGCTCCTTCATCTTAACTACATGCCCTATAGAACAGAGCACAATGTGGAGTTTTCGCTCTGCAACCTACGGGCGAAAGAGGATGTGCTTCTCTTAATAGGAATCTATCCGCTACTAACGGAGCTGGAAAAAAATATAAAAAAACTAGAGCAAATTTTTCCAATTGACTACTAATTATTAATTAAAAGTTATGTAACGGACCGATATTTCTACGTGGAATACAAAGACGAATGCTCAGATCTCTATGCAACTCGAGTTGGAGCTCGCTACTTTTGCTGACGACACAATACTACTCTACTCGAACAAAAGCTTGCATACAGCGAGCGAACTTCAAATCCTACACAAGACCATGAAATGGTTTGACGATTGGTGAATAAAGGTAAATGATGAAAAATCAGTACAGGTATTATTCACGACAAGGACTAACTACACCGCTGAGCCATTAAAAATTAACAACAAAAACATCTGCATAGATACAGTAGCGAAATATCTATATCTTGTATCTGTATCTTAACAGCAAGCTTATATGGAAGCACCACATAACGCAAAAGCGCAACCACATAAAGAACAAATTCGGACAACTACACTGGCTACTACGCAAAGACTCGTCACTTTCAATTAATAACAAAATACTACTGTATAAAGCTATCATAAAACCAATATGGACCTACGGAGTACAACTTTGGGGTACAGCAACAAAATCCGGCACAAAAATAATACGAAGAGAACAATCAAAGATGTTAAGAACGATAGTCAACGCCGAATGGTACATACCTAACTCGACAACGCACAGTGATCTTCGAATTCCTACGGTTGAAGAAGAAATAACAAAAACACATGATATGCACTTGACAAGAACCAGTACATACTCCAATAATGACATCAATACCCTGCCAAATCAAGAAATTGTCAACAGACGCAGATTGAAAAGAACAAGATATACAGATTTAACCAATTTAAATGTTAACTATTAACAGAAACTGTAATATAAATTATGTATATATGTACATTTATGTTAATTCTTAAACTTTTATGTGGATATGACCACACATTATAGTTAATACTTAATTTATATTTCAATGAAAATGACTATTTTTGAATTGGCAGCAAGTCAGATCTAATTGTGTCTTGTAACTTCATTATAAAAAATGTTCCTAGTGTCATCTAGACTGATGTGCATATGTATATAAATCTTGGGATGTTAAATAAAAAAAAAAAAAGATAGGTATATGGTCCCGTTTGCGTTGACGGGTTTTGGAGGAGAAGATTTAATGTCGAACTATACGAGCTGTACAGCGACATCGACCTATTCAAAAAACTGCATATACAAGTGGCTAGGACATGCAGATCGAATAGACACCAACGCTTCGGCCCGCAGAGTCTTAGAATCTGACCTTGAGGGACGATGTAGTAGAGGGCCTCCTCGCTGCAGGTGGCGCGCACAAGCTCATGGGGACTTCAACTAACTTAGAGTGCGCAACTGGAGGCAATAAGTTAAAGACCGAGATAAATGGATATTCCTGTTGGTTAAGGCCCAGGTTCATCCCGAACCGTAGCGCCACCTAAGTAAGTAAGTAATATTTTTCCAACAAATTCATAGGTACGCACTGTTTTATAAAGTTATCATCTCGTTGACTGCCAAAATCGGTGTGTTCGTTATGAATGAGTTAGGAAACTTCAGTTAACTCACGAATACTCGTACTTTTATTAATAAGGAATTTAACACATCCATTGCGTAAACCATTAGTTAAAGATAACTTGTGTCTATTTAGGATATTTTAATTTTCTGAAAATTTAGGACGAAAGTTCACAAAGTGTAAAGATAGTTTGAACAGTTTTGTAAATTTTTTTATTTTGAAGTCCTGTGGTACAAAGAAATAAAGACTGACATGCGCATTGTGGTACATCATTTCATAAATAATTCAAATGGATTTCTGCGCATGTACGAGTATTATATACTTTTTGCCTTGAGCTGTTGAAGAGGTAAATTATCTCAAAAGATGTGGTTCGAATACCGCAGAATTTATTTTGGCTTTAACTCTAGGATAGGCAGCTGTTAGGGAGGCGGTAAGATAACCTGCTGGGCCTTGATAGGCCCATATGAATATTGTCTAAGCTGGTGTGTCGTTGGTCTTGTATATGGTATGGAAATGAATTTGAGTAAAGAAGAAAATCATTTTGTATTAGTTCAGGTATAAATTTACTGTTTATTGTACAAGGTTAAACACCTTTTATATTAAAACCTTTTTATAAGAAAGTTGATTTATGAATAATGAAGCCAAGAACAAACGCGGCTCGGTCCTTAAATTAAATTATAAGAGTGGTATGCAATTTAAGTTCGAAATCTTTATTGCGAATTAAAGTACATTTAATGACATCATGTCATAAAAATAACATGATTTAAATGGCATTCATGCTTTCGTTTGCATGAAGTTATCCGAGATATCTAACTTTGATGATTCTTCCAAATAGCCACAGAGACGGCTTGAATGATATTTTTCTCCAGGTCGTAAATTGTTGTGTAAATGTTCTGATTATCAACGTCGCAGTCATAGAACTATCCTTTTCAAAGGACTTTGCGGCACCGACAGAGACAATACTAATAAATATTATTTAACATTTTGAGCGCCAGAGCTGAAAAGAATACGAACTTAAATCCTTGCGAGAGTACCCATTGCTCCATTGGAAAATTCAACGACCTATCAAACGTATCTATACCAGAAAATGGTTGGCATCGCTGTAGATGGCGCAATGATTGCTGCAGTGAACTACTACTTGCAATCTTCTCCATCTTCCTCGAATTTCAACCCTGGAAAAATTCCACAAACTAATTTTTTTACGACCCTGTCTTTCCCAAGCCTTTTACTCCGGATTTTGGATACAGCATAGAACTGTTGGACCCTTCCATTTGCGAAAAACACAACGCAAATGGTTGCAAGAAGCTACGCCCTTAACCCTTCATAATATTTCAAAATATTTATTCATATAATTATTATATATACCGCGTAGTTGGAACCTCGAAAAAGAATTTCAAGCACAAATCAACCTTGACCAGGTACACGTGCCTAGTCCTCAGACGATGACCTGTCTCCTTATCAAATGTAACCGCTCCATGTAATCGCATTTCCTTTTTGGGTTTTTGCTATTTAATAAGTACCGCCGTCTCTCCATGGGATTGCCTAAAAAAAATCAAAATTTAATTTACTTTCCATTGGCCATGTCCTAGTATCTACGATTGCTGAAGGATAAAAATGTCAATCAGATCTCATGGCCGACAGGTGGTGTATATTTCTTTTTTTATATACTCCTCACGATCTCAAACCTAACAAGGGTCAAATGATGTTTTTTTTCCAATTTTCTACAATTGCTTCTATCTTCGCAATGGTTTTCAATTAATGTCAAATTGTTCAGTATCCTAGCTTTGCGGATTGGGTTGATATAGATTTTTAACTTCACTTCGCAGCCTCCTTTTCAATCTTGCTCTCTCTTCTCTAATCTCGATAGGGAGAGCACGTCGAAAGTCAATTTAGATCCTAATATTTAATTTTCATCTGGCCAATGCCAAGATATTCCTACGCATAGATACAGCTGGGTATATACTAGGCAATTGATGGACCTAGCGGAATTGGCAATAAAGAAGCCGAATGAAATATTGAGAAAGCGAGGACATTTCATTGAATAAATCTGCTATAAGATACTTGAAAATTTCAATTCCTCTCTCTGGTCGATAAATCTGTTGACGAATTTGGCAACGATTTGGTTAGCGGAACTTCTTGTGGGGTATTCTGGTATACGAAGTATTAAAATATCTTTGTGTGTACTTTGAAAATTATTTATATTATCTGACTGAGCGGATAACAACCGCACGTGGTGGGCAGTGATTTTTGTATCTTTTGCTAACAATTGATTCGTTTTCCGATTTTGAAACTTCATTGCCTCGGCGTCGTCCGAAGTTAAATTTATTTGACTTGTTACAGGTAGTCATTGAATTTTTTTTCGTTTTTTTTAAAACAAAAATGAAACGAAATACCCCTCAATGCACTAATCCTTTTCTCATGTTCAAAAGGCGCAATTTCGAATGACATTCTTACAAGTACGAGTATGTAAGCAATGAACTATGTGTAGTAGTATTCCTGCAGGTAACAGTTAGAATTGAAGGATTGAAAAACATTGCTTTAGCTTTCGAAAAAGAGAAAGGAAACTTTCCAACATTTTGCGCCATAGGGTAAAATACAGGAAGAGTAAGTACAAGTGCATCCAAACATTTGTCTTGTCTTTTCTGTCATTATTAATTGAGAATTTTTGAGCCTATTTCACCCTTTCAAAGGTCTCATGCTATGTAGCATAGGAAATTACATTGGAACTAGTTTCACGCAGTTTCGCGTATTTTAGTTCACCAGCTTAGGGCAAGTCTCTTAAGCTATAGAGTCGAACATACTCCAGTATTAGTAGCTGTTATCTGAGCTAGTATCGCGTGTGGTCGAAATTCGACCGAGGGAATTTACGTAACTTAACGGTTACATACGCATATGATATTTTTTGTTTCTGCACATCGATGGCACAGTACCTTTCGAATGATATAAGTTTCATCCTCCTACTTTTATAATGAATATTAAAAAAACGTACGATAAGTTTCGTGTTCACGTATTAATATATCTGAATTAATTTTTGATAAAACATTTCGTTTTCGTTGTCTGAAAATTCCTTAAGTCAATGTTTTAATATATAACTAAGACCATTCTTACAGTGAATAATCCATTGTGATACCTACGGGTACACTCCGATATTTAGAAAAATATAATATAGAAAACAAAATCTAAAAAAAAAAAAAAAATCCGGATAGCAAAAATCTAGAGCTGATATTAATTTTTGAAACAAGAGTTGAGTTCGATGGGAGCGGTATGATTGACCGCAAACCAAAATCTCTAATAACGAAATCTCGCATTTTTTTAAATAAATCCCGAATAACAAAATCTCGCATATTCAAAATCTCACATGATCCAAATCTCTCATACTCAAAATCTCGCATATTCAAAATCTCAAATTATCAAAATCCCACATTATCAAAATCTCGCTCGGAAAGATAAAAATCTCGCAAATGCAGGAGAATCTCCCATTATAAAAAGATAGAAGTCACTCCTATTTCATTATGAAATATGAAATTTATAAGGTTTTAAAAATGAATGCATATATGAAAATAGACTTTAGCTCCAGGCGCCTGGCTGGCAGTTGCAGTTGTTGACATATCCATAGCCGAACTGATTACCGTGTGCTTATAATGCTAGCAATATAAATAACTGCATTCCGTTAGGTACACGACAACAAATTTTTACTTCTTCTCTCTTTCTTATTAACAGTAGTCTTGTTTTATGTACATACTTAAAATAATGCAATTATTTGAGCTCGAAATAGGTACCTACATAGTTAATATAGATTCTAGTTTTTGAGATTTTGATTTGCGAGATTTTGATATTGCGAGATTTTGATTATGCGAGATTTTGAATATGCGAGATTTTAATTATGCGAGATTTTGAATATGCCAGATTTTGATTATGCGAAATTTTGAATATGCGATATTTTGTTATGCGAGATTTTAAAATGCGGTCAATCGTACCCAACCCGGGTTCGATATCCTTCTTTTTATAATTCCGCATTTAAAATTCCGTTTTTATAATCCCGTTTCCTATAGTCCCGCTTTTCTAATCAAAACCAGATGTTTAAATAATCAGGAATGTAGACGACGCACGGGAGTTTAAAACTTTTTTTCTACGGGATTTTTATAAACGGGCTATAAAAGTGGGATATCGATATGCTCCCATGAGGCAATGGGAGTCCAGAATGCATAAACAGTGGAATACGCATGGGGGGCATGTTGCCCCCCTTCAACCACACTACTTTGGGTCACTGTTGGATTTGAGGTAGGTGTGAGGTTGGGTATATTCAAGGTGTTCCGGGAGCCGCTGTGCGGCGTGCAAACAATTTCGCAGGGAAATAAAGGGATTTTAAAAATCTCGAAGTAGGTTTATTTCCAGATTTAGCCATTCGAGATTTTGTGCTTTCTAGATTTTTCCGATTCGAGATTTATGAAATTGATTTTTGAGATTTTTTCTTTATAGATTTTAGTCGTCCTAGCTAACGTCATGATCCCGATACCTACATATTTTTGGACCCAAAATGTAGTCGGGCAGTTTAAAAGATCACTAAAGGCTTAAATTTTCCATACGCTGATCTACCCTGTTGTCGTTTTAATGACATTGCAGATCTAGCGACTTTTAAGTACTGACAGTCACACACGAAAATGATCTAGAGTCTAGGGATAAACTAAGCTACAAAGTTAATAATTTATTGACGACTTTGTAGTCTTCTAAAAACTTTTCGGTTTAATTAAATTCTAATTGCTTTTATTGAAGTAGAAGATTGCGCTTTGGCGAAAAGTTTTAGACCCATTAGTCTCTGCTTAGTTATACGTATAAGTGAGATCGGTGGTTTTGAAAAGTAATCGCCTGTCTAACGACCAACACACCTATCACCCTATCAATCACTTCGGGGTTATTTATTTAGATGTTCAATCCTTGTTGCACCCCAAGAAAAGGAACATGAACTGACAAGGAAGAACTGTGTGTTTGCAGGAAGCTAGTTACTCACATGTAGCGAAAACCAAGCACACCAAATGCTTAACATTACAAGTAAGTAGGTAGCTCTAATGCACACAACATAAATGAGAAAACAAAGAAAAACCCGACAACTGTCAAACATCGGGCAAATTGGCCACAAGCCGATAGAGAAAGGAACTTCTATCTCGCTGTAACTCATGGCAACACCATTTGGACATACAGAAATACCTCGATTTACGTCGTTTTTGGGACCCAGAAAATGCGATGTAAATCGAAACAACGTAAATCGAAAATAAAATTAACCAACGCTCGTACAGTTCATATGAATTGAAAAAGACGTATTGCGAATGATATTGTGCACGAAATCGGTGAGATGTGCATCGTCATAAGAATGACGAAAGAGGGAATTTTGTTAGAAAATTGTGTTTCAAGGAAGAACATAAATCGAAATTGTAACGACGTTAATCGAAACTGGGAAGAAAAAAAACGGACAACGTAAATCGAAATAACGTAAATCGAGGTATCCTGTGCAATTCCAAGATGGCCAAATTGCATGTGAGTGAAATGCTTTTTTTTTTTGGTTGCGCCAAGGGGTGTGGTAATATTCTAAAGATACACGATTCGCAAACCTGAATAATGGTTGCCAGGAATGCGCCTACGTACTAATCCACACCCTGCATACTTCTACCACTCTCCCCGCGGGACTGACGTTAGGTATCACGTCACGGAGCTGGTTAGTATATCATGCTATTCGTCTCGCATGAGCAGCTCAATTTGCACACTCCAATTTCTGTTACTGCGTATGTTCATACATATGTCATTGTGTGTCTGAGCATGTCATTTGGGTTTTCATATAACTTAGTCTACCTTCCAGTGTTTGTAGGGTCCTCATTTCACGCTGCTGCTTGTTCCTCCAGACGTAGTTGTTGCATCATGCTGGTAATGATGTCGTTCGCTGTGTTTCAGACTTCATTTGCCGTCAGCATGAATGTAATTACTCCTCTTGGAGTCACTTGGCCGCCAGTTTCTCTCTGTAGTATGTTTTTGGCCGTCGTATACATCCGCCATTCGATAAAAACATGTTCCGCGTTCTGGATTTTCCCTTCAATGTGCAGGCAGTATAGGTCATCTACGTGCTTGTATTTGTAGAGATATTCCCGAAAGCATCGTGCCCTGATAGGAACTGTGCTATGTAGAAGTTTACTTCTCCGTATTTTCTGCTGATCCATTCATCTAGGTTGGGGATCAGCGTATGAGTCCATCTTCCTTTGGGTGTGGTGTTCCATCTGTCTTGTCATTTTGCTTGTATAGCCTCGCTGGTTGCTGCGGACTTTTTTATTTCCAAATTCATTGGCATTCGACCGGAGATTACGCGAATTGCCCCCGCGAACACCAACCGAAAGTCACAATACACTCTTAACGATGCAATTCTATGGACCGACTTCATCGGTCTCATGTACGTTATCCGGCATATCGCTGCTACCCATATGGGGGACGCGTGCATAAGGATCGATTTGCTTACCGTTGCTAACAGATTTATGATTGGCTGCCTGGGTCCTCGAACGTTTGGCATTAATCGTGACAGTGCCGCTACTGCCCTGGAAGCTCTCCCGCCTGCGTACATTAGGTGCTCTCTAAAGTTTAGCCTGTGGTCTAGCAGCACTCCCAAGTACTTGATGTGTAGACGCGACTCGATGGTTTGCTCACCGACCTGTATAGTGAGGTGTTCCTCCTTAGTTGTGCTACTTATTAGTACTGGTTCTGTCTTGTGATCTGCCAGTTCTAGACCTGATGCCTGTAGCCATAGTCTCACGTTCCTCACGTTCTCACGAGTACTGCAATGTCATCAGTGTAGCCGATAATTTCTATTCCTCCTTAAAATGCCATCATACATAATATTCCATAGGGCTGTGCCTAGCACTGACTCTTGAGGGATGAAGGTGAGACGCACCTTACAAACAATGCACTCTAACACACATTCCGAAAATGGGGGCATTATTGAAGATCAACAGACCTACTCGCACGAAACACACTACGACCACACTACCACAGATCAGGCAGCTTTTTCGCAGTAAATATGCCAGGGTGATTGACCTTAAGAAGAGAAAGCTGATTGGTAAATAAGCCATCAACAGCTTCAAGGAAGGACAAAATAGAGATGTTGAACTATTCGTCAGTTAGCAACCATCCAATAAAGTTTAGCTTTAAACAGAAAGTACTCGAGTTTTCTTTTAATTATTTCTTCAAATAATCAGTTCGACTAACTGAAGTATTTTTCAGCTTACCGCAACTTTTTGTATTCCCGCTCGCGTCAGAGCGGAACAATCCTTAAAGCACTGGATTATATACGAGTACTGAAGAGATGGTTTAAGATTTGGAATTTTCTGTGAAAAAAATGTAACTCCATAAAATGTGTCTTTCAATTGATATATGACTTGTTGTTATAGGCGTATTTTTTTAATTAAAAACATACGAGTACAGTTAAAATGTATTCTATGTTGTATCCGGTCAGACTTGTGAGACACTGTACAAAATTCAACCAGAGTATCAAGGATTGGTGACATTTCATACACGTGGGAGCGTAAGTTTATATTAATGTTGGTTTGGCAAAACGCCCACATTTACGGGAAAAAAAGCAGGAAACCCTAAAGATTAAGGAAGTTGAAATTTCCCATGGAAGCAGTCCACAATTCAAATAAATACTTAAAGACGTATGTACTGAACAAACACAACACAAGATAACACCCTTCCTCTACCTTTTTGGCATTCTTACTCTAACGCCCTATTCAGTCATTAAAATATTCTTCTGTACCTCATTCATGTATATCCCCTTAATTCCTGCTTATAAGTGTGTGCATTCAAATTAAATGTTTTTCAGTGGGCGTCTGAATCAGAAAATGGATCTGGAAATCGGGTAAATATTCAAGAAGAAAACAAATGTAAATTGCGGTAGAAATTTGCATTATGCATGTAAACCAATTTAAGTGTCCTGCAAGTGGGAGGATATGTACTTCTGTTATTTATTATTCTATCTAACGTACTATTGGCTGTTTGCATTTTAACTTAAATCAATTTTCAAATAATTTTTTCGGTGTTAATTGGCGTGGGTGCCTCATATTTTTAAACACAGTGAGGAGTACGAGTATGTTCAATAAAAAGCTGACAAAAATATACTTTTGGTTTGCTTACAGAACACCCTCGCAAAATGGGTAAACTTTATTGTATCCAACGCTTATTCTGATGCAATTAAAACACTTTTATTAGGACGTTAAACAGCGTGTTATCACCTGTTGAAAAACTACTGTATTTGGACAGAGATAGGTTGATGGGCTTATGCAATTAAGTTTGAAAGCAGAAAAAATAAGTCGTGTGTAACTTTCCTTCGGTTATTAAATCAGTAAAAGGTCATCACTCTTTCCTTAACCTTACTGGACATTGCGGGGTATGAATGTAGGTATATCATAGGTGCGAGTAGCAGTTGTATTTAGACGTAGCGTTATAGAACGAAACATTAGACTTGATGCGGTTTTTGGGGTGACGTGAGTACTTTCGGGGTCTTTACTGCGCTGACGTATGATATTTAAAGATGCTTGAGATCCATGGAGTGTATTTAAACGGTACTCGTGTATACGCCGACGATATTGACATTATTGGAAGAACTCAGCAGGCTATCACCGGTGCATTTACAAGCATTGAAGCAGAAGCGACGAATAAGGGTTTAGGGATAAACGACGACAAAACAAAGTATATGCTGTTTGGGGACCTGCATTGCGATTGATCGGGAAACTACTGACTGCCCAAAACTTGGCTTGGGCCAGTAGCGCAACAATCAAGTTCGTGATGAAGTGCTTACTTTACCTCCTAGTGGTGGTCCCCGGACAACTATACGTATAAACCCTTATACGTATAGGCCAAAATTGTAAGTGCGGGTTGCCTAGGGCCTTGATTCTAGGCTAGGTAACGTGGGCCAGCAAATTGCGTTACTGAAACCAGCTCGCTACTGAAACCGACACTATGCCTCGGATAAGGACTGATCACATGTTGACGACTTTTGGCTATTGTACCCGGACAAAGATAGGTTTCTGGAATGTAAAGACGCTCCTCGACTCGGGAAGAGAAGGTCTTTACAATGCCAGATTCCTCCAACTGGAAAAGGAATTCATGCGATATAAACTGGACATTTTGGGGGTAAGTGAAGTAAGATGGTTAGAAGCGGGCGAGTACCAGTCTCCAACGCGTAACACTGTACTACTCTATTCTGGAAGACCATCCGGAAGTCCGCGAGAATATGGAGTTGGACTACTGCTAACAACAGCAGCACGCAAGGGCCTGACTTCCTGGCAGCCTCATGGTGATAGGATTTTGACGGCCAGATTCCGGACTAGAGTACGACGTGTCACCATCATACAGTGTTACGCCCCAACGAATAGTTCGTCTGAGGACGAAAAGGAGAGCTTCTACAATCTTTTAAGCGCCGCCTTCAACACAACACCAAATGGAGACATTGTCATAGTGATGGGGGATTTGAATGCCAAGGTAGGCAGCGACAACCAAGGGCTCAAGCATGTAATTGGGAAACATGGTCTAGGCAACCGCAATGACAAGGGCGAAAGGTTTGTGGATTTCTGCAATGCCAACCGCCTTGTGATAGGTGGCACCATGTTTGAGCACAAGACCTGCCACAAAGTCAGCTGGGTTTCCAACGACAGGCAAGCAACCTCCAACCAAATTGACCATTTTGCTATCAGCCGCCGCTTTAGAAGCAGTCTCCTGGACGTCCGAAACAGACGAGGCGCAGATGTGGGGATAGTACGTGATCACCATCTTATGATAGCTACTCTCCAACTGCGCACTGCTGCAGTTCGAAGATCCCACGACAACACAAGAATGCCCAGGTTCAACATCGATAGACTTAGTGATCCCTCAGTGCGCCAACAATTAAGGGAGCACTTTTCGCAAGGTGTGGAAGCAATCAGCAGCTCAATGCCCGCAACCATCCAAGACCATTGGTGTGCTGTGAAAAATGTTTTTACATCTGGTGCTGAAAGAATTGTCGGTCGATCGCAGGGAAGACATAGGGCGTGGCTTTCCGAGGATACCTGGAGAAGGATTGACGAACGAAAACAGCTAAAAGCTCGCGTTGCAGCTACCCCAGCAGCAGGGAGAAGCGAGATTGAGTCCCTATATCGCATGAAGATGAGAGAAGTTCAGCGTAGCGTACGACGTGACAAGCGCAACTACATCAACGCGCTGGCTACAGAAGCAGAAGAAGCTGCACGGAGGTGCGACAGCAGGACTGTCTACAGAATCACGAAAGAGCTGACAGGTGGTCGCAGCTCCAGCCAATACCCAGTGAAAAGCCTAGACGGCTCCTTGCTCATTTCGGATGAGAACCAGCTCAAGAGATGGAAAGAGCATTTTGCTACGGTTTTGAACCGTGTATTCGCTAGCGATATGCTCCCAAATCAGACTGAGATGCCCGAGGTGAGAAGTTCCCGAATACGCACCACGACTCCCAGTAAAGATGAGATCATTACCGCGATCAAGGCACTCAAAACCAACAAAGCGGTAGGACTTGACGGTATTCCAGCAGAGCTCTTACGAGCAGCGCCAACAACATCGGCTGAGCTTCTGCTTCCACTTATAGATAGAGCTTGGGAAGCTGAGAGCTTTCCTAACGAGTGGAAAAAGGGAATGATCGTCAAGCTTCCTAAGAAAGGAAATTTATTGGAGTGCGGAAACTGGAGCGGTATCTGCGTGCTGCCTGCTGTAGCTAAGATAATAGCTAAAACCATCCTTGAGCGAATCAAACAACATCTCGAAGACACACTCGATGCCGAACAAGCAGGTTTCCGCTCTGGATCCTCCTGTGCCGACCACATCAACACCCTGCGGATTATCATCGAACAGTGTGTTGAATATCGATCGCCACTGCACCTGCTGTTCATCGATTTTGAGAAGGCGTTCGATAGTGTCAACAGGGAGTTTATTTGGCGTGCCTTACGCAGGAGAGGCATTCCCGATAAACTAATTGCTATTATCAAAGCTACATATGAAGGCTCCAAATGTCACGTTCTGCACAGGGGGAGGTTGTCTGAGGAATTTGAGATCCAAAGTGGGGTAAGACAAGTCTGTATCCTTTCACCAATATTATTCCTATTGGTGATTAGCGATGTGCTTCATGCAGCTTTGTCGACGGGAAACGGAGGAATTCGATGGACTCTTACATCTCAACTAAAACATCTTGACTACGCAGACAATGTATGCTTACTCTCCCACAGAATTATGGACCTTTACCAAATGACAGCAGATGTGGAGAGGGAGGCAGGTGTCGTCGGGCTGAAAATCAATACGACAAAAACTAAAATCATCAGCCTTGGAACTAACTCATCGGCTCAAATATGCATTGCTGGACAACCGGTAGAGAGAGTAGAGGATTTTCAGTATCTTGGGAATATTGTCTCGACCGATGGTGGAACCGAACTGGATATAACCAACAGGATCGCCAAAGCAAAGTCCGCGTTCGGGATGTTGTCCAAAATATGGCGAAGCAATGCAATCAGTTTGAGCACCAAAATAAGACTGTTCCGCTCCAACGTTGAATCCGTGCTGCTATATGGTTGCAGCACGTGGAGAGTGACCACTACTATCACCAGAAAGCTGCAAATGTTCGTTAATAGGTGTCTGCGCAATATCTTAAGGATTTTCTGGCCCAATCGTATCTCTAACGAACACCTTTATGAGAGAACGGGTCAGGAACCAATAGGCACAACTATCCAACGGCGGAAGTGGCAGTGGATTGGTCACACGTTCCGAAAGGGTGACAGCTCCATAGCGAACCATGCTATGCAATGGAACCCTCTAACGCAGGATGGCAGAAGACCTGGCGGTCCGCGGAAAACATGGCGCAGAACAGTCGAGAAGGAGGCACGGCAGTTAGGGAAAAGTTGGGGAGAAATCAGACACATTGCCAGAAACTGTACACGATGGCGCGTAGGCGTAGTAGAGGCCCTAGGACCCACAAGGGGATACAGGACATAAGTAAAAAGTAAGTATATGCTGTCAACAAGTAGGGACAATCAACACCGACGAATTGAAAGAACGTCAAAGTGGGCTACTTCTAAGTAGTAAGGGAATTTGTCTACGAGTATCTCAGCACTGCTATTAACTCTGACAATGACACCAGTGCAGAAATCAAACGAAGAATAACATAACTCTTGCCAATCGCTATTTGTTTTTTTGGGCTACTAAGGCAATACAATAGTAAAGCCCTACCTCGAATATTTAAGGAGACTCTATATAAGACTCTGATCATCCCAATCCTGCTTAAGGGAGCTGAACCATGGACTTTATTGAAAACAGGTGAAGATATCCTTGGTCGCTTCGAGAGAAATATTCTTCGTAAGATATTCAGTATCATTTGCGTTGACGAGTTTTGGAGGAGAAGATTCAATGATGAAGTATATGAGCTGTACAGCAACATCGAGCTATTAAAACAACTTCATATTGGACATTAGAGATCGCTAGGACATGTAGAGTGGATGAATACCAACGCTTCGGCCCGCAGAGTCTTTGAATCGAATCCGGAGGGACGACGCAGTAGAAGGCCTTCTCGCCGTAGGTGGCGCTCACAAATTTAAAGAAACTTCGACCAGCTTGGAGTGCGCAACTGGAGGCAATTAGCTAAAGGCCGAGCTAAATGCTTGTTGGTTGAAGCTCAGGTTCACCCCGAACTGTAACGCCACCCGAGTAAGTAAAAGTGTACACGTTTTTCGATAAACCATACAGGACGGGGCCATTTTTAATCAATTCTCTAAATAAAAGCAATGCGAGTTTTAAATAAAAGCGTTTACGATATCGACGAACAAATTAATGACTCAACTGAGCTGATTCCTGGTATTTATATTTAATGTCCTTGAAAATATATGTATCTCTGTCGAAGCCTTATTTACTGTATTATAATAGCATCGGGCTACCGTGGCGGAGTGGTTAGTGTGTCGGACCACGGCACGAGAGGTTCTGGTTCGAATCCCAGAAAACACAAAAAAGTTTTTTTTCGGTTTCACCTCTCGCGAAGGTTTGACAAACATCCGCGAATATTGTTATCACGAGAAACCTCCTACAAAAAACGAAAAATGCCGTTTGGATATGCCACAAAGCTGTAGGTCCGTGCGGAAAATATAACGCACATATCACGAGTGGTTGTGAGAAGCTAGGTCTGGGCACTTAATGAGCTGTTGCGTCAAATATGTGTGTATGCATGCATGTATAATAGCGGTATTGACCTGATTCTTAGTAGAAGTGTGCTTATCAATATTATATAAGGAGTGTTTTTGTTTTTGCTCGGCAAAACTTACGAAAGAAATAACTATCAAACCGGGCTGTCATTTCGCCCGTTCTTTTAACAGTTATGTTCAGAATAGACTAATAAATCATTGTGAGTACGCAGCTACCAAATTATCTAAATTGACTCTGAAAATTACTGTTTTATTCGCGAAACTAATAGTCGACTTCATGGCGCAGATAATCGTCCATCTGAGCAAGATCCCTCGAACACGAGATAGATTTTGTATTACATGCTCTCCTAGTGATGCAATAATACCAGTATGTTAAATGAATGTGTGTGCTCAAGAGGACATCGCCGCTGTAACGAAAATGTAAACCAAAATACAAACCACGATTTGTCTTCAAAAGAAATTACAGTGGGGGATCTTTAGTAATGTTCCATCCTCCTCCAGCAGGATAATACAAGGACTCACACTAGATGCAGTACAACATCGCGGTTTCTGCCTACATCATAAAAGTTCTAGACTGGCCGGCATGTTCTCCTAACAAGGAATATTCTGATTCGAAAAATTTATAAGAAAAACCGTCAGTATCAACCGCGAATGGTGAGCTGAAAGAGGCTGTTCTAGAGGCTGGGCAAAATATTACCGCTAGAGCACAAACCTGACAGAATCGATGAAAAATGCTTTTTTTGTTTTTAATTAATTCAGAAAATTGGAAATTGGGTGACCTTCAAAAGGCGCTGTGTATTCAATATGGTCCATGTTATTTGTAAAATAGTGGCAACCCACGACTAGATATTTTTATGGCTTTTGTTTTCATCAATTTCTCCTGGATATCACTTTTCCAAATGCCTTACAATTTCTACGGTTTCTCTTCAAATCAAACATAGATTGTTTGATTTTTCAAATCCTTGAATAATTTCATAACGTTGGAACAACAGATTCAATGTTGCAATGTTAATAAATGGGCTTATGTCTAAATATAGATTAGTCAATCTCCTGCTCTAGGATTGCCAATACTTCTGCCTGGAATTACCTCCTTCGGAAGTCTGTTGAATTTGGAGGTGCTTAATGAAAGTAAAGTACTTGCACCGACCCCGTAGACCATCTTTAAACCTGACAGCAAAATCAACAGTCATCCGCGTACGCGACCAACCTAAATATTTTTGCCTTAAAGGGCTTTAGCTTTTATTCATGAGCACTAGGCATATTTAGTAGAGCTAAAATAACGCTATCCTGGATATTACTGTATCTTAGTGCTTTGTGCTATATGGTCTTCTCAACGGCTCGCATCACCTCATGATGAAACTTCTTTTATACCCATCTCTTTTTACACGGATCAGATTTTCATTATCGGCTTGGCACTAGCATGTACTCCTACACCTTGGCGGATAGTCAGAGTGGCTTTCATACCAAAATGGCAAAGAGGACTACTCGCTTTCCAAGAGTTTCGGACCCATGAGTTTTAGGTCCTTCTTACTGAAAAGTATGAAGAGACTGCTGGAATTTGACGTTCGCAAATATGCATCCACTACCAGAGATGCAGCATGCTTAGCATCGTGGGAAGTTCTTCAAGACTGCGCTTCCAAATCTATTGACCAGACCCGATATTCGATGGCAATTTTCATCGACGTTCTTCTTCTTCCTATTTCGGCGAGGTTATGATTCGAATACAAGGGATCATAACCCTCCCACTTCACCGCATTTCTACTGATCCGCCTGTGGGGTTCGCCTATTTGACCTCAGAAAATATCAGCAGGCCTCCCGATTTTCGATCACTCGATTTCTGAGGCCAATGGATGCCGATGTTGTTGCATATGTGGGATTCAGGCGTTTATAGGCCTGTCTCTTCTGCCTCGCGATGTGTTTGGAATGCTAATTGATATTGCCTTTTTAACAGGGTTCAAATTTCATCGCATTTTCATCGACATAGGGAGTGTTTTTTACAATGTGGCGTTGGACTGCATGTGCGACTCTGTGAAAGTGAAAGTTACAAACAAAGTTATGTGTATGGCATAGGACAGAACGTAATCGCATGTAAATATATTTTCGAAGTAGCTAGTCAGGGAACTTACCTATCTCGTAGTAAAAATCAGTGTCACAAATGAAGATTCAAAAACATATGAGAAACTACCAATTGGCAAGCATTTAGAACTATAGGTAGATGCCATACAGGTTCTTTATCTTACCAGACCCACTGTATGAAATTAAATCCTTTTAAGAGAAAGAATATTCGTGGGATATTTGGTCCTTTGTGTGTATATAGCAAATGATGGAGACGATTTAATGGCGAATTTGTCTTAGTTCAATCAAGATGTGGATGAGGGATAAGACTCCCAGATCAGAAGATGTTTGATTCTCCTCTCAGTCCATCTGGTTGCAGATGACAAGGGAGATAAAACCTCTGTTTTTCGGAACAAATAATTGCAGATGTAAGAAAATCTAGACTATTAAAATCCAGAAAGGTGTTTCGCATTGCAGAGGTCTTTGTAATGTTCGCTGCTACTGTCATAAGATATCCCCTGTTCGTTGTCCACTTTTGCACCTAGGATACTTAAAACCCTTTGAAAATGAGATAATGGTTGTATATTTTAGAAGTCATAACGTCGCATAATTTGCTTTAGTATTCATTAAAGGCTTTTCTAATGGAATAGCCTTGCATCGAGGGTTTCTAATGTCAGCATCTGTTTCAGAACAATTGCTGGCCACCATCACAATGTTAACTATTTTATATCACTTCAGTAATTGAACTTCGAGTTCATTACTAATCCATGAGCACCCCGCCAGATTGAATTTAATCAGAAAGTTGCCTCGCATATACATAAATTCAATTAAAACGAAGAGAATAGCTCGAGAAAAGCGAAATCCCTTATCTCAACCAGGCACAAGCATGCATAATGTCAGAGAATAATAATAAGGACCCAAAATTTAGGCTTTCCTTCCCTCGATTGTTTTTTTTTTTGTTCCCGCAAAATAAAAATCTAATTAGGAACGCACACACAAAGCTTGGCAAAAATTCTGTATAGCACATTTCTTGAATCCTGATTTTTTTTTTTTTGTTTATTCTCTCCGATATCTTTTGTAAGTGCGGTGTTATTTATTTTTGTGAATATTTCAAAGGAACGCATCGCAGGATGTGAATTTCGGAGGTATCCGTGTATGTTTGTTATGTGAAGGACATTGTGTGTGTGTGTGTGTGTGTGTTTTTTTTTTTTTGTTTAACTTAGCCAGAACTTTGAAGAGAAAAGCAAACATCCTTGGGAAAGGAGTCCATTGTTTGGTGGAGAATTTCTTGTGGTATTGTCGGTTGGGTAAATTTTTTGTTGCCAGCTCAAGTTGATTAAAGAGGATCGTTTATCGAAGAGATATACATATGTATGTACCAATATGTGTATTGTGTTGCTATTCCTTACAATTTGTTTGATGTATTAGACACTTGGTGTGTCAGTAATGTATGTGCATACAATATTGAAGTGGTGAATGAATGTGACAAACCGCGTGAAAAGGCTCGTTTATAGCAAACCGCCATGAGCGTTTTTTTTTTAAATCGATGTCAGATGGGAGATAGGCCATTGCCAGTCAAGGTCATGGGTTTGGATTCATTAAGAAGTGGCTTCTTTTACTATTTTTTGTGTAGTTTCTTTGAAGGCACCAACGACGCACAAATAGTAGAGTATCTATATCTTGTGGTACGACTTACGGGAGTAGCAATCTGATTTTAGTCAACAGAGGTTATTGACATGAATCTATTATTATTCTACCATGTGGGCGCGACACACAATTAGGTACGTTGCACGAATAGAAAAATGAGAGAATGATGATAAGGGACAAGGTCCTTGGGTAAAAAAAAATCAATAGACTTTATTGGACGTATGAAGGGACTAGAGTCATATCAACCTAAGCTCCTCAATGGTAAGTGTGGGAAGATGAGGAGGACTAGTTTTTCCATAAGCCTCAGCTCGGGGCCCTTTGTGTTCTTCTTCCAAGAAAATTATATGCTTAAACAGAGAAATGCTTATTTTGGAGCACGATTGGTATGGTAATCCGAAATACGTATTTTATGTTGAAGAAACTCCGAAATTTTCTTGGAACTGAAAGACGTGTCAACCTTGGCAGAGCACTGCTGCAAGGTAAAATTGTATGCGCTCTTCCTTTCGTCATCGATCGATCAAATGGAAAAGTGTGAGAGCTTTCAGTCTGCAGGAAATTGAAAGCGATATCGCTATATATGGAAAAATAATTCAATAATAAGGTCTGAGTAAGATGTGGTTTTTAGACTAAATTAGATTTACAGTATCTACATGGCAGTGAGGAGGAAATCTATCTACCAAGCTTCTATCTTAACAATACCTTTTGAACAAAATGTATATTATTTTTTGTCACGCCGACCTTGAAAAAAAATAGCTATGGACGAAATTTTTTTTTAAGTAAATCCTTTACCTCCGATTTGAGAACAGGGATTCAGGAAAGAGTTTTGCATTTCGAGAGGATTATACTCATTCTTTATTTTTTTCAAAACCACGACAGTAGCGAATCAAATATCTAACAAATTTGTTTATAAGAATTCGTTTTTATTTTTGTTCGAAAAAAAAGTGGCGAATGTCAAACTTAAACTGGAATGTAATCTAAAGTCCTGGTTATGACCACTTGACACAATTACCGCTTCAATTCACTTGACACAGAAGCGTGACTGGAAACCTGCTGTTTGAATGGAGCTGCCTACACAATGCTTTTATCCATGCCTTTGGAACTGTATATTCAGGCGAAATGTGTCCCGTGAGCTAAAATTCAGAACGAATTTACTGGAAAACTCCGATATGTGGTGGTTAAAATAACTAACCTATCGTTCGTCTGACTACATAATTCATTTTTATGTGACTTTCAATCTCCTGCAACCACAAACAGTTTCTTTTAATTTTCCTGCTTGTGAGTACAGTTACAGAAATACATATGTACAATAGTTTTAAAGTCTCCTTTGGGGCACAAAGATAGCTTATAGACTAAAAGAGATCCCATCAAAAGGACTGTTTGTTTAGTAATCTGAAAAAAATAACAAAAATGTAGAAATTATGCCGAATTCGTTATTAGCAGTGGTCTGATAAGCACAGCAAAATATTATGTGGATTGATAAAATTATAGACCAAACTTGACTTGTGTTGAAGGGTCTCAATATTGCTCAGTTCTTTATTCAAAACTTACAAAGTTTGGTCTATTTGGTTTTGAAGGGTCTTAATATTGCTCGGTATTCAATGGAAAGTTGCCACGTTTGGTCTATAAATTTGTCAATTCACACAATAATTCTCTGTGCTTATCAAAACACTGCTAATAACCTGTTGGCAAGGAATTTGGTATAAGCCCTATATTTAAATTTTTTTCAAATAACAAAACACACAGTCCTGGCAAGAACTTGGCCCTTTTTACAAGTTTTCTGTTGATAGAATTTCACAAATTTTTGTTAAGATACTTACAAAATCAAATGATTAGAGCATTTAAAATGTCTATTACCGACGTTTCTTTCATTTGATCAGATTTAAAAACTGACTGTCGTTTCGTAGCCACTTTTCTTTTTACAGATGCTGTACCGGGTGGTTGTACCTTTGAGAGATTTGGACGCAAAACCATTATCAATTCTAAATCCTTTCCGAATGTCGATCTCAGCCTGTTATATTCTACAAATGCACTTTCTCGGGCTTTATTTGACTAGAGTTGAAATAAATGAGTTGAATGCCATCTAAATATTTAACTCTAGAGAGAACAATGTAAGCCTGGCCACAAGAGAATATAGAGCAACCAATACTAAGGACTGCATTGTTCAGACGCAAATAAACTCGAACTACTGGCGTCACTGTAAGTTTTACGAAAAATATCAATAAATGAAAATAAGTTCATCCGATTTTACGCAATATAGCGAGACTTGCTCAATTGGTCACGATTTATATAATATACGTATAACATACCTATTATAATAACTGCATGGTTTTAAAAAATGTAAGTTAGTTTCGCAATAAATGTACCATATATACATATGTTGCGCAGTGCGATGGTGTACACTGACCTCAAAGACAGTGAAGTTGGAACACGTCACTCGGTTTGGCGATTTTAGGGTTATCCTTCATATATGCTAGGGGCTGTCACTTCTACTTTTTGCCAAGTGAAGAGCGCACACGCTTTCTCTATTAAATCGAAACTTTCAAGATTAATCTTTTGTCTTTTATTCAAACTAAATCTTTCTTTAATAGTTCAGAAGTGGGATTTTTTCGCCCAAATATAGATTTTCTTTAAATTAATTAAAGGTTTTGTAAACTTAACCTATTAACGTCTTGCCGCTAATCACGAGGATGGTTTCTGAAGCAGACAATATTATCAGCATCGATGATTCACGGCACGAGACTACGATAACTCCACTTGCGGAATCAACGGTGTGTGCTAATAGTAACGTCCTTACGTACCCTTCTTCCTCGGGAACAACGAACTGTGCCAATATGTTCACCAACTTTAAAGCATCGAATGCAATCATAAACGCGAATATTAACAGCCCAGTACAAGCTCCTATGGTACCACAGGAGACATTAGCAGTGCTCGATCAACGAGAAATGGATCTATTACGCCGGGAAAGGGAGGTATTAAGACATGAACTTGAATTAACTAAACGAGAGCTTTTTACCTTACAGCAACAGTCAATTTTTTTTTGCTAATTCGCAAAATAGTACATCCGGAATTAATCCCCAACCCTATAGTTATGTAGAACTCAACACTCTCGTACCCGCCTTCCATCCAAGTAAAAAATCAGTTCTGTCGAGCCAAAAATGGATGCAAACAATTGATAAAGAAATTTATAAAGCAAATGACCAGATGACCTTATTAATTGCCTCTTCTAAGCTGCAGGGAGCTGCAAAAAGCTGGTTTCAAAGTCAACAATTCCGCATTACAAACTGGATGCAATTAAAGGAAAAGTTAACATCTTATGAGGATGACTCCGACGTCCATATGAGACTCCTCAAACGCAAAAAGTGTGTAGATGAAAGCTTTGAGCAGTACTTTTACGAGATGTTGTCGATAGCAAGTTGCGCATCATTTAGCGAACAATCCATTTTAAAGTACATCATCAACGGAGTAAATAATGGCGAATTAAAGAGAACACTATCACTTCATCACTTCACAAAAACGGAGGAGTTGCTTAAACACTTTAAATGGTACGAGCAAATGCAGGAATTCGCCATGAGCCAACATCAGCCACCGTTACAGCAAAATTTGGAGACACAGCAACCATACGTAGTACGACAACAACAACCCCAAGCAGAACAACGTAAGTGTTTTAATTGCAACCAATTTGAACACTTCTCAAAAGAATGTCCGAAGCCACAAAGAAAACAACGGTGCAAACTGTGTAACAAAACGGGTCATTCCAATACAGACTGCGATCAAAACAATAATCGACGACAAGTAAGGCTTATCAATTCAAGTACGTACCATAAGCCAGCTGTCATTAATGAGATGATTCGTACAACTGCATTTATTGACACTGGAAGTGATGCGATTCTAATTAAATCTTCGCTGGCTAATGAAGTCAACATCAAGCTAAAACCATACAGTGTTGCATTGCATGGGTTTGGAAATGGACTGTGCAGAGCTCTTGGACGTATTAAAGTTAATCTGAAAGTTTATGACGTTACAGCCTCAGTGCATTTATGTGTGGTGGCTGACGAGATGTTAAACGATCCGATATTAGTTGGAAGGAATTTTTTGAATCAACAGCACATTACATTAACGAAAATTAATGGTGAGTTGAAACTTTTCGATACATATTCTACATCTATCCACCAAATTGAATGTGAGACTGAATAGGCTATTGAGTTTATAGAGGATGTTAGTTCATCGCAAAATGGTCCAGGGTCAATTTCTTTCGACGATATCCACTACGGGCACTTGTCGGATAACGAAATGTCAGAACTGTCATCATTATGGAATGAGTTTCGCTAGAAAAATTTCTGAACTTGTTTGTACGTCATCATGCGAAATGCACATAACATTAACCGATGACAACCCAGTTGTTTGCCGTCCGTACATAGTGGCTTGCTCTCAACGGGCAACGATGCAGCGAATTGTTAAAGAATTACTCGATAACAATATAATACAACCATCCGATTCACCTTTTGTTTCTCCAGCTCTGCTAGTAAAGAAAAAGGATGGCGAGGACCGGATGGTGATCGATTATCGCAGTTTAAATGCCAAGACTGTTAAAGATCACCACCCGTTGTCCATCATCGAAGATCTGATATTAGAGCTGCAAGGAAGCGAGTTTTTCATTGGGTTAGATTTAGCTTCCGGATACTATCAAATCGCTGTTGATAAACCCTCACGAAAATATACAACTTTTGTCACTCCCGATGGCGTATACGAGTTTAAGAGGATGCCGTTCGGATTGTCAAATGCGCCTTCATGCTTCCAGCGCATGATGAACAACATTAAGCGCAAGATGAAAACAGGTACATTTTTAATCTACATGGACGACATCTTCATTCCGTGCCGGGATTTCCTGGAGAGTATGCAAAGTCTGCGTGAATTTTTGTCAGTTTTGGAACTCGAACTTCTTATGCTCAAATTAAAGAAGTCATTCTTTTTTAAGAAAAGAATCGATTTTCTTGGATATGAAGTAACTGCAGAAGGAATTAAACCCAGTGAGAAAAAAATAGAAGCAGTTTCAAATTTTCCTCAACCGGTAAATCTGCATCAACTGTGACAATTTTTGGGTCTCACCAGCTATTTTAGACGGTTTGTTCCAGGCCACGCATTAATCGCTCGACCGCTTACGATGCTGACAAGGAAGGATGCAGAGTTCAAATGGACAAAAGCCCACCAGGAATCGTTCGAACAACTAAGAACCATATTGACAACTAGACCTTTGCTAACACTGTACGTTAATCAGCAGGAGCATGAGGTACACACAAATGCAAGTGCACTAGGAATTGCCGGACTCTTGATGCAACTAGACAAAGACTTTCAACTTCGACCGGCAGGATACTATAGCCGACAAACAAATGAATGCGAGAAACATTATCACAGCTACGAGCTGGAAACTCTAGCCGTTGTAGAATCCATAATTCGATTTCGAAGCTACCTTCTCGGTAAGCGATTTAAAGTTATAACAGACTGCGATTCGTTAAGAGCAACAATTAATAAGAAAAACATTATACCCAGAATCGCACGGTGGTGGTTGCGGTTAATGGAATATGACTTCGAAGTCGAGTTCCGGAGGGGAAGAGCTATTCAACATGTGGACGCACTCAACCGATCCCCACACGATGAGCCAGAAGAAAGTGATGTGGTTTATTTGGGCGTGTTCGCAGTAGAAATTTAAACCAAAAATTGGCTGATGACTTTGCGAATTCAGGATCCTAAGCTGCGTGAAATTGTGAATCAGTTGACACGAAAAGGAAGATCTGGTGTAGATAAGGATCTGCATAAGCACTTTCAAATTGAAAAAGGACGCTTATATAGAAAAGTGGATGGTACATTGAAATGGGTAGTTCCTGGATCAGCAGTTTAGAAAATCATCAGGTCCTGTCATGACGAGGTAGGTCATTATGCATTTGAAAGAACTTTGAATCTCTTGCAGCGCGATTATTGGTTTCCTCGGATGAGAAATAAAGTAAAAAGCTACCTTGCTTCTTGTATCGAGTGTGCATATTTTAAACGACCGACAGGCAAACAGGAAGGGGAACTGTTTTGTATAGAGAAGACGCCGATCTCCTTTCACACGCTCCACGTTGACCATTTAGGGCCTTTCCCCACAAGCCATAAAGGAAATACTCATATCCTGGGAATCATAGATGGATTAACGAAATACGCCATTCTAAGACCGGTCAAAAACTTAACTACCAAACTTGTCGTCCGCATACTCGAAGAGATCTCGTCAAATCGGAGCTCCTGTACGAATTATCACTGATCGGGGAACAGCATTTAGTTCAAAGGAATTTGAGAAGCACTGTCAAAGCAACGATATAAAGCACATTATGACTGCGGCACGTACTCCTAGAGCCAACGGTAAAATCAAACGGTGCAACAGGACTTTACTTCATGTATTGTCCACGCTGGCTAGTAATACATCCGATTGGGATTCTAATCTTAAGGCCATTCAATGGGGACTAAATTCGTGTATGAATGAGATAGGAAAATAAACGCCCCATAGTTTATTATTTGGATTTCAGCCCCGCGAACCGCTTGGAAATAAGGTTTTACTCGCGCTTCATGAGAACAACCATGACGCTAATCGTATCGATCTTGATTTGGTATGTCAAGCAGCATTCAATGCAATTACAAAATCGTAAGTCAATCAAAAGCAACGATATGATGAACACCATAAGGCTCCGCGCGCTTACAAGGAAGGTGATTTGGTGCTTATCGAACGACCTGCAATATCTACAGGGGAGTCACGTAAGTTGCATGCAAAGTACAAGGGACCTTACATGGTGACGGTAGCGTTGGACCACAACAGGTATGTTGTAGAGGACATTCCAGGTGCTCAGAGAACGCAGAGGAAATTTAAATCAGTGTACTCTTCGGATAACACGAAACCTTGGTGCCAGAATTTGGAAGATGATACTCAGGACGATGCAACCTACGATACCGAAATCGAGGACGATTCTAATATGCAGGAAGGCCGAACTGTTACGCAGTACGATGCTGTACACTGACCTCAAAGACAGTAAAGTTGGAACACGTCACTCGGTTTGGCGATTTAAGGGTTATCCTTCATATATTCTAGGGGCTGTTACTTCTACGTTTTGCCAAGTGAAGAGCGCTCACGCTTTCTCTAATAAATCGAAACTTTCAAGATTAATATTTTGTCTTTTATTCAAACTAAATCTTTCTTTAATAATCCCATCCAACTAGAGCATACTAGTCCCACTATATAGTGAGTATATATATATACGTTTTTAATTATTTTATGACGATCTATCAGCCAGTCAGTCAGTGTATAGTATCAATCAATAGTATTTTGGAAACTATTCCACCTAGATGCATGAAATCTAGAATACTGCTTTTTGTTGGTAGCCTCAAGCCCTCTGCAGAACCAGTTCTGTAACGTAACTAGCCCGAAAATAGAAGGGGGTCGAAATGGTTCGTGTAAATATTGCACAATGCTAGTGCGGTCATTTTTGCGAAAACTTGGCTTAGAGCACTCTGCGCGCTTACATAATGCCCGCAGTTGATGATCTTATTGTAAGTCATCCCCGGTTCAAGTGTTGCTAGCACAGGATCAAGGTGTAATACGACCCGTGCCGAGGATCAGCCTGACTGGGGGCCCACTTTAAATAATAGTCCAGTCGCTAACGGAGTATCCGGATACCTGGCGACCTCCGACCTGTTCGGCCTCGAGCTTACAGCACACTGTGCCCTCCATTTCGAAGGATCCACATCCCCTTCTCAAATCCACTTCTTTAAGCTGGGTACTCAAACGTGTCCAGCTCCCCCCCGATTCATCCAGAAAGCACTCATCGTCCAAACGCCAGAGGTCTCAGGATAAGTCTCCTACCCTTGCCAAAAAGACCAAGGTAGTACCTTCCATCGCTACTACCAAGCCCTTCAACCAAGTGCTTAAGGCACACTGGAGATCGCGGTCGTTGACCATAGCGATTCGGATGGCAGCATTACGGCGGATAAATGGAGGAAGGTGGAGATTAAACTCGCCACCAATTATGTCCAAATCCTACGTGACCATCCCGGCCCTGATGTTTCCTGCAGGGATGGTGGCTGGCATCAAGGGCATGTCAAACTTATTGCCTGCACTGACCAAAGATCGAAGGATCTCTTTAAACTTCCTGTCTCCAGATTAGGACAGGTTTGTCCAGGTGCACAGTTGAAGGTCGTGGAAAAGGACCAGATTCCAAACCGACCAAGAACTCGTGCTACCATTCCGGCTGAACCCTCTGACCCTAAAACTATCCTGGATATTCTGAAGGTAAACAACAGCTCCCTTCCTACCCATAATTGGAAGATTGCCAAAGTGGACGAGCCGAGAGGAGACGTCAGAAGTGTGATCATTGTTATCAACGAAGAGTCTCTGGCCCCCTTGGCATCTTCCAAAGGGGTAGTCAATTATGGATTCAGCTCCATCACCTTGAAAGTCTACAAATGTGACGAGAAGGAGCTCAAAAAAGTACCTCCCAAGCAAATTGCAGTCCCTTCTGCACCAGCTAAGAACACCTCTCCTTCCGAGCCCCTTCCCTCGCCCCTTGCGCTGATCCATCTTTTTCGGGGGTTGACTCCTCGTCGACTGACACCGAAATGGTTGACGTTCTCCTAAACACTCCTGGACAGTGACCCTTGTGGCCTCTCTCTCGAGGACGACCTTCTGTCATCAGATTCAGAGGAAGCCAATAATACCGTGGTAATGGTATCTGTAGCGAGAAGTAGCCCCAATGCTGTGGATCCTTCAGATTAACCTGCATCACTTCATCACGGCTTCGGCCTCCCTTATTCTCCGGCTCAGCAAATACGGGGAAGACTTAGTCTTGATCCAGGAAACATGGGTTGTTGGAAACCGGGTTTGTGGATTCAAAACTCCAAACTACAAATTAATCTACGCAAGAAAGGAAGGTAAACCGAGATCCTGTATCCTTGCGAAGACCCATCTAAACATTCTTTTACTCTCTAATTTCAGCAAGCAAGACATAGCTGCTACCAACCTGGAATTGCGATTAAGAAATTGCTGGCTGGTATCGGCTTATTTAGGTCACGATTTTGTGGGCCCACTCCCCACGGACATCTTGGGGAGATTGATTGCTAAAGCAGAGAGCTGAAACACTAGTCTCATCATTGGCTATGATGCGAATGCCCATCACTCAATCTGGGGCAGTTCCGACATAAATGAAAGCGGTGAGCAACTTTTTGACTTTATCCTTAGTACTAATTTCTTAATCTGTAACCGGGGGTCCAAACCGACCTTCATTACTCGCAACCGACAAGAAGTCCTGGACGTCACTCTTGTCTCCGATCACTTATATAACTTGGTTAAGGACTGGACAGTCTCTGATGAGCACTCTTTTTCAGACCACCGTTACCTCCAATTTCGTCTTAATGACTATCTGCCTGATCAGAAGGTTTTTAGAAATTATAGGAAAACCAACTGGTCCCTTTATAGGAAACGTTTATTAACGCTTATTACCTCCCACCTGCCGACTGAACCTTGTTGTACTGAAGACCCTGACAATCTAGTCAACACCCTAACATCGGCACTAAATGGTGCCATGTCCGAGGCCTGCCCACTCCGCAAACCTCAAGGTGAAATGAAACCTCTCTGGCGGAATGCAAATCTCAGTACTCTTAGGAAAGCCAGTAGGCTCCTTTTTAATATTGCTAAAAGCTCCCGTGAGACGGCCGATTGGGCCTCCTATAAACTGTCTCTCAAGAAATACAAAATCTCACTGAGGAAGGAGCAACGACGTTCCTGGAGACTCTTCTGTGACAGCATTGAAGAGTCCTCGGAAGCTTCCAGGTTGCGGAAAATCCTCTCTAAAAGCCCTTCTATACCCAGCTTCCTTTCGCATCCGGATGGTGACTGGACCTCCTCTGCGGAGGAATCCATTGACATCTTACTGGATACTCACTTTCCTGGTAGCTCCCCTGTTGCTGTATCGCAAGTGGAAAATCCCCCCCCCCCCCCCCCCCCCCAACCTTGCAGTAACTCCTTAGTCTTAATAACTACAGAAAAGACCCGATAGGTCATGCATAGTTTCAAACCCTTCAAGTCCCCAGGACCTGACGGTGTTATTCCAGCTGAAATTCAGCAATGCGAGGACATTGTGCTTCCATTGCTCAAAGTCATCTTGTCGGGCTGTCTAAATCTGGTCTATATTCCCAAACTTTGGACCGAGGTTGAGGTCATATTCATACCTAAGGCAGGAAAGAGCTCGCACGTGGAACCAAAGGATCTCCGACCTATCAGTCTATCGCCCTTTCTGCTTAAAACTTTAGTAAGGTTAATTGATATCCATCTTCGGCAAAGTATTAGCCCAGCTCTGCTCTCGCCGTCCCAACATGCGTACTGCAAAGGCAAATCGGTTGAGACAGTCTTACATTCGCTTGTGCGCACCATCGAAAAATCATTGAGCATCAAAGAATACACCATGGTGGCTTTCCTTGACATTGAGGGAGCTTTTAACAATGTCAAACCAAAGGCGATTACCGACGCACTTGTAAATCTGAAAGTGGATACTTCGCTCGGAGTGTTGATCAATCAATTGCTTACATGCAGGATTATTAACACACAGCTGGGCGGAGCATCGGCCAGAAGAATTGCTAGCTGCGGTACACCTCAAGGTGGAGTGTTGTCACCTCTCTGTGGAACCTGGTAGTTAATGAACTACTGACGGACCTGGATACGTCAGTTTATAGAGTGATTGCCAATGCTGATGCATTGCTATTGCTGCCTCCGGTAAACAACCGGACACTCTCAGGAAAATCCTCCAATATGCTCTCCTTCGGCTCACCAAATGGGTCTCGAAATGTGGACTGGGGGTTAACACCCAGTGTTGTGGTGTTTACTCCGAACAGCTCAATCTGAGCATCTCTTTCCGCCTCCCTGATCATTGTAGAGTTTTCCAGGACGAAATCATGGTGATTAAGGAAGCCCTGTCCTGGCTGAAATGTAATGTATTATCTGTCAGGGATATTAGCATTTTCACTGACAGCCAAGCGGCAATCAAGTCCCTGGAATCGTTTTCCGTCACTTCAAAGGCTGCCTTAAACTGTCGTCTATCTCTTATGGAGATGACAGAGCAATTCAACATTCACCTATGCTGGGTGCCGGGCCACAGAGACATTCCAGGTAACTGCAGGGCTGACGACCTCGCCAGACTGGGTACCACTCTAAGGATTTTGCCTGAAAGGCAAGCCCTGGGTATGCCCCTCGCTACATGTAAGTATCTACTAAAGCTGAACGCTATTAGGGAAACGGCTCAACGTGTCACATTTCGAGACAGATCTGGCCTAAGCTGGATAAAAAACGTAGTGCCCATCTGATCAAGTTAAAGCGTACACAAATCAGCTGCGTTGTCGGTGCTCTCACTGGACACTGTCTTATAGGCCACGACGCCAAAAGACTTGGTCTCTTCTCCAACGACTTCTGCAGAAGCTGTAGGGACGAGGAGGAGGAGGAACCATCCTTCACCTCCTATGCATATGTCCAGCCCTATCGCATAAAAGAATGCTCCATCTAGGGCCCCCCTTCCTTGTCGACCTCTACGATCTGGCGTCCTTGGATGTCATGAGCATCCATCGCTTTGTCGAAAGCTCCGGTTGGTTTTGTTAGTCCCTGAGTGGCCTAATGGTTTGATCCATGGTATCACAAAGGAATTTCACTGGTCTAAGTGTGTCTGCACTCTCGTGTTGACAGCCAACCTAACTTAATCTAACCTAACCTAGCACAGGTGGCTTCCGATTTTTAATATTGGTTTCGATAATGCATATATGTATTATCTATTATGTATTAGAAATTGCATGTGCTATATACAGGGTGTCCTAGTTAAGCAGTATAATCGTTTAAGAAGAGATACCTGAAGTTCCGCCGAACAAAAAATTGTACGGCAGGGGCGGGTCTATTCTCACCACATTTCAAGTTATAGCCCATCAAAGTGGTTGACCTCTTATTTGGAGGTGGAACCACTTTTAACGCTATAACTTCTAAACTGTTATAGGTAGAAAAATAGTTTTATACATTTTGGAAAGGCAATTTAATAGCGCATACATAGTAGCGCAAGTTTTAAACACATTGGGTACAGCTGTACACCTACAAAAAAGTTATGGCTCCTTGAACTCAAAATAATTCAAATTTGTTGTTCCATTTTTTCACCTAAAGTGACCACCGATGCCATAGGCATATCAATCAACCAACAGAGTAAACAACCTTTCCAGCCATATGATTAAGCTACTCCCAGTGTTATACCTTCGCAGTAGTATTCACACAAGTTCTTGCAATTAATCGGACTGAGTTTCTTTATTCCATAAGAAATAAATAAATGCTTGCTGACATCAGGATTTGAACCATGAACCATTAGCGTGGCAATTGACAGCCTTACCATTCTAATTGGTCAACGCTGCCAAGTATATCAACATTTTCAACACCCAAACACGAAGATGTTTCCGATTCTGAGTATAAATCAAAGACCGGCAAAGTACCACCTTTTCCAGCAAGTACAAAAGCCATCTAAAACGGTGAGATCAAATGTGTTTTAAACCTTTTTTACCTATTGTATTCTAGTCTAGTTGAAATATATGATGCTCTGGAAGGAGCCATGGGTGGGATGGGTTGATCCGGAACATGCGAAAGTATCCAGGGATACTAACGTCTAAGACTATAACTATTTTAATGCAATTGCTTATTTTGGTGTAGTAGTTTGAAACCCAGGTGATATCAGGTTTCAGTACATGCTAACGCAATAACTGGTTTTCGAACTAGTCGGGGAAAATTGTCTGTAATTTCTGCACTCGGTTCTGGTTTCTTGTGTTTGTGTTGATCATTGAGTTACTCTAAGTGGCGACTGATTGTATAAGTAAGAGAAATTAAAAATGAAAACATCTTAACATCAAAATTCAAATCACTTCGCCGTGCTAATTACCAAACACTCTAACCGTTAATTACCTTCATAATGGGCTCGTTTATAGTATAAGAAAAATCATCGCAATCTCTTGAAATCATTTATTTATTTTTTAATGTTCATCCTTGACTTGTGCAAGTCTCCGTACTAAAGTACTTTGCTAACGGATCAATCAAAATTTCCCTTGTAATTTGTGCCAAATGACTTGAATGAACTTCCACTCCTTCAAAAAATTCAGCCATTATCTTCCATCATTCTGAGAAGACAATCCCTACACCAACTTCCCAGAATGTCGGTATGTACCTATTCTCTTACATGAACATTAACATTGCCTTGGGTCACCTTCGACTGAGTATTATTAATCAAAAAATCAATACAAACTGCTCCACCTACCTCTCAATTTATTTGCGCCTTCGAACACGACACGACGCTACATAGAAAGGAAATAAAGGACGAAAATCATCCTTATTCCCATGCCACTCAGTTCATTTTCATTATTTTTCGTTGTTTTTGTTAAATGGTCTCAATGGGGAAAAATTAGGGAGATTTTCCACCAAATTAAAGCAAGAAACCTTTTCATTCTTCTTTTTTATCTGCATTGGGTCAGGTACACACAAGCGGAGTAAATGTTTTTTAAAAATAAGATTTAAGATCCTGAAGATAGCACAGGCAACTCAGAGACTGGGGAAAAGTGATAACACGTGCACAGTTTGCCTTTGAATACATATATTGTGTTCCTTTCGAATAATATCTTTTCGCTTTTCGATTCTATTATCTTCGGGATGACAAAGTGAAAACTCATAGAAAGGGAGAAATAGTTGATGCGATGGTGATATTCCTTCGAACTACATACATACAACGATTTGGGTAGTGGCTTGGTAAGCCTTACTACTAAAATACCGAATGAAAAAATTGTTAGAAGGTGTGCTGAGGAAATTCTTAGAAAATGTATTTTTGCAATAAAAGTTAGATTGAATTTTGTCTTTGAATCTGCATTCTACGTCGAAAATGCAAAAAACCCGTGCACTCACTGTGGTCAAATGGTAGTACATTCGACAACATCAAGACATAAAGTTCTCACTCTCCACCTCTTCGCTGGTGACCGCTGGGTGCCTAGTACCTTGATCGGAGATTTTCTAGCCAACCCTTTTCGAAGATCTTGAGGGCAGCAGACGAGAGAGGAGGAAGAGCGATTTCTCACTAAAGCACTTTTTCTTGTTCCAGGCGGACGAATTCCTTAGATGGAGCCAACGCACATATGGGTATTTGCCTCGAAAAACGGCTCAAAAATATTTGTTGTCCTATTGTAGTGATACTTGCCTGAAACAACTTTAAAAGCGTTATTAAGTTTATTTAGTCAAATTAAGGTGTAAATAAAGTATCTTTGATATATTTCATAGCGATTATTGAATCCGGCGGATTGATTGCGGAGGAATCTCATTCGATCCGCACCTATTTCCCATCATTGAAAACGTCGGCTAGCAAGTGAGCGAATGTCGGTAAGGAAGTGACAGAAAGTAATTATTGAAACCGCAAACGATTCGCACTCCATACAAAGTCAGACGTTTTCAATAGCTGCGGATTACTATAACAGATGGTAATTTTTCTCTTCGAAATGATGAAAAGCAATAAAAAGTATGTTTTAATATACATATGAAGATAGATAGGCAGATACGTATCTGAATTTAGGTTTGGGCGGATTACAAGTCATCCTTACGAAAGAAATTGGTCCATAATAAACGTGAGTTGAACGCTACAGGTGGTGGGGAAAACAATGAAGTTAATTTCACTCCTTTGGAGGACGATGTAATTAAACTCAGGTGCTTGAAAGACTGCATGGAGGATTTGCTTGAGACAAAGTGTTATGGTACACCAATAAAAACCATTACCTCTACATGTAGTATGCCAAAAGATATGGACATGTCTCTTGAAAGTGAAATGAACTTGCTAACTGAAACATCTGATGACAGAAGCGTATTGTCCATAGACTTAGGAAAAGTCGAAAAAAAACCAAGTGTATGAAAAAAATATCCGAACTGTTAGAGAACAATCCGGGGAAACAAATTTTTGTTTGAAAAATGTCTACCAGTTAATAGATCGACTGAGTGACTACCAAAGAAAAGGGATTGCAATCCATCAGTTACTGTTTGAGGAAAAAAGGCACAATGAACGCATGGAACAACTCGCAGTAGAAAAAAAAAATAATTAAAAAGAGATAGCCTTCAACTTGAGTTAATGATTTCCATTATTTTCAAAGTATTTCGCTTGTTTTGAATATTTGTTGAAGAATATTTTCATTTGGCAGAAAAAGGGCTGAATTCGATGTTGTTAATAATTCCGGCGGTTTCTATAATGGGATCACACAGAGAAAGTGAATAGGTGCGGATCGGATGAGATGCCTCCACAATCAATCCGCCGGATTCAATAATCGGCATGATTATATTTAGATCTTATTTTATTAATGTGTATGGAATGAGTTATATGGCACTTTAAGTGGACTCTACCCACTGAATAGTGGACTCTACCCAGGATTCTTCTTCATCAGTACTTTCCTCATCTGTTTCTTCATCTTCACCTTTATTGGATATTGTAGTCAAAGTTTTGTAAAGATAATGAGTCAGGAATCCCGGAAATCAGCATTTCTTGGGGTTCTTCTCTAAATTGTTTAGTTATTTTTTTCAACAGGCAAGGGTCTTAAACTTGTTATTGGAGGATGCGAGCTTAAGAGTAACCCACAGATAGTATGAAAAACAGAATTATTTATTATTTCCAACTGCTAATAATACTTTTTAAACCTGTTAAGAACATCCATGTTGCATTCCGTCGTAGAAAACTTTCTTGCAAAATCTAACCCGTATGAAATGCTTATTCCGTGCTTCTGCTGCTTCTTCCGATAGCTGTCCAATCGGTAGGAGATCATTTTGAATAACTTCTTATCCATGCAGAAGAATTTTGTACATCGTTGGAGTCATGGGATGCCATGGATAGAGCTCAATATACAACTTAGCCGTATCATAAGCAATTACTTCAAATTTTGGGGCATCTCTTCCAAATCCACTAGAAAGTACTTCTAATATGACTAAAAATAAGTTGCACATCAACACCAGTTATTTTAGCAACTACTTCTGGGTTGTTAGGTTAAGTTAGGTTAAAGGGGTTAGCTGCAACGAATGAGCGCAGCCTGCACTCGGATCTCACACGGATCCATTGTGCTCCCCTGACGTGGAGTTTCCTGGCTGAAGAACTGCAAAGAGGAAAAAGCAAATAGCTAGATATCTGTGCTAGTGCAACGGCCTCCTTTGAACCACCCAGAAGAAGTTATAAATTTCATGATGGTGGTTGGTGGCTCTGCAGAGACTAGGGCATTTGCAGAGGAAGTGTTCGTGTCTTCCTCTACGTCTGTGTTGCCGCATCCTCTGCAGAGTTCATCTGTACTTAGGCGCATTCTCTTCCGGTGGGCCGCCAATAAGTTGTGGCCGGTAATGATACTTACGAGAAGCGCCAAGGATGAGCTTGGTTTTCATCTTGTCATGTTTTGTCCAGATGCTTCTGGATACACGGCATAAAGGGAGCGCTCTCCATCTTTCTTCTGCTTGTCGTTTGAAGTCAAGTGCTATATTAGATTTAACAAGTATTAGGGGAGGTAAGACCAAGCTTTGGACCATTGACAGGGCTTGTTCTGATCCCTTTCTAGCCAATTCATCCGCCATCTCGTTCCCTGGGATTCCTTTGTGTCCTGGGACCCACCAGAGTGTTACATGGTGGCTTTGGGTAAGCATGTTAAGCTCCTCGCGGCGTCGTTTTATTAACTAAAATCAAAGTTAATAAAACGATGCCGCGAGGATGAGATGGCCTTTATAGCAGCTTGACTTTCTATATAGATATCGATCTCATTTCTAGTAACAAGTTTCGTGAATAATTCTCCTGCCGCTTCTGCTTTCGCTAGGACTTCTGCCTGGAACACACTACTGTGGTTTGGAAGCCTTAGTGATATTGCAATATCAGGTTCCGCTGAGTACTCAAGAGCAACTAAACAAACTCCTTCGTTTGTTCTGGACCCGTCAGTGAAGACTGAAATACTACGCGGGTTAGTTGCCTCACCGTCTTTTTAGTAGGCTGAAGGCGGGGGATGGCGGCAGATAGTCTGTGGTGGTGTCTAGGTGAGCCCATCTTAAGATACTACGGTGGCCCGTGTGGCCCTTCCTCCATATGTTGGATTTTTTTAGGCGTAGGGGTCTCATCGCTGTTGATTTCTTGACAAATAAGTCTTGTGGAATCAGTGGGAGAATTGTTGCAAGTGCTGCGGTCGGAGTTGTTCTGATGGCGCCTGTAGTTGCTATGCAAGCAAGTCTCTGGATTTTTGTTAACTCTTTGAGATGCGTGCTTTTCTCTGCAATTGGCCACCAGACAATGCACCCATATGTAAGAATTAGTCTGACTATGACTGTGTAAATCCAGTGGATGATGGTTTGGCTCCCAATTTTTTATCAAAAATGTTGCTATTCTTTCATTTGTGTTATCTCTCCAGCTTAGTTTGCGGTCAGGTATGCACCCAAGATACCGTGCTTTATCCGAGACTTGGAGTGGACTGTCACCGCGTCGTAAAGGTCCGAAAGCTGGGATTGTTCTTTTGTTGGTGAAGAGACTTCTGTTTTCGCTGGATTAACGTTCAGTCCACAACTTCTCGCCCAGTTATAGAGGGTATTCAGGGCCGATTGCAGAAGTGCGGTAATAGCGTCCAGAAATTTGCCGGACATAAGTAGGACGATGTCGTCTGCATAAGCAACAACTTTTACTCCGCTGCGTCCTATTTTTAAAAGGATCTCATTTGCGACTAGAGTCCATAGTAGAGGAGATAGGGCCCCTCCTTGTGGGGTTCCTCTAGAGGCCAGTGCATTTACTTGGCTGTCACCCAGCTCCGGGTTGATGTGTCTTGTCTTGAGCATACATTCAATCCAGTCGGAGAGTGTGGAATCTACTCTGAGTCGATCCAGTGATAATCTTATTGATTCGGTTTTCACATTGTTAAAAGCTCCCTCCAGCTCCGGGTTGATGTGTCTTGTCTTGAGCATACATTCAATCCAGTCGGAAAGTGTGGAATCTACTCTGAGTCGATCCAGTGATAATCTTATTGATTCGGTTTTCACATTGTTAAAAGCTCCCTCCACGTCTAAAAAGGCCGCTAAAGTAAATTCTTTGTGGTAGAGTGATTGCCCGATTGTTGCTAGCACTTCGTGCAGGGCTGTTTCGACTGATTCGCCCGTTTTATATGCATGTTGTGCTGGGGACATGTCCCTCGGGCTTAATTTGGAGCGAATATGTAGATCAATTAGTCTTTCAAAAGTCTTCAACACGAATGAGGACAAGCTGATCGGCCTGAAGTCTTTTGGGTTCGTGTGGGTCGATTTACCAGCCACACGGTTGGATTGTTAAAAAATATGTGGCTTGTATTGCCATCATTAGTGTTCCCGAAACCAGGTTTGGGTACATCAACAATGAGTCCTAGTTTTGGTTTAAACTTTTCTTTGAGCTCATATCCTGGCATGCAAAATTGACAATCCAAACCTTATCGCATCTTTATCAACTTCTTTTGTTATGGAAACATCGTTAAAATCTTTTGATGTAGCTCCACAAATATAACATTTCATTGTAGATTTTGTGTTAGTTGCTGCATTGCAAACTTAGCCACACCATTTTAAAAACACGGTGGGCACCGTGACGTAAGGTTCCAAGTTCGAATCCCAGAAAACACCAACAGGTTTTTTCACGGTCCCAACCCTCGCGAACGTCTGACAAACATCTGAGAGTATTGTAGTCTTGAAAAAGCTTCTGAAACCAAATTGCTCTTCGAATACGGCACTAAACTGCAGGTCCCTTCCATTCCTCTGAAATATTGTATATACTTATGTCCTTTAACCCCTCGGGGGGCACAGGGCGTCAACCACGCCTGCGCGCCATCGTGTTCGGATTTCTGCAACGCATTTGAGCTGCCTCCAACTCATTCCTAAAGAGCTCGATTCCTCCTCAACTGTTCTGCGCCACGTTTGCCTAGGGCATCCCGCTATTCTGCCTGCCTGGGTGAGCGGATTCCACTGCATAGCGTATTTCGCAATGGAGTTGTCTTCGCGCCGTAGGGTGTGTCCAATCCATTGCCACTTTCTTTTTCGTATAGTAATGCTTATAGGTTCTTGGCCCGTTCTCAGATAAAGTTGTTCGTTGGAGATGCGGTTCGGCCAAAAAATCCTCAAGATGATTCTTAAGCATTTGTTTACGAAGACTTGCAGCTTGCGTGTGTTAATGGTGTCCACCTTCCAGGTACTGCACCCATAAAGCAGCACTGATTCTACGTTGGAGCGGAACAATCGTAGCTTGGTTCTTAAGCTAATAACATTGCTTCTCCAGATTTTGGACAGCATTCCGAACGTAGCTTTAGCCTTCCCGATTCTGCTGCACACATCCAGTTCGGTGCCACCACGATTAGCCGAGACGACACTTCCTAAATATAGAAAGTTATCAACTTTCTCGACTTGCTTTCCGGCAATGTTAAGTTGAGCGCGGGTATTGGAAGTACTCAGGGCTTTTGTTTTGGCTGTGTTTATTTTTAGCCCCATTTTGTTTGCCTCAGCTTCTAGATTTTGGGCCATCAAATGAAGATCCATTATCCGATGTGAGAGTAGACAAACATCGTCAGCGTAATCTAGGTGTTTAAGGTAAGATGTCATAGTCCAACAAATTCCAGAATTAGCTTCCGTCAATGCTGCACGGAGTACATCGCTGATAACCACCAAGAACAATAGTGGGGACAGTATGCACCCTTGACGTACTCCACTTTGGACTTCAAAGTGCTCCGACACCTTACCATTGTGCACGACGTGACACTTGCCGCCCTCATATGTAGCCTTGATAATAGCTATAAGCTTTTCTGGAATGCCTCTCCTGCGCAAGGCCAGCCAGATAGCATCTCGATTCAAGTTGTCGAAAGCCTTCTCGAAGTCGATAAACAGTAAATGTAGCGGAGACCTATACTCAACGCATTGTTCGATTATGATCCGTAAGGTGTTTATGTGGTCGATGCAGGAGGATCCAGCGCGAAAGCCTGCCTGTTCGACATCGAGAGTTGAATCTAAATGATCTTTAATTCGTTCTAGAATTATTCTAGCTATTATTTTGGCTACAGCTGGAAGAACACATATACCTCTCCAGTTACCGCACTCCATCAAGTTACCCTTCTTTGGAAGCTTAATGATCATCCCCCTTTTCCACTCCTGTGGAAATTGTTCACTATCCCAAGCTCTCCGTATTAGCGGATGCAGCAAATCTGCCGATGTATTTGGCGCCGCTTGAAATAGCTCGGCAGGGATACCATCAATACCCACCGCTTTGTTTTTCTTGAGGGACTTGATTGCTGTTATTATTCCAGCTTTACTGGGAGGTACGGTGCGAATTCGGGAATTTGTTGCTTCGAACTGCTCATTCGAATTCAAGATCATACCGCCGTCGTCTAAGTGAATTAGCACTGCAGCAAAATGTTCTCTCCATCTAGTGAGCTGATCCTCATCCGAAATCAGAAGGTCACCGTCTAGACTCTTCACTGGATGTTGTTTGGAGTTTCGACCACCAATGAGCTCCTTAGTGATGTTGTAAACAGTCCTACTGTCGCACCTACTCGCTGCTTCTTCAGCCCTTGAGGCCAGTGAGTTGACATGTTGACGCTTGTCACGTCTCACACTACGCTGCACTTCTTTCTTCTTCGCACGGTATTGGGCTTCAAGCTCGGTTCTCTCTACTGCTGAGGCCGCTGCAATCCGAGCCTTGATTGCTGTACGCTCATCGATCCGTCTCCAGGTGTCTGTAGAAAGCCATGTGCGGTGGTGTTTCTGCTTTTTACCGACATAAGTGCGTGCCCCAGTCGCAAAAGCATTTTTCACAGCACTCCAGTGGTCATCCATGTTCTCTATGCTGCTGATTGCTTCTGCTTCTAAGGCAAGATGGTCCCTGAACTGTTGGCGCACTTGGGGAACCTTGAGCCTGTCGATATTAAACCTGGTGATGTTAAGCAGGTTTGAGCGGTTGCTGTTGACGGATGCAGTACGAAGGCGTAAATGAGCTACCATAAGATGGTGATCTCGTTCTTGTCCGACGTCAGCTCCACGTCTGTTTCGGACGTCCAGGAGACAATTTCTAAAGCGGCGACTGATCGCAATGTGGTCGATCTGGTTGGATGTTCGTTGCCTATCAGTAGAGACCCAACTGATCTTATGGCAGGTGTTATGCTTAAACAGCGTACCTCCGATGACTAGGCGGTTGGTATTGCAGAAGTCCACAAACCGCTCACCATTGTCATTACGGTCTCCCACGCCGTGAACTCCCATCACGTGCTTAAGCATGGTGTTGTCGCTACCCACCTTGGCATTGAGATCTCCCATTACCATTACGATGTCCCCATTAGGCGTTTGGTTGTAGGCGGCACCTAAGTGGCTATAAAAATTATTCTTTTCATCCTCAGTCGCGTCTAGAGTCGGAGCATAACACTGTATGATGGTAATTTTTCTAACTCTACTCTGGAACCTAGACGTCAATATCCGGTCACTATGGGGTTTCCAGGATATGAGGCTACTACGTGCTGCTGGAGTTAGCATGAGTCCTACGCCAGAACTCCGTGCACTTCCAGCTGGTTTACCAGAGTAGAGCATGACAGTGCTTTTTGTTGGGGAGATATATTCCCCAGCATCGTACCATCTTATCTCGCTCAGCCCTAAGATGTCGATTTTATACCGTGCGAATTCGCGCTCCAATTGGAGGAATCTGGCGTTATAAGGCCCTTCCTTGAGTGAGTCCAGGAGGGTCTTAACGTTCCAGAATCCGATCGTTGTCCGTGTCCGATAGCCAAAGGTCGTCAACAAATGATCAGTCCGTATCCGAGGCGTATGTTTCCGTTTCGGAGCAATAGTTTGTTTTTACGGTTGCGGCTCGCTGGGCCAACCAGACACTTATCCTGTTTTTTGGCGCAGGAAGCTCGCCATTCGTCCTCTCCCGTTAGCAATTTCCGAAGAAATTCCCAGATGGCACCACGAGGAGGGTGGGAGTAGGGCTTACTAACAGAGCTGCTAGGTTTTCGGCTGCAGTGGCTCCTACTCGTTATTGTATATAACGCACACAATATAAGTGGTTGCGAAAATCTAGGCCCTGGCCCTTAAAGAGGTGTTGCATAAGTACAAACTACCAATAAAAAAAAGTTCAGCTTAGTAAAATACCTTAAACGTCCAATTTTAAGCTTTAAATTTTAAATTTTTTCCTCCGTGCAAGACGCTTTATTGAGCAAATAGCTCTGGAGGTAATCCAGTTTAGCTTCAAAATCATTCTCTTCATACTCATTCATAACATCATATAACTGACTTTTGGTTAGAATGCACAAGCCAGGACGATCCTTCAAGCAAAAGAATTAATTTTATGATAAAGAGTTTTTGCATTTTCATTAAACTAGGCACAGCGACGATAAAATTTAGCTGGGCAGTTATGGGCAACAATTTTTTTTTCTACTGCTTCTTGACGTCTTTCCCTATAAGCTGATATCAGAAAAATTACCGAATAACACCGAATTATATAACAAAAGGTCCGTTAAAAAAAAAAACAAAAAGAAAAAAAAATTGCAGTGGGATTCTTCAGATAAATCAACAGATTCGCAATGTAAGCTTACGATCGATGACTTTCAACTGATGATGTGGCGAAGTGTGTGCATAAAAATTAAAAAAAAAAAATACTGTACATTGTTCCATAGGTATTTAGTTACAGTTAGGAAAAAAAATTACTTCTCAATTCCACATTTTGAAACATTGATTTTTGAGCGGTTTTTCGAGGCAAATACGCATATGTGCAACGGTGACATTTGTAGTTCCAGTTCGGTTAAAATAAATGAACACCTATAGAGAACTGCTTCGACGTATCCGGTTCACAGACCGATAAGGCTTTCCAACGATCATTCAGGACTTTGGAATAGAGATGGCGGCGGAGGAGCCCTTAATGGGTCAACAGCAGCGCTCAGGCTCCCGTAGTGGACTACTGGCACCAGTGCACCCGGCCCCCCGTCCTATGGGTATAGCAAAAGGAACTGGCCCTCCAGGTTGGGGGACGTGCCGGCAGGTTAACTTCCCTACCACATAAAAGAACGAAATAAGCACAACGATGTTCGATTTTAAAGTCAAAATGAGGAAAGGACGACGTCTTTGGTATAGTCGTCGGTAAACAAAGCTTGGCACGGAGTACAACAACAACAAAATGACTGGGAACTACTTTATCTTTAATCAAACGTGAGTTGAGGTGTACAGTTTGCAACACTCCATTTCAAAAGGCGCTGAAGTGATTTTGTTAGTGTTTCGGAGGCTGAGAACGAGCATGTGCACCAATTTGAAATGTTAAAAAAGCTTTTAAACCAGATAGATTGTGGATCGTTTTGTTGACAAACTTTTACTTTGCTTTGCACAGTTTTCACCAGAACACGCCTAATGCTACCGACACGCCATCAGAAACGCCACAACTTATGTGGTGGATTTTACCCGACCAACACCTCAAAACCCCGGGTTTGATGCAGGTTTCCCGCGAAGGCGTACAGCAAAACAATGTAGCGGCACTGAAAAGGAAGGTGAGACCTGCTCGTGAGCTCGAAGAGCAAAAGAGATGGGAGGAACATCGACTTCTCTAAAAGAAAAGAAAGAGCGTGAGAAGCGTGAGTTATTTGATGGAATATTCAGTAATAAATTGTGTGCTACACTTTTTTAGAATTGGGTCATTTATGATCGGCTCACGTCGATGGTCAATGCCCGGATTGCAGAAAAGTGTTAATTAAGTGTTATTAGGTTATTTCAATATTGCCACTTGTTGGAAGTGGGTCAATTGTGATTGCTTAATGGTGATGGTCAATACCCGAACTCCAACAGGTGCCAATTCAGCAATAAAGCTTGGTCTCCCTTCCGACACAAGAATTTAGTTTTTAATCGTTACATGTCTCTTTCCGCGAGTAGTCAAAAAGTTAATAAAGTACTTGTATAATTAAAAGATATATTTTTCATTTTTAATCAGCTATTCCGAAACTCGCGCGATGGAGAATATTGATAGCTTATACTCCAGGAAGATTTACCAAGAGTTAAAAGGAACGTGTTTGAGAAGCAAAACCCGTACAGAACCCATAGGGATGAAAATGGAAGCGTCGTAGTGGAATCACAGATGATGCTGAGAATATTTGAAACCTACTTCTGCAGGCTGTATAATAGAATGAACCATTTAATATTGACGTTATATTCAAAATACCCGTGCACCTGACCAAAGCAAAATGAGGATATCAATATCCAAGCCGAAATCTAACAAGGCTGCTGGACCTGACGGTTTACTGGCCGAACGTTCCAAGGCTGGTGGTGATGAATTGGTAGAGAGCATGCACATACTCATCTCTAGGATTAGGTCAGACAAGTGTATGTCTGATGAATAGAATCTCATCATCGTTTGCCCGATCCATAAGAAAGGAGACCCTTCAATTGCGCCAATTATAAAGACATCAGTCTCCTCAACATTGAATATAAGATCTCTATCACTGCCGACTATCGATCAAACTTCACACTTCGGCAGAGCCTTAAGAAAACCAAAGAAGTCCAAATCGGTACTCACCGCCTATGGCAGAGAGGAGCTATTGAGAGGAGTTTTATAGAGCCATGTCTAGTTTTGACATCCCTGCCAAACGTGTCCGTCTGTGCAGGATGACGGTGGGGAACGCTCACTTCTCCATCAAGGTCGGTAATGACACCACCGAGACCTTTGATGCCAAAAAGGTTTTAGACAAGATGACGCGTTGTCATGTTTCTTTAATATTGTTCTTGAACAGATTGTGCGGAACTCACAACCCAACATCAGAGGCACAATCTTTCAAAATGTATACAATAAATCACCCACGCAAATAACATTGCAATCATGCCGGGTAGACAGCGTGATTTCAGTTGTGCTTTTGTGAGTATTAAAACAGAAGCGGCAAAATGGGTCTAAAGGTGAACAAGGGCAAAATAGCGAAAATTGAAGTCCCAACTAATAGAAAGTCATGATAGGCACTACAACTTTCAGATAGATAGACTCCGGGATTCGCTATAAACTCAATGACAGTAGCGTGAAGATCCAGCGAATAATGAATCTTGCCAATTACTATTCTTTTTTTTGGTTATGAAAGCAACTCAGTACAAAGTCCTAAACATTCCTGTCCTGCTATATGGCGCAAAGGCATGAATGGTATTAAAAGTGGCTGAGGATGTCTTTGGTTACTTTGAGAGGAAGGTTCCCAGACTTTAACGCCCTCTAACTAAGTTAGTGAAATGTTAAATACTCTGGATTATGGAATAATCAACCACACTAGCTAGGCCATGAATAACTTTGGATTCATTACTGCAACGGCGAGATTAAAATGTTGATCCTGGACTTTATATGTATGCATCCTATACGGTGGTAGTATGGTAGACAAACATCAACGGAGTCACGGAAGTCACCAAACTAAAGTGGATCTAAAGATGAGACGGGCATCTCTTCCGCCTATGTGAATTCAAATAGAACCTCAAAAACCTCAGCCCCAGGCATCAATAAGATCCTGATTTACTCATTGAGTGTATCGCTCAAGGGATGTCTGAGAAAAATGAAAACGTAGCTCAGTGGAACGCGATCTGGTATGGTGCTTCAAAGTAGATAGTGGAACTGGATCCTTAGTCAGACCTCTGGGAGTAATCTCTCTGTTGGTCACGAGACATGATACCTATACGTAACTATCTACCAGAAAGAATCTATTGCCATTAATCAGTGCACAGTTTCGGACTTTCAACTTAACATATGCGGCAAGAAATTAAATCTAAATTTTTAAACATGGGCAGAAACAACCTTGGAATTCACAGTAGTGCCTTCAGTAATCACTGCCTCTTAGGGATGTACCTTCATAAACTGAGATAAGATAAATGCTATCTTTATCTTTATATTCTTTCTCTCGCAGGTCGTTGAATAGAAGATCCAGAGATGGGTCGCCATCCTACAAGATGTTACCGTTATTGTCACGGTTCCGCCATGGTGTCCCCGAACCAAAGATCAGTATCTTCGATTTGGGCAGAAAAAAAATCACCGTGAAGAACTTCCCGCTATGCGTTCACTTTGCCCCCGACGAGTATAAACAGCTCAGCAGTGATGCACTTGAACCGGACGCATTTCCTGCAGCAAATATCTGGCGTAGCACTGCGGTAAGAACTAGTTCCACATATGTATGCGTCTCCATCCCTTCTAAGTTATCTACATCAACAAGACGTTATCCTGCGCCGGAGCTAAAAGGCTCCAAACTGGAATGATAGGTGCATTTAGCAAGCCCCAAGGTACTGTTGCCCGTGTGCACATTGGACAGCCAATTATGTCGGACCGCTCCAGCGATCGTTAGAAGGATAAAGTCAATGAAGCTTTGCGTCGTGCTAAGTTCAAGTCCCCAGGTAACCAAAATATCTATAATACGTCTCCAAGAAATAATAATACGTCTCCAAGAGATTGGGATTCACGTATGACCGTGAGCCCCGTGATGACGTCGTTTGGCTTAGGATGACTGCAACGTCAGGTACAGGCCAGAGCATGGACTAATGAGCGCTTGGGAGAAGATTTTTTTTTTTTCCCGAGGGTAGGTGAAAATCTTCAATAAGACACTATGAGGGTCGACAGCGCGTGCTCATAGTAGTATGTGATTCTTACCCACTAAAAAACCTCCCTTCAAAACAGACTTGTTATTATTTTTACTACAACTAAGTATTCGACTTATCAAGTAGTTTTCGTTTCACGAAATAAGGACGTTTTGCAGGTACCTTCCCATTAGAAGTTCCCGCTAGTTCCGCAGTTTAGACGCGGTTACCTATCGCGCTAAGTCTAAAGGTTTGGTTCTTTGTAGACGGCGTAGTAAATTTCTTTCATCCAAAACTTGGAGGACTGTAATATTTACGTGACTTTCTAGTCGACTTTTATGCTTTCTCGCGTAGTTTTTGATTTCGTCTTCGATTGTTTTAATGTCAAGATCTCTGTAGATATCGCTATTTCGGATTAATGTGCCATTTAACAATACCTCTTAGCACTTTGTATCTTATTTTGGTACAACCTTAGAGTTGTATACCATATGTCCATACAGGCTTTAGCACTTGCTTATATAAAAGAAGTTTGTTATCTATATTAAGCTTGGAATATTTTCCAAGTAACCAATACATTTCTCTATATTTATTATCTAGTTCTTTGCGTTTTTTCTTTACTTCTTCTTCTTCTTCTTCCTTTTATCAGCGAGGCTATGATCCGAAAACAAGGGATCACAGCCCTCCCACTTCACTGCATTTCTACTGATCCGCCTGTGGGGTTCGCCTATTTGACCTCAGAAAATATCGGCAGGCCTGCCGATTTTGGATCACTCGGTTACTTAGGCCAATGAAATGCCGATGTCGTCGCATTTGTCTGATCCAGGCGTTTATAGGCCTGCTTTCCTACATCGCGATGTCTTTGGAACGTGCATAGATATTGCCTTTTTTACAGGGTTCAAATGATCTCTTCTTTGAACGTGGCAATACCAGCTGAGCCGGTCGCGCTCTAATTTTTGTACGATGGTTTCCTTGATGTGAAAGCTTCCATGGATCTTCGAACTTCTTATTCGATCAAGCTTGGTCACTCCTGCTGTCATGCGAAGCATCTTCATCTCAGCTGCCGTTAATTTACTCTCATACTTTGTGTACATCGCCCAACATTGTGAACCGTATATGAGCGCTGGACGTACAACTGCGGTGTAGAGCCTTCCTTTCAACTTAGGGGGCATTTTCCTGTCACAGAAGATAGCGGAATTTTCTCGCCACTTCATCCACCCTACGCTTACACGATGATTGATGTCGTCATCACAAGTTGCTTTGCTATTGATCATAGATCCCAGATATTTGAACTTTTCGCACTTGGGAAGCACTGTTCCATTCAAATAAATGTCTGGAATAGGCCTGAGTGGATCAGAGAACGGGCAGCACAAGTACTCTGTCTTTTTTGAACTAATGCGATACCCACTTCCCTCCAAAACGTCCACCCACACATCAAGTGCTCGTTGCAGGGATGTAGGATACTCACTTATGATGGCTCCATCGTCAGCAAAGAATAACTGATGTACCTTGGGGTCCATCACTTTACCTTCAAGTAGATAATCAAGGAGTGTAATAAAGAGCAAAGGACTTAAAACGCTTCCCTGGTGCACCCCGACTTTGATTGGGAACTCTTCGGTTACTCCAGCGGGGCATCTTACTCTTGTCTTTGCTCTTTCGTACATGTCCATGATCATCTGTACATAGGTTTCTGGAACCCCTCGATGTCTTAGCGCCACCCATATCAGATCTCGTGGTTGTCTGTCGAATGCCTTTTCAAAGTCAACCAATACAATATGCAAATCCCTTAAGGAATCACGATGTTTTTCCATTATGATCCTTATACTTTGGATTGCATCTGTGGTTGATTTACCCGAGACAAACCCGCACTGATCATCAGATAGCCATATTATTTTTCGCAGTCGGCCACCTAATACCCGCTCAACGATCTTCATGGTGTGTGACATCAGCTTGATCGAACGGTAGTTATCACAGTTTCGCGTATCACCCTTCCCTTTGTATACAGGGAGAAGGTAACTTTCCCTCCATTGATTCGGCATTGGATCACCTCTCACGAATTTGGAGATGAGAATTCTGAGCCATCTGAACCCGATGTCTCCCATCTTTTTCCAGAACTCAGAGGGTATTTCGTCTGGCCCAACCGCTTTTCGTTTTTTGGAGTATTTGACCGCCTCACTAACTTCTTCGACTGTAATGTCGGGTATTTCTTCACAGTTAGGGGTGGCTTTGAGATCTTTTTGGGTTCTGACACGCTTTAACGAAGAAATGAGTCGTCCCAATGAAGCTGCAAGCATGTCGAAAAGGTCTTCATTCTGTCGCACTCTTGAAACCTTGCCTGAATATTGATATCTACTTTTATATCTTGTAGTATTTATTTTTGGATTCCTGAGCTTCTTGTGACAATTCTGCAAGTGTTAACGATTCATACTCTATTATATTTTGACTATGAACCAATATTTCATGAAGACTCATTGTGATTTTTTTTTCGGGATGTTTTCGCTTTAATAATTCTATGCATTTATTTTTTGGTTATAGGCACCTTGCCCTGATGATCTATCACAGCCCCACTTACTTTGTAATATAAGAATTCTCGGAAGTGCAATTAATTCCCCCTCACTTTTTCTTTCTAAAAGCCACCTTGCAGTATGACCCATTATGTCTTGAAGTTTCACTCTAACTGATATTTCCGTAATTTCCTAATTTCCTGGAACTGCCTCTTTATTTGGCAACTGTTATAAATCTGTAAGATGGAAGAACATTTACAGTTATCCACAAAAGTCTGCGTACAGCGATGAAACTTTGGAAAACAGAGGCGTTGTGCCCAAATAGTAAATAATGTATCTTTCAAATTGCAATATTTCAGTAAAAGAGCATTAAACCCATTCATTTTGAACAATATTTATACATTTTTTTTTACTTTCTTAAGAAAAAGTTAACAAAAACAAAAAAAGTCATTAAATTCATTCCACAAAAGTTTGCGTACAGCTACAGATTTTCCTTCCCAGAATTCCGTTTAAGTAACGGGACATTTCTTTTTGCAGGATATGAATAAGTTGCTTGGTTGTCTGCTTGTAGTGCTTGTAGAGAGAATAGTTCTTTTGAAATTCGGTTAAAATTAATTCAGAAAATGGGAAAAAAAGAATTAAGTGTGTCTGAAAGGCAGTTGATTTTGAATTTATACATACAGCAGCAAAAGTCGTACTCTCAAATATCTGAAATAACTTCAAGACCCCGGTCAACGATCCAGAGAACAATAAGTCGCTTTAGGGATGAAGGTGAAATTGAGTCAAAGCCAAGATCTGGGAGACCACCGAAGCTAACTCTGAGGGATAAGCGGGCGATCAAGCGGATTGTGGAGCAGGAGCCCTTCATTAGCGCTCAAAAGATAAGTTCGCATCTCGATTTACAACAACACCACAGTGCATCCAGAAACAGTACGAAGGGTCATCGTCGATATGGAATTTAAGTCGTGCACACCCAGAAAAAAAACCTTTGGTGAATAAAATTAACCGTCAGAAACGTCTCATGTTCGCAAAGGAATACGTGAACAAATCTGCAGACTTCTGGCGCAAGGTTATATTTTCGGACGAGTCAAAATATAACATTTTTGGTTCGGATGGCCGCTTGAGAGTCTGACGACGTCAAAACAATGCACTAAATCCCAAGTATACCGTCAAGACAGTGAAACATGGAGGTGGAGGTTTGATGGTATGAGGCTGTATGTCTGCATCGGGGGTTGGAAAGTTGGAAATAATCGAAGGAATCATGGACCAGTTCAACTACATTGATATCCTCAAAAGAAATTTAAGAGACAGTGCTGAAATACTGGGAGTCTCGGATGATTTTTACTTCCAGTAAGATAATGACCCAAAACATACGGCCCATAATGTGCGTATGTGGCTTTTGTTCAACGTTCCCCACATGCTGCGAACGCCCCCACAGAGTCCAAACCTCAAGCCGTTGAGCACCTGTGGGATGAATAAGAACGCAAGATCCGAACGCGTGAGATTCGGAATAAAATGCAACTTAAGGAAGCCTTACTAGCAGAATGAAGAAATATTACTAGTTCGTGTACAGAAAAACTAGTTTCTTCTATGCAAAACCGTTTGAAGGAGGTAATTAAGAAGAAGGGATATCCGACAAAATATTAACCATAAAATGAAAAGAAATAATTACTTTTTATTCAATTGAACTAATGTTTTCCATTTTATTTCAGTGCTGTACGCAAACTTTTGTGGAATGTATTTAATGACTTTTTTTTGTTTTTGTTAATTTTTTCTTAAGAAAATAAAAAAAAATACGAAAATATTGTTCAAAATGAATGCGTTTAATGCTCTTTTACTGAAATATTGCAATTTGAAAGATACATTATTTACTATTTGGACACAACGCCTCTGTTTTCCAAAGTTTCGTCGCTGTACGCAGACTTTTGTGGATGACTGTACGTTGTGTTTTTTCAGGGAACTACTCAAAATCTTATATTTTTCTTTTGACGGATCCAAATCCATAAACAAAGCTAATGTATCCTCACTACTATACTTGATAGGATCTTTTCGTGGAGTAGAAATGAGGCATTAAGAGCAGTAGTGGCGTAACCCCAAATTGCAGCAATTGAGACAATCGCGATTAAAGAACTTAAAGAAAATTAAGTTTTTATTATTTGTTTCCTATTTCAAATAATAGTTAATAAACCTTAATTATGACATAACTAGTGGCATATATTTTATCTTAGATGGCAATCTTGTCTGTAAATATATAAATTACTGGATTTTATGTTGCTTACACCACTACTGCTTTCTGGAAACTGGAATAATTTAAGGAAAATATGTTGTTTAACCAATAATTCAAAATAAAGGTTATTAAACAAATATTTTACGGTCGCTTTTGAAATACAAAATAGGTAAGACGTATCTGTATAAGTTAAGACTACTAATCATCATCATCTACGTACTCAACTAACCCAACGTCTCTGTCCGTAGAAGTAATTTAAATGTTTTTATAAAAGTCGTGGTAAATTGGGGGGATCAAATTTAATAAGTGCAGTAAATCTTTCTTTTTTACTTCACTAATAGCATTCCCTTTTAGAAACACTAAGTCTCAGTGTCAAAAAGTACGTCTTCGTTATTGTAGGCATATAAAAAAAAGACGATATGTCCTCCCTTCACAAAGATCGTTTATTGACTAACATAACATCTACTTGTAATTCAACTTATGATTAGAAACAATGCATGTGCAGAAGTGGAGAGTTTTCGGGTTAATTACCCGATCAGATGGTCCGATGAAATGCATTATATAAGCGCATCTTGTAGACCGCTTGTCGTCACATTATGTACACCATTACAGTGGGACAAATATAATGAAATGTGAGCAAATATTCCAACTTCGACTACAGCTCGGCCATCCTGACAGAGTGATCGACCCGATTACACGAGTGTCTCCTTTCTTAACACATGTGCACCAAATAAAATCAGCTCATACTTAGATATGTTCTTGATACAAAAAAATTGTTATATAGTAATAAATTCTTATAATTTTAAACTTGAGTGAGTTTTATTGAAAGTAAGGTTTGCGCATTAAGGAAAAAAAAATGTTTAAAGATTGTCCGATGAATCAAGTTCCTCGAAACGCTCAACGGCCACCTCATCATCGTATGTTAACTGCGTCGGCTCCACCTTATAAGGCCTCATATTATTTGGTGAAGATATTCCCTTGTATGGCAAGCGAGTTAACTGCAGACCGTCAATGTCCGCAATGACGTATCTATCGTTGGGTAAGACTTTCTTGATTTCATATGGACCTCGATATTTAGCGAGTAGTTTTTTATTTACACCAGGGGTTGTTACGATATTTTTAATCATTACATATTCACCTTGCTGGTATGTTCTGGGTTTTTTATGGCGATTGTCGTAATAGGATTTGTTCTGTAATAGGCTCTTTTGGATGTTATCCCGCGCCTCATTTCGAACGTCTTTAAAGTTAACCTGGCTATTCCCTAAACTATCATCGAGAAACTCCCTAACGCGGTCACAGAAATCCCCTTTTTGATTTCTTCCAAATAGCAGAACACTTGGCGTAAAGCCTGTACTTCTGTTCAGGGTATTGTTAAGTGCGAACTCGATCTTGGCTAAATGCGTGTCCCAATCACTGGTTGTATTCCGAACGCATTCTTTCGCCTGCATTGGAACTAGAATGCGATTAACACGCTCAACTTGGCCATTCGATTGAGGTGAGTGTGTAGCAATTTTTACGTGCATTATATTGTTTTCCTGCAAAAAGTCGGAAAATTCTTTTGACGTGAAACAAGTTCCACGATCCGATATAATTCGATATGGTCTAGAATAATTTTCAAAAAATGATTTCAAGCATGCTATCGCTTCTTTACTTTGTGTCGTTTTGACAGGGTAAAGTTTGGTAAATTTCGTAAAGCCGTCAATCACTAGTAAAACGTGTTTTTCCCTTGCCTGTGAATTTGGCAAAGGACCTAGATGATCGACATGCAGTGTATCAAAGGGAGTATTTCCTTTCGGGATGGAATGCAAAGTTCCTTCTACCTTACCAGAATGAGGTGAAAAATAGATACACTTAAGACATTTGCTTATAAAAGCTTTAATTTGATCCTTCATTTTAGGACTTGTCAACTTCCAAATGGCACATGGATTCGTGATGTGTACGGATGACTTGCTCTTCCATATGAGACGGAACATAAAAGCGAATTTTGTCTTTGCACTTACGATATATGAGGCCATCAACCATTTCAAAAAAAGGACTTTCACCCTTCTCTAATTCGGAAGCAATCGAGATGATTCTAGGATCTTGCCTTTGCGCAGCTGCTAAGACAAACTCAAAAGACTCATCATCCATATAGAGGATGTTGAATGAGCGACTTGAAGCATCAACATGTGTCATCCTATCCCCTCTCCTATGCTCCACAATATAGTCAAAGCTCTGCAGCTCTAAAGCCCAGCGCGACATTCGAGGGTTCAAAGACTTTTTCTTTAAGGTCAAGCCTAACGCTTGGCAATCAGTCACAATTTTGAAGCTGATTCCGATCAAATGAATTTTAAACCTTCTGAGAGCGTAAATTATGGAAAGGGTTTCCAGCTCGTAGCTGTGATACTTACTCTCTGACTCCGATGCCCGTTTTGAGAAGTAAAAAACAGGGTGAAATTTCCCATCTGAATGCTTTTGCATCAATACTGCCCCGAAACCAACACTACTTCCATCACAATGAACTTCCGTGACACTATGTGGGCTATAAATAGCCAAAACTGGTGATGTTAATAGTTTATCTTTTAGAGACTCAGAAGTCTCCATCTTCTTGAGGCCAAACACAAAAGGAACATTCCTGTTTATTAAGTCGTATAGGGGTTTTGCAATACTTGCAAAATTTTTTATAAATTTGCGAAAATAGGAGCAAAGTCCCAAAAAACTCTGCACTGCACATCTTTGGTGCAAGATGGTATCGGAAAATTTTGTATTGCATTAAGATTGCTATCATTCGGTCTTATACCATTCTCAGTAATTTGATAACCCAAATATACGACCAAACTTCCAAAGATATGTTTCATATATTTTTCAAAAACAGAGGGGGCATTTTTTAGCCCAAAAGGCATCCTCGTAAATTCATACTGCCCTAAGGGCGTCGTAAAAGACGTGTACTTCATACAGTCATCTGATAACTGCACGTGATAAAAACCGTTTTTTAAATCTAAGGTCGTAAAATACCTTTTATCCCTGAGACGATCAAGGTGGTCTTCAATTAATGGTAAGGGATAGTTGTCACGTACAGTGACTTTGTTGAGCTCACGGAAGTCAACACAAAGCCTGAGCTCCTTATTCTTTTTTGGACCAGAACAATTGGAGACACAAAAGGCGAACTCGATTCACGAATTATCCCTCTATTTAACAACTCGTCTAACATCTTTTAAAGCTCTATTTTGTGTGCATAAGGAAGTCTTCTAGGTGGGCAATGGAAAGGAATTTCCTTAGACAACGTTATTTGCATTTTAAAATCAGTTCGAGTTGTAAATGCTCTATCATTTGGAAGAAAATAAGCTGGCGCTACTATTTGTCTTACTCTTTCTTTCACAATTCCAGATAAATATTCATTTACATTGAGTTGAAACTCACCTTCTTTCCCACTGACATCAATGTTCATAATTTGTTGGAAAAAGTCAATGTTATCACTACAGCCGGAAGCATTCTTACCAGAGCCTGTATGCGAATTCCGATGGCCGTTGAACACATTTTGAGGATCTTGATTCTCGTTGACGTCAAAATCGGTTGCCTTTCGAAGCGCCAAACCCGTCTTTCCGATAAAGTCTCTGCCTAGAACTACAGGATAGGTCATTGAATATTTTTTTACAACCAACAATTGCAAGTTTATTAAAACATTTTGAAAATTGATACGAGTACTTATACTTCCCAGCACATCAAGCGGACTGTTGTTGACTCCACAATATGAGTAATTGGTTTTCCCTAACGTTGACAGCAAAACCGGTGGCAAGAAATATTCCTGGATAAAACTGATTGGGCTCCCTGAGTCCAATAGCGCCAAAAGTGATGTAGAGCTCTCCATGTGTTTGCAGCTCCACTGAAACTGTAGGATGCTCTCGAAATCGTTCCCAGCTGGTTTACTCTCTTCTGCGGTGCGAAGCAAAATTGGTTGTTTTAAACTACTCCCATCAGTTGATTGCGTGTGCAAACCGGTGCTCTCATCAAGTGTCAGAACTGAGTTCTTGTTGACGCAATTAGTAGAAATGTGACCAAGCTTTCCACATTTAAAACATGTGAAATCTTTCTTTTCATATCTTCCGCGGGGGCTATTGCGGTTATTGGTGGTAATGACATCTGTTATTTTGGAGTTACATCGAGCTTGTGAATTAAGTGACATACTCTTAGCTGTTTTCTCTGCATAGTTGTCCTGAGAGTTGCTTTTTAATTTTTCATACTTTCGTAAGGCAGATTTTAGTTCGCATAAATTATTCGCACTGTACAAAATTGTTTTGTTGATTTTATAATGAACTGAATTAAGTCTTCTTCTTCAATCGTACTGTGTGATGCGATTTCTTGCATATATAGGACATATTGCTGCATAGTTTCCTCCCGACGTTTCTTTCTTCCTCGAAGTTCATTGTAAACGTCTGATTTAGTTACAACTTTCCGAAATTCACGTTTCAATGCAGTTTTTAGCTCGACCCAGCTTTTAAGATTAACTGTTCTTACAAATAACCTTGCAGTACCCGTGAGAAGCCTTTTGCCATACATGAATTTAGCGCTTTCATCCAGATTGATGATTTCCGAACATTCCTCGAATTGCTCGATCCACCGCTGTATTGGGAAGTTATCATCTCCACTGAATGCCGGTAACGAGTGCTCGATGTCCTTAAAATTGCAGGAAGCGGGTGGCTGCTGGTTGAGCCCCGTTTCCACCGTTGACCTCGTATCCTCCAATTGTAGCTTACGAAGTTGCTCCTTCAATTTCACTATTTCCTCTTTTTTCTTACACATCCTTTGCAGCTTTGCCAACTCTTCATCTAGCTGCTCCTCCTGCTCCTCCTGATCGTCCTCCGTAACATAAGATTCACTTTCGTTATTAGACACATGGTTGTCAGGTAGAATTGAGTCATCAGTATCGTTCTCCCCAATTTTCGAAGGAAGATCTTGTATTAATTTTCGAAGATCGTCTTCCTGAAAATCTTCCACTGCTTTTTGAGCTCGAAGTTTTAATTCTGCTTTCGTACCCGTGGTTTGCAACTTTAACGATCTAAGGACACTTTTGAGTTTAAACACAGTCGCCGACTCTAGAAACTGCGCCCACTCTTCAACCATCGTTTAAAATTATGCAAGTAAAGAATACGGCCGAATAAATTTTCAGACTCAGAAAAAAAACTGTATCGATTTTTGCTGAAGACTACTTCGGTACTTTAAACACACGATCCCACTTCTGAGACTTTAGGCATATAAAAAAAAAAGACGATATGTCCTCCCTTCACAAAGCTCGTTTATTGACTAACTTAACATTTACTTGTAATTCAACTTATGATTAGAAACAGTGCATGTGCAGAAGTGGAGAGTTTTCGGGTTAATCACCCGATCAGATGGTCCGATGAAATGCATTATATAAGCGCATCTTGTAGACCGCTTGTCGTCACATTATATACACCATTGCAGTGGGACAAATATAATGAAATGTGAGCAAATATTCCAACTTCGACTACATTATTATTGTACTTGTAAAAAATATTGAGTGGCGTCTTTCTCAAAAATTGTAGCCATTGAAGTTTAAGCCATTTCACTTTACATTCATTTTTGTATTTACTTTCCGATTGGTTTATTTTTTTCCAATTTTTCCGTCACAAACATCATAGTTCCATCCATAACAATAAATTGAAATGCCTCTTTCTTTATTGCAGCTGCTATAACCCTATACCAATCCATAGGGCTGAAAATGTCTTTAAAAAACGTCTTTTGCTTTTCGTCTGGGTCACAAGGTAAGTAAGAGTGGCCACTCATTAGAAATTTACGGTCAATTTAGTTAGCAAGGTAGTCACTATGTGAAACAATGTATTGGCATAAAACGGACATCTTAATGTTTCTCGTTTGCCCACCAAACTGGTCAGTGTACATGAATAAATTTGGAGTCCTCACAAAATTTTTAATATACCCAATGCAACAATAAGCAGCTGCCAATTTCTTGGGGACTTCTTGATCCAACCGACTCATCCAAAATGTACATGTAAGCCTTGTTCCTTACCATGTCATGGACACCTAGACAGCATGTCCAAAGTTGCCTCTTATAATAGCACACACCCGTTGTAGGGACTGGAGTCGGCAATGTTTTCATAAGATCAAATGCAATTACAGAAGTGTCACTAGATTCCATGGCTCTTATTGTGTCATCTCTCATGCCATTCCTAGCCGAATACGCTTTTCCAAGATCTAGTTCATGTTCAATTTGTATCTGAGGTTTCTCATTATCACTCGCAAACTTGGGCTTATTGTTAAAAAAATCGAATTTTTTGCAAGAATCTTTTATTGGAGCATGAAATGATAGATTGAAATCTTTTATATTAATACGTGAACACGAAATTTATCGTACGTTTTTCAGTATTTATTTGAAAAGGAGGGGAATGAAACTTATATCATTCGAAAGGTACTGTGTCATAGATGTGCAGAAAAAAAAATACGCTGCTTGCTTTTTTCCCCTCGGTCGGATTTCGACCATACGCGATACTATACTCTGTTTCATTGTCAGTACAGGCCTTATGGCAGAGCTTTTTTTTAAACATTGGTGCCTGTACATGTTTTCATGGCACTTAGTTAGAAAAATTGCCACTGAAATGAAAACCAAACCACTGACTTACACACAATTTGTTTTTGTAATTTTCCTAAAATTCGCATGTACTCCATCATAACAAGCCTGCCGCACAGCCGATGGCAGAATGATCATGCGGCCACCATCGATCCCCGCTGTATGTATACATATATGGAAAATATGAGCATCAAAACAGTGTTCCCATTACTAAGTCAAAGCAAATTGTTGCAGCTTTTTTTATGGTTTTTGTCAAAGAACTTTGGGATTTTGTGCTTTGAGAACCAATAAATGAATTTGAGTATGTGAGGGTGTTGCCACTTGATTTTTTTTTTTAAATTTTTTTAATTTTTCTACCAAAGCCGTTAAAATGCAATAACTATTATTCGCTTTTTGAGCTTTATAATTTGGAATATTTACGTGCGTATAGTGATATTTTCTTTCTTGTGCTTCATAATTTATATAAAACTCGAATTTCATCAAAATCGAGGTGGTGTCCACTTTGTACACAATTACCTTTATTTCGTTCAACAAATTGTGTTGTTTTTAAACCAATAGATGGTAACCCTACGGGTATTGCTCTCCGATTTGTGGCGGTTTGTCATGCATACTACGGCAAACCAGTGAGCGCTTAAAAGAGAGACAGGTTTATGCAAGCTATTGCGACAAGACTGAGAGGCAAACATCCTATCTTCACTGTACTGACAATTGTACTGAAACAGAGTATTGTCATTATTAAAAGTCTTTCGGAATACATGCTCTTATACGGAACTGGCGGGAGAATCCTTGTACAAATTATGCATTTTAGAAATGCTAAGTTCTGGAGATAAGAATTTTCTTTCGGATTTATGGCGGGTAAAATGTGATTCATATGAAGAAAATGTTGACACTGTTGTTTTGGATTATTTACTATTAATGTAGCTGTAAAATGTTGGTGCAGAAAGGACGTATGTGTTTGGAGCCGATTCATTTCATAATTTTTTATAAAGCAGAAGTGGCGTAAGCGGGTTAGGCCATTTCTGCCCTAGAAAAAATTCCTTGCAGAAACAATGTTTCCACATTTTTGTATTGACTTATGAGCAAATATGGGTTACGCTATTTCTGAGGTGAACGAAAATTTATGTTCCGTCATGATAGTGTAATAAACTCAAAATTTAAAAAAATGAGGGTTTACTACGGCTCTCAATGCCTCAAATGCTTTCTTTTATTATTTTGACTCGCTGTGGACTTGAGGCAGAGACTGTCTGATTGTATCAGCTTTCATCTTTTCATGATCCTTATTACTCGTATACTTTATTGCTAAGGCATTATAAAGATTTTCAGTGGTTATATTTTCGGTAGCATTTATTAGTTTTTGTTTTTTTTTTTTGTGAACGTCGAGCACTCAGTTATTGAATTCGTTGGCCTTCCACTTGATGACTTTGGTGTACTCTGTAAATAACACGTTCCTTCTGTTCTTTCAGTATCGAAATGGAGACTATTTTCCAATCATTCCTTGTTCATTTTAAAATTCTTTCCGATCTATAAGCTGCGACACATTTTGATTGAAGAGGCGCATGAAATGATGATAATTTTTCTTCAATTTCGGACAACTTTCCGCTTGACAAATTTTCATCGGACAGTTGGTATTCATTTTTTATTGGAGACGTAAGAAAAAACTTCAAATACATTGTTTTATGAAATGTCCGTTTTTACTTTGAAGCTAATATTTTTAAAACAGCCGTTGCTCGATTGATTCACTTTTAACTGATCATTTGAACAAAACAATTATAGACTCAAACCCAAATTCTCATTTTTCTTGGAATAAGTAATAAACCTTCTGTAACAGAACCCCCTTACTCGCAACACCGCCATCTATGGGTTCATTATTATTAGAGTACAATGTGTAGTCGTCGCATTCTCATCACAGTTTGCATCCCTCTCTCGCTTTGTCAAATAGTTAATCCATGCCATACCACCCAGGAAGAGTTCACGTCTTCATCAGAAGGAAAATACCGCCATTGAAGTCCCTATGGAGAATGCCGAAGCCACCGACGCCGCAGCGACTACTTCTTCCATCAACGTCGCTCCTGCCACGGAGCCAACAACCTCAAAGAATGCTGCCAATGTCGCCGCAGCACAACAAGAAAGTCTTCTGTTAGCAATGCAGAGACAGATCAACGTCCTGGAGAGTCAACTCAGGATAATGCAAGTGAAACTGAAGGATAGTGATCTGCAACTTCAAACGCTAAAGGATGCGCTGCAGAATAGCGCACAACAGCCAGTCTCAGTTTCGCTTGGGACAGTTACGCCTTCAACAGTTTCATCACCGACGGTAGCGTCGCCGTCATCAACCTCATCTATCGTTACATATTCTTCAGCTGCAACCGTAAGTACAAGGGTAGCGGTACAGCCTGCGCCTATGCCAACCGAGATCCCGCTATTGCCGTCAACGAGTTTGGCGGTACCGTATGAAAGCATCAGTTATAGCATTGCAAGCAATCCCGTACCGATCAATTTTAGATCACAGCATTCGTCTGCCAACAATAACAGCTGGTTTCTGCCAAATCATCCTTCAGCTTAATTTACGCCGAGTTATGCTGGAAATAGCAATCATGCATCGCAGACTTTTGCTGTGCCACGCAAGATTCAGGATTTGCCGGAGTTCTATGGTCACGCGGAGGACTGGCCAATGTTTTCCACCGCATATGCCGAATCAACTGCAGCGTACAACTATACCAATTTGGAAAACAGCCAGCGCCTACAAAAGTGTTTGAAAGGTGAGGCACGGGAGACGGTGAAGTCGCTCTGATACGTCCGGAGCAGCTGATACGTCAATGGTCAACAACACCTGTCAAACCCCACTTTACTGGAGGAGCTTCTTGCGAAGCTCCCTATGAGCAAAAGGATCGAGTGGGCCGCCTATGCCGAGCCGATACAACCGTATCCAACTATTGTGCATTTTAGTAACTGGTTAAGCAGAGTTGCCGCTTTGATTTGTACCGTGCAAGATAGTGCAGGTCGTACTACTGTAGAGTCAAAGCATCGAGTCGTACTTCATGCCGCAGAAAGTCGCCGAGTTGATGCATTCAAGTGTCCGATATGCCAGGGTCGACACAAGATCGTCGAATGCAAAAGGTTTCTGGATTGCAGTGTGGGTGAAAGATGGACTGAGGTCAAACGTACTAGATTATGTTTTACTTGTTTGGAAGTGGGACATTCCATACGTAACTGCTGCCGTCGAAAGCCATGTGATGTCGATGGGTGCCAAAGGGGTCACCACAAGCTGCTGCACGAGACCCGGAATTATGCCGCTGAAAGCCCATCAGTGCCGAATGGGCAGCCATCACGGGAAGCCAACGCAAGGAGCGAATCGGTTCTAAGCATTGCAGCCAGTCTAGCGCAGAATCTTAAATTACTATTTAGAGTATTGCCTATTACTCTTTACTGTCCAAGGAAACGAGTTGACACCCACGCCCTGCTGGATGAAGGTTCATCCGTAACGATGATGGATAATTCCCTAATTGAGGAGCTTGGTTTAGAAGGTCGTCAACACAAGCTAAATCTTCAGTGGTTTGGGGGAAGAGCCACCCAAGAACCTTCAACAGTGGTCAACGTGCATATCAGTGGTGCCGGCATGAAGAAGACTCACATGCTACGCAATGTATATGGTGTAACAAACCTTCAGTTGCCGACTCAAAGCCTATGTGAATACTATCTACTGGAGAGTGCTAGCCGCCTGAAGCACTTATCGACGCTGCCGTATTCCAACGCTATACCGAAGCCTTCGTGTTTAATGGTGAGTGCTATAAGCAACGATTACTTTCACAAATTATTAGCAGACTACTTCGACACCGAAAGTTTTGGGGTACGGCCAGCACCAAAAGTAGAGACCGAAGCCGACGTACGTGCCCTCAGCATCCTGCAGTCAACCACTACCAAAGTCAGCGGTAGATTCCAGACCGGGCTCCTCTGAAGAGATGACTACGTTAAGTTGCCTGATAGCTTTGCCATGGCTAAGAGGAGGCTAGTCGGATTGAGCGCAAGATGAGGCGTGATGGAGCGTTTGCTGTCGCCTACAAGGCGATTATCAGGAGTTACGTTGCCAAAGGCTACGCACGTAAGCTGCAGCCAGCAGAAGCCGCCATCGTTGGACCAAGAACGTGGTACCTTCCACATTTCGCCGCCATGAACCCCAACAAGCCGGGCAAGTTGCGCCTGGTATGATGCCGCCGCCAAAGTAGATGGTATTTCATTAAATTCCTGTCTACTGAAAGGACCACAGGAGTATAAGCCGATGCCGTCAGTTCTTTTTAACTTTCGTGTGGGTGCCGTCACCGTATGCGGAGACATACGGGAAATGTTCCACCAAGTGTTGGTTCAGCCTGAAGACAGGAGCTTACAAAGGTTCCTCTGGACGGCAACGACAATAAGCCGCCAGACTTCTATGAGATGTTGGTTATGACATTTGGGGCCGCTTGTTCACCATGTGCGGGCCAATATGTCAAGACCATAAATGCCCTGGAACATCACGATCACGATCCTCGAGCCGTAAAAGCCATCATGCAACATCACTACGTTGACGACTTTGTGGACAGCTTCGAGTCAGTGGAGCAAGCCATCAGCATAGCAAAGCAGGTGAGAGAGATTCATAAGGACGCCGGATTCGAGCTACGCCATTTCGTCTCATACTCCCCGGAGGTTACGACAGCACTAACAGGCACCAAGGAATCCGCAACCGTTGAAGACAGCCGCCCTGCTGTAGAGAGCCTAACAACGGAGAAGGTAATAGGTATGTACTGGCAGCCATCAAGTGACACCTTCAGGTTTCAACTGCAATTTCATCGAGTGGATGGCGGAATCATCGCGGGGACTAGATGGCCCAGTAAGAGGGAGTTACTGAGCATCGTCATGTCAGTGTTTGATCCACTTGGATTTTTATGTCACTTTCTTATTGGTGCGAAGCTACTGATACGAGAAGTGTGGAGGCATGACATACGCTGGGATGAGCCGATACCAACGGACAGCCATCAGTCGCATTTGTCTGCGCCAAGACAAAGTCCACCCCATAGAAACCGATGACCATCCCACGCCTCGAACTCCAAGCTGCCGTTCTTGGAACTCGTCTGATGCAGACGATCATAGCGCAGCACTCACTTGATGTCACCAACTGTGTTCTCTGGAGTGACTTAAGAACAGTTATTAAGTGGATCAGTTCAGAAGGCTGCCGCTACAGGCCATTCGTAGCGCATAGAGTTGCAGAAATCCTTGCTGCCACCAAAGTATCCAATTGGAGATGGTTACCTACCCAGGAGAATGTCGCCAACGAAGCCACCCGTTCAAGTTGCCACATCGACTTCAGTCCTTCATCACGCTGGTTAAAGGGTCCCGAGTTCCTGTGGAAAGAGGAAGAGTTGTGGCCTGCTGACTCTGCCTATGTCAGCCGCCACGAAGAAGTTGATGAAGAGCTTCGCTCCAAATTCGCCCTGTTTGCCGTATGTTTAAACCACATTGATTTTACTCGTTTTTCTTCATTCTTAAAGTTGAAGCGCACTATTGCGTGGGTTATTCGCTTCGTTGCTCGATTTCGCCGAGAAGAGGGCTCCAGAGAAGGAGATTTTTTTAGCGTCGCTAAGCTCGATGCAGCGGAATGCGTTTTATGTCGCCAAGTTCAAGCTGAGAGTTATGCTGCCGAGCTGAGTAAAATTGAGAGTGGTCAAAGGCTAACCAAAGATAGTCCTTTACATCAACTGCTGCCGTACCTTGACAATAAAGGTGTTTTGCGTGTAAATGGTCGCATTGATGCAGCCAGCTGGCTACCATACAACGTAAAACGACCAATGATATTGCCGCCTGATCACGTGTTCACTAACCTGCTTCTGACTTATCAGCATCGCCAGATGAAACATCAGAACGTCGAGGAGACGATCTGTGAAATTCGCCGCAAGTATTGGATCCCGCGGTTGAGACAAGTCATGCGCAAGGCAATTGCGAGCTGTTACGTGTGCCGGATAGCGCGAGCTGCACCTTTCACGCCTTTGATGGGACCCCTACCTGAAGACCGTCTGACGCCGTCTGTGAGGCCGTTTTCCTATACGGGCCTGGACTACTTCGGCCCACTCACAGTAACAATCGGTCGGCGTACGGAGAAGCGGTGGGTGGCATTATTTACTTGTCTCGTCGTCCGAGCCATCCACCTTGAAGTCGCCTGCGATTTATCAACAGACGCCTGCATCTTAGTCATCCGCAATTTTATCAACCGTCGTGGAAAGCCGGTAAAAATTTGCAGCGGCAACGGCAAGAATTTCGTTGGAGCCGATCAAGAAGCGAAACGCTTCTCAGAGGTGGTCGATTGTGACCGTATCCGGAACGAGATATCATCAAAGAGCATCGAATGGGTATTCAACTGCCCCAACAACCCATCGGAAGGAGGTATATGGGAGCGCATGGTACAGTGCGTGAAGAAAGTTTTACGCCACACGCTAAAACGGGTCGCGCCCCGTGAGCATAAGCTGCAGTGTCTTATAATTGAAGCCGAAAACGTCGTGAACTCACGACCTTTGACGCACCTACCAGCTTTGGTCGACCAAGAGGAGCCGCTCACTCCGAATCACTTTCTGCTCGGTTCAGCCAATACCACGCAGACGCTTGGTGTATGTGAGCCCTTCGAAAGATCGTGTACTCTGCGAAAGCAATGCGAATTGCACGCCAGTTAAGGGATCAATTTTAGAAGCGCTGGATTGCGGAGTATCTGCCTACCCTGACACGTCGAGCTAAGTGGTGCCGGAGGACGAAATCGTTAAAGGAAGGTGACCTGGTCTTCATATGTGATCCGAGTATGCCGAGAAAGCAGTGGTGCCGTGGCAGAGTAGAACGAGTCTACAAAGGAGTCGATGGAGAGATTAGACGCGCGGATGTGCGCACAAGCACAGGAGTGTTGAAGAACCCTGTGTCTAAGTTGGCCGTTCTGAGTCTAGAATGTGGTGAATCAGGTTGATCCACGGAGGAGGGGATGTAACAGAACGCCCTTACTTGCAACACCGCCATCTATGGGTTCATTATTATTAGAGTACAATGTGTAGTCGTCTCATTCTCATCACAGTTTGCATCCCTCTCTCTCTTTGTCAAATAGTTAGCCCATGCCATTTGCGCCTTTTTAATCATTCCTTTGTCTCTGGTTACAGCGGGTAGAAGTGCAAACTGCGGTAAGAATATCTTTCTTTATTATTCCTATTCTTCATTTTACATGTACATTTTCATAGAAATAAAATACTGCCATACTGTCATCATACACCCAAAGAGTGTGTTGACTATTATTTTCGAATTCGCCCGCCGCAGCCACACCTTCATTATTGTTTTTGCTACAAAACCTTACTAAGCGATACCAATTCAGAGATAACACTTTAAATGTGTAATTCTTTTTTTGCCATGAGTCGTAATCCCTGAATTGGTATCGTATGAGTATATTTTGGAACCAGACCAATAAGCAATATATATTTCGCATTCCCAGAAAAATTAAAATTTGGGTTTGAGTATATAATTTTTCACAGAGCTGAGAAAAAAATATTACATTTGGCTGACTTCCTCTAATCAAATTTCTCTAGCAAAAAGGGCCGCAAGATGCCGCACTTGAGTTCTTAAGAACATATAACATATATGTAGGTATTTATAGTTAGTTAGTTTTTTTGACAATGGATTTTGCAGTTGCACGGAATACTTTATATTTCTAAGCATTTTTTTCGGGTTTCTTAGTTTGTTTCATAAGTCTTTCTGTATTCTATTCTGTTGGAACTGTGAATGTGCAAACAGTGTGGAAATAACAATTTCTTACTATGTCAGCTGTGTGAATGTTGAATTTGTTCTTATTTAGTAGAGCTAGAGGCAAAATTGTGGTCATTCCCCAAAAGTTTAAAATTTGCATATTCATGCTTCTGGCATATGGGGGCCGATATAGAAGGCAAAAACTAATATAGCCTCTATTGGACTTCGTAAAATATTGCTTATATTTTGTAGTTCTATCTGCATTTAAGTTGTGACATCCTAGAAATTTTCCTAGAAATTTCTAACGAAATTGAGTGTGCTAAGTATTTTTCTGAGATATCATTCTGAAAGTGATTTGTTTTCCCGAACACTACTTCAGCAGCTCATATCCAGTCTTATCTACTTATAATATATTCAACATATTAAATAAACATCTTCCGAAATAATTTCTAAATGAGCTGTTTCGCAGCTCTGTGGTATCCTCTCGAACTAGCACCTAATTATCATAATATTATTCGAATTTCAATAATACACCATATGAAGGCTTAAGTTATTTTTTGGGTGGCAATAACCCTCCCATCCATTACTGCTTATCCGAATAGCTATTATATCCGATTTCCCATCAGTGTTTGCTTTATTATACCTCAGTACAATACATATATTTGCGTGAAAGTCAGATACTCCTACCGGTGCGGGAAGCATAATACTTTCACCTCCATTGGCCCTACTTCTGCCTTAGTTGCTATAAACCATAATTAACATCCTCGTATCTGGTTATTTTTTTTTTCATATTCACTATCCATGCTAACAGTCAAGGTACTAATGGATAATAGTTGTCTTTTTTTAGTTTTTCAGTGTGGGGTAGAGCAAAGGAGTTGCGCGTCACGTGTGGTGAACAGGCATAGATACCACTACAGATAATGTTACCAATGGGTTTAAGAACTAGTCGAGCATGCTATAATCTGCTGGCCAGGGCTTACTCAATTATTTACAAAATGTAGGCATGGTTACTTCTTGACACGTCCTGATTAATTTGGCAACTTGTTTATTCATATGCTTGTGTACACTTTACAGTCTTGTAGGCAAAACTAGTCTACGGATATCAAAATAGAGATCTTAAGGATTAACATCTATCCAGGAGATATATGTACGTACGGAACGACTCATATGTGGCTTTCGAAGTGTTCGTGGAATAGCGGTTCTATATGACAACGATCTGAAAGACCGAGAGCTTGTCTAATTGTGCCAAATTTCCTCCCAGTGAACAAGCTTGGACAATTTTGTGGACAAGACTTGGTTGCTGCAGCTGTAAGCTACGAAACGAATGGAAGTTGGAAAAGCTTCGTGCCTTTGCGTCGGCTTACTTTTATTATGATTTGGTAATGCCTCCACCAGCCGTATGCGGTTGTCGAACTCATAAAGTACTGTGAAACTCGGGGATGGGATTAGATATGTGTTCCGACGCTAATGCTCAGAATATAGTTGGGGGCAGCAGCAAATGCAACATACGAGGAAATTATCTCTTAGGCTTTAATACTATTGTCCGACATTTTAATTAACAATTTATTTATTTATTAATTTATTTATTTATTTAAAGTCCAACGATTTGCTACTGCACAGTAAGATACAATATCTTATAATTAGTGAAGAGCATATAATAGTTCATAATTAATTTAATTTAAAAGCTACGTGAGTTTAATTTATAGATATAAATTCAATGAGAGAAAAAGAAAGGAGAAAAAAAAAAGAAAAATTAACAAAAGATAATTAAAGGAAAACCAAAACCATATGTTCAAGTACTATTATATACATAGATGTATTTTTAGTTCACTTTTAAATCTTGATGTGTTGTCTATCCTTCTAATACTAAGAGGCAAAGCGTTCCACAAACGAATGGAGTTAACAAAAAACTGACGTTTCGATGTCAGACAAAAATGCCGAGGGAGAATTAATTGGCCGGATCTGTTTGAGGAAGATAATCTAATTTTTTCATAAAGATAGGCAGGCTGACGAGTAAGTAGAATATCTGAAAGCAGTCTAAGAGTGCGAAACTGAAGAAAATTATCAAAAGTCATCTTGTACAGGTACTTAGTGTAATTTGAAATTCGAGCTTGTCGTCGCAATCCAAAGACGTAACGTGTTATGCTGTTAAAAGCAACATTAAGTTTTCTTTTGGAGATGTAGCTGCAGTTATGAAATATTTCGCAACCGTAGGTAAGTATGGGGATAGCCAAAGTTTTAGCGAGTACGATTCTCGTTTTGATTGGGGTAAGCGAGTGGCTGGCCCACAGCATACGAAGTACACCGTACGTCTTCCCTACGGCCAGATTAACGTGATTGTCCCAAGTTAAATTTCGATTGAACGTCACCCCGAGATTTTTGACTGATTCAACATACTCAATAGGTGCATTGTTCATAATGATGGGGGAAAGTATGAGAAATCTAAGGACGTTTTTGAAATAATAATGCACTTTAATTTTTTGGGGTTTAAAAGAAGACCATTGCTATTCGACCATTGCGCTATGTCCGCAAGATCACTGTTGATGCAAGTCGCAGCGTGCTCTATTAAAGCGAGAGGACAACTTAAAACGAGTTGTACATCATCAGCATACATGTTTATTGAGCAATGTTTAACATGAGTCGGGAGATCGTTAATGTATAGAGAGAAAAGCAAGGGTCCTAGTATAGATCGCTGAGGCACGCCGCTGGTGTTAGGCAGAAATTCAGATAAAATATCATTTATCTTCACGGCTTGCTTTCTGTTTGTTAGGTAAGAGGATAATAACTTGACAGCACAGGGCGAAAATTTATGGAACAGTGATAGCTTCTGACATAAAATAGCATGGTCAACCGTGGCGAACGCCTTAGAAAAGTCTAGTAGGACTAAAAATGATACATGTCCTTCATCCAGGGCACACCGTATGTCTTCAGAAACACCTATAACTGCAGTGACACAACTATGTTTTTGTCGAAAGCCTGATTGTTTGGAAGACAGAATATTGTTGATTGTTAGATACCGAGTAATCTGCTTTTGCATAGTTTTTTCAAACACCTTCGACAAAAATGGCAGTATGGAAATCGGTCTGAATTCGTCACTCCTAGGTGTCTTGGGAATGGGTATGACTTTGGCCGATTTCCACTGAACCGGAAAGATCCCTTTGGTTAATATTGAGTTAAAAATATGCGTATGTAGGGCAATATAACGGGCAAGACAGTTTTAAGAAAAGATGGATTTATCTCATCAATGCCAATAGCATGCGATTTGACACTGAGTAAGCTTTCAACTACATAAGCGCTGTTCAAAGTTGAAAAGTAAAAACTTTGATGACTAGCAGAGGCAGAGAGGTTTTCTAACAATAGAGGAGCACGATTGCTGTCACCAACAGTCTGTGAGGATATAAACCGATTATTCAATGCATCAGGGTGTATTCCATCAACATTATGATTTTTCGATTTTCGAATGCCAGCTCCCAGCCAGCTTTTGTTATGGCAAGGGGGTAGGATGTAATTGACTTGACTCTGTTTAATAGGTATTTCAAATCAATTACTAACTGGAGGGTACTGCCGGAGGTTTCCTTATCAGATCATACATACATCTTTTTCTTTCAAATTGAATGCGAAGCTGTGAGTATAACCTTGGAGGATCCGAGGAAAATCAACTGGGTGTGCTGTCAAAATTCCAACTAAACTCAGAACGAAACGAGAGGTTGAGGATGGTGTTAAAAACCGCCGTAAAGCGTCCGTAACAAATATTTTGAACTGACGTGCCCAGTTACAAGAAACCCCTGCAGAGCACCGGTCTCCTGCTGCAGTCCAGAACTGCAGCGACTTAGGAAAGAAATTTAGAGGGCAACTGGGATCTTTTTAAATCGAAGCAAAAGAAATTAATTCAATTGTCGAAAAGTGCTTGTTATAGAGCAGGTTTGTTTAAACAAGCCGACCAAACCAGAGTCACTCAAGAAGCATGATGGCAAATTCACTGCGACAAAGATGGACAATTTTGGCCTTCTGCTTCAAGCCAATCAGATAACCATTAGGTCGTAGCTTGGCCCGCTTACACAGGCTGAGCTGGATCTAAGTTAGAAAACTCTGCGAAACTGGTATATTCATCATCATCATTTATGGTATATATCAGCCGTGGTAACAGTCGAAGCCGTCATAAGCTGTGTCATCTTCTGGTGGTTTCAAATCGCCTGGCACCGATAGAATATATTCAGCTATATTGCAACAGGATCAGCTGCTGCTAACTCTGAAAATAATTTTCACCGTTGGCTTGGCGTTGGCATATATGTATTTCTATACCTTGACGAACTGTTAGAGTAGCTTTCATACCAAAAATTGGTAAGTAGGGCTATTCGCTCCCCAAGAGTTTCGAACCCATAAGTTTGACCTCCTTCTTACTGAAAAATATGGAGAGACTGGTGGAATTTGACTTCCGCAAAGTTGCTTTGAAGCTGCATCCACTATCAGAGATACAGCATACTTTTTAGCGTGGGAAATCCTGCGAGAGTGCACCTCAAAATTTAATAGCCAGAATTGAATGAACGCTTAATAGGAAAGAATACTCGATAGGGATTTTCATCGGAATTGAGAGTGCTTTCGACAGAGCCAGGCAACACGGGGTAAATGAAATATTAAAGTTGTAGATTTAAGCAGTGCTAAAGAATAGAACTTTGGTAGTGGATGCGGATTGTGGCCGATATGTTATGACAGAGGTAAACAGAGGCTGTTACCGGTATGGTGAATGGTGGTCGACTCTCTATTGAACACTCCAAACGTCTACGCTCAGGCATATGCGGATGATGTTCCTGTACTTTCTGTTGGGCTATACCTGGCGACGGTCTTTGCTAACGCACAGGCGGCGCTAGACATGATCGATGAATGGTGCTCTAGGAGTTGGCTTCCAGCGAAGCCTCTAAAAACGAAGGTTGTTCTCTTTACGAGAACAAAGATTCTGATCAGTCTGACCCAGCCAGTGCTAAAAGGCGTTGCTATCCGTATTTTCAATGATGCTAATATGTAGGATATCCAGATCTTAACACGTCGAGTCGAAAATACCTAAGGCACTCTCAGTTTTCTGGCAGAGTAAGGCTGCTTTTGGCAAATATGGGGCTTATCATAGAATAAGGTTCTCTGGATCTACACGCCTATAATAATATCATTTATCGCGTACGCGTCGGCTGTTTGGTGGAAGGGGCTCTCGCGTAAATATGTCGCTGCCTTTTGCGCCAAACTCTCTGGCTGCACGGAGTTTATCCGTGAACACCTGGCTCTGCTCTAGATGCATTGCTGAACTTACCTTCTCTTGATACTTATTTCATGGCCTGCACTATCAAGACCATCCATCGTGTTGGACGGGGTCGTTTTTGGTATATTCGACATTGAAATTTTGATGAACTAGCGCGACACTTATCATACGACTTTGGTCCAATGGATGTGTCGTTTGACGCAATGACACTAGAACTTCAGCCGATACGCAAATTCTGAGTCGAATTTCTTTGTGTTCAGGACTGGCAAAATCTGGGCCAAGAATGGATTGCAGTCGCTTTTGGCTGAGTTCTCTGTCTCTTATCTTGGTCCGAGGTCACACTGGGATGTTGGGGAACGAGATCTCCGATTAGGTTGCTAGACAAGGCTTAGAGGAGGCTTTCTCAGGTTTCGAACCCCCGTTGGGTCTCACTGCGTCGTCGGTTATCGCTTCCATTGACGACTGGAACTCTTGCTAATACAATTGTATGTGACATGACTCTCTGCTCTCGGATGTCTGTAAGAAATCATCGGCATTCTTGCTGTCTCTCAGCAGAAAAGACCGCAGACAACCTATTGGCGTCTTGACAGGCCACTTCGCTTTCGCCAAGCTCCTTAACATGTTGGGGCTAAGTGACACTGCAATCTGCGACGTTTGTGGAGAGAGATATTACACTGAGGAAAATTATCTATGCGAGTGTCCGGTCTTTGCGAGTATCCGGTGGCAGATCCTCAGTGCTGATGTGATGAGTGCTGGTACTGTAAACTCCTCATCATTGAAGTGCTTACGTGGATTTCTAAGAAACCCAAAAACGTCGAAAGCGTAAGACGAACTAAGCCTCATTGCAAGACAGACTATCGCCTATTGATTATTTTTCTTAGAATTATTTGCGATTCGATTATATGACGTTAAGGAAACTCCTTGTGTTTCTTTTTACAAGTTTTTCATTTGTATATTCCTGCAGGTGATACTGTTCAATTAAGGAAATGAATTGTTATGATACATCATTTGTCCATCATTGCTGGGTCAACTAATTCAAGTGCGTTCGTGATAAGAAATATTTCAAATACATCATGTCGTCCAAAAAGTCTAACTTATATAAACATACGCACATGACTCAATGTTCGAAACGTGCCAAATGGATGAGCTCAATGACGTTTATTTAAATTTAATTAAATTTTCGTGTACAAGATTCATTGGTTGGTTTGCGTGAGAAACTTAATCAAATTTAAAAAAGAAGTTCTTTATTGAGACCTATTTTGAATGTCCTTGCTTGGACTAAGGCAACACAAATCATTGTTACATTAACATGGGTTGTGTTGTTTCCTTCCACTGAACATAGTAATTGGTCAAGAGTATGCAGCTGGTAATGTAAAATACATGAACGGTATTTTGTTTCTGCTCTTCATCCTCGAAATTTAAAGAAGAAACCACATTGGACTGCGAGCACATTTTGTAAATTTAATCAATGCTTGGGTTAGGTCTTAATGAAATGGTGATTACGGTTTGGACCTTAACATGAATTATGTGGGCTCGATAAGATACACAATATCGTAAGGAAATGAGTTATGAATTAGAAAATGTAGAATGAACGTTGTTCAGTGCCGTGTGGTCAGTTCAAAATGAAGCATTTTCAGTTTATTTAATTCTTAAATGGACTTGGAAGTGAAACTGGTGCAATAACTGCCTTATGGCGAATTTCACAATTTATGAGAAGAAAAAAACAGCGGGTCGTCAGTGCATTTGCTAGCATTGAGACAGAGACAGAAAAGATGGATTTAGCAGTCAATGAAAGCAAAACAAAGTCTACGCTGTCCACGAAAAAGGCGTGTTTGACAGAACGCCATAATAGACAGGTATAGGTAGTAAAGGAATTTGTCTACATATCCTCGAAGGTCAGTTCCGCAAACGACACCAGTGGGGAGATCAAACGACGAACTAATCTAATTTCAATCGCTGTTTTTATGAGCTTAGAAAGCAATTGTGTAACAAAGCCTTATCTTGAACTACTGAGGTAATTCTGTATAAGGCACTAATCATGAAAGTCCTGCCATGGGGCAAAGGCATGGACTTTGCCAAATCGGATAAGGATGCACTTGGTTACTAGTGAGGGAGAAGGTACAATACCGAACTGTAAGGCCTATACAAGGAAATCAACTTAGCGAGAAGAATTCATATACAGCGACTAAAGTGGCTGGGTCGTGTATTATAGAACGAATGGAGTCCAGTGTTCCAGCACGGAAAGTCTTCGAATCCATCCCAGATGGACGATGTAATAGAGAACGACCTCGTGGCAGGTAGTGCAAATAAGTAGAGGGGACCGCATTGCTTAGATTACGGATCACTGCGATATTGAGCAAAACGAATGCACTGACGAACTGGCCGGGCAGGGCTCAGTTCTCCAAAGCTAGTTCGCAGAAAAAAATACACATTTCTTTTGGATCTGTCAAAACTAAGACACAAGTATACTACTGAAAGCCAATCTCTGATGTAGCAGGTTAAGTAAGGGCATCATATCAAAGGATATGTAGCCTAATAAGAACCTGATCGGAAATAGCACAGCGATATTAGGTACCCGCCATAACACACATTGTCGCAGTTGCAAAGCTGCAACTGATAAAAAAACTCATATTCACTTTTTCTGCAGATGTCTGACACTAACTAGAGCCAGGCAAGATGCATTAGACAAACTATTTTTCGACTCCCTTAATGAGGTCTAAGGAACTCCTAACCCTCACACAACATATGTACTTCAATAACCAGGGATGTCGTATCAAAATTGCACTTCAGTGCTTATTGGATACTTTTTGATCCACCAGCTACCTTCCTTTTCGTAGCTGCATCTAACTTGAATTTTTTTTTTTAGAAACCCTTCTTTCCTCAAACTAATCTTTATGAAGCATACAAATTCGGGTTAAGGGCTTCGACTGTACTTTTTCCCCATCTTTCAGTTAAGAAGGTGGGAAGTGCTTTACATAATCAGAGGAATTCAGGCAAAGTTTCCACAATATACATTCTGTCTACCCACAGATACCTACATAATGCATCTGGAGTAGGAGGACAATTACAAAATTCTTCATTTCACAAGCAATCTCAGGCATGTCTGCAAGCATCCCTTGGACTATTCTGCCTCCTATCGGGAAAAAAAGGAGATATATTCATTAAATAAGTGGGAGACTTGTGAGGATTCCTTTTGAAAGAAGAAGTATTTTCCAGAATGTTAATGACTTTTGTAGGATTTCATAAACAAATTAGTAAAATTAGTGCTCTCTCGAAAGGAACAGTCTACTACACCTACGAAATGGTTTTGTCCCAAATGAAGTGTTTATTTTGATCCCCACAAAACTGAGGAAAATTAGAGTAGGTGTCCCTTCTGTGAAGGACCGTACAGGATAGTTTTCGCACGCAGAAGTTATTCCCTTGAAATGGTCCGACGACGTCGAATTCAATTATAAATCCCTGACACTTTGATGGCCAGATTGTGTGAATGTTAGATTAGCAAAATTGCTCCTGATTTCATTTTATGGGCTTGGATGAGTATTTTTGGGATACCTATGTATGTATACACCTATTTATATCTCTGTTGGATAGGTCTTATGAGTTGTTTACTTTTGAAGTTCTAGTTGCTTGTGGATGTGGGCGTAGATTCTTGATGAACTTGTTAACAAAAGTTGGAGCAAATGTGTATAGATAGCTGTTCCTTTGATGGTAATGTTGAAGTTTCATGCCGGAAATGTAAGGGTCGGCAGATATAAGGTTTTGTTTGGTTGTTTGTTTGCTTGTAACTTATTTTGACTGAAGAAAATATAGGAGTTTGTATTTTTGATGTGGAAACATCAATAGTGTAGGTATATATTCATGTATAGATGATTAGATCTTCACAATATAGGGAAAAACGTTGTTGCTTAACTTCCAGACACGCAGACTGACTTCTGAATTTTTGTATATGACTTTGTTTTCAAAATTGGTAAAATAATATTACAGCGGAAACATACGTAAACACATAAGGTTGTAGATCGGTCGAAGATACTACAGAAAAACTACAAGAAGCTTTGGATAGAGTAAATGAATGGACAAAGATTTGGTGAATCGCACTCAACGAGACCAAATCTGTTCATGTAAATTTTACTTATAAGAAAATAAATAATTTACCGATCTTTTCAAACTCGGTTCAAATCCCGTTTGCAGACGAGGCTAAGTATCTTGGAATGACACTTGACACAAATCTGAAATATAAAACGCACGTAAAGAAAAAAACACAGGGGACAAATCAGATCTAGGCAATATAACACCCAAGTGAGCCTAGCGACACATATACTACCTTAAAAACCCTCCCACAAGTGTGCATGCGAGTCCGTGGGTTGACACGACTGGAGATCACCGGTGTCATAAAAGAAAGATCAAACAATACTAAAACAGGAGCATGCACGTGTCAAACAACAAACACCATCGCAATATGGTGCAAAAAATTGTATTGCAAAACTGTATCATTATGGTAATACTTGCAAAAAGGAAAGGCACTACCCCGCCAGGCACTACCCCGCCAGGCACTACCACTGCTGTGCATGGTACTGATCCTGGACCGAGCAGAAATGTTCGGGTCAGAGCTATACGGATTCCGGGGGCTAGCAAAATAATGAAACAGTTTAGACGCAATTTGAGGGTCGCGAGTTGGAACGTTGGAAGCATGACCGGTCGAAGTTACGAGCTGGAAGAGATGATGAATAGAAGGCGGGTGGACATCTTGTGTGTCCAAGAGACGAAATGGAAAAACACCGGGAATCGGGCGCGTTTCTTGGACGTTAGGACAAAAGATTACAAGATGTTCTACTACGGAACGGAAAAGTCTAAGAACGGAATCGGTATCATCCTTGCGGCAGAGCTACTTGGTAACGTCTTGAGCATTTCGAAGTCCAGCGACCGTTTGATGTCTCTCAAACTAGTAATACAAGGAGAGGTGTGGAATATTGTCAGTGCATATGCTCCCCACGATGGGTACAATCAGAGAGATAAAGATGCATTTTGGCTAGATTTCCACAATCTCCTTAAGAACATCCCAAAGGAAGAATTTCTATTTGTTGGAGGAGATTTGAATGGACATGTCGGGAAATCAAACGAAGACTATGAAGACTGCCATGGAGGACTAGGATATGGCACCAGGAACCTTCCTGGTGAAGACATCCTAAGCATGTGCAAATCACACGGTCTTATCGTGTTAAATACCATGTTCATCAAACAAAGCCGACACCTGATCACTTACAGCAGTGGTGGAGATGAAACACAGATTGACTACCATTTGGTAGGCAGTTTCATGAAGCCCCGGGTAAAAGAAAGTGATCCTGGGAGAGGCAATCGCTCGGCAACACCGTCTCCTGCTAACAGAAATTTTTATGAAAACACCGAAGAAAAGCAAACAAACAAGGGTCTCTGAGAAAATCAAGTGGTACAATATGGACAAAGAAAAAGGCGAAGATTTTGTTTTCGTAATGAAAAATTACCTTTCTCATACCATCAACGGAGCTGAGGATGAAGAGTGCAGAGCACAAAATATGTGGGATTCCCTACAGCGAACTTGCTTAAATAAGGCCAAATCACTGCTATGAGCTTCAAAAGGCCACCATCAACACGCCAAAGAAACATGGTGGTGGAGTGATGAAGCTAAGAATGTGATAAATGAGAAGAAAGGGGCTTTCAAAGCTTGGTCAAAGTGCCCCTCTAATAATAATGACGAAAAAGCCTCGAAATGGAATACAGATGCTGCAAGAAAAAAGCGAAGAAGAAGTGCGCTCAGCTTCAAGCAGAGAGTACGGAGGGCCTGTATCGGGAGCTGGAGAAAATATTTTCCCCGGTTGCTGATGCAAACCAGGCTATCCAGGAGCTGCGAAGACACAGTATGAACAAGAGCGCCACTATCTTCAAAATAGCCGCCCAAAGAAGGAAGAATGCTCAGTTCGCCAAAGTTCATTAACAATGCTCATGGCCAGCTTCTTGTGGATGACGATAAAGTTCTGCAGAGGTGGCGACAGTATTGTGAAGAGCTTTTAAATGAACAGTTTCCCCGGCTATACTTTCCAAGAGCCACCCCTATTTGTGAAGAAATAGCCGACATTACAGTCGAAGAAGTTAGTGAGGCGGTCAAATACTCCAAAAAACGAAAAGCGGTTGGGCCAGACGAAATACCCTCTGAGTTCTGGAAAAAGATGGGAGACATCGGGTTCAGATGGCTCAGAATTCTCATCTCGAAATTCGTGAGAGGTGATCCAATGCCGAATCAATGGAGGGAAAGTTACCTCCTCCCTGTATACAAAGGGAAGGGTGATACGCGAAACTGTGATAACTACCGTTCGATCAAGCTGATGTCACACACCATGAAGATCGTTGAGCGGGTATTAGGTGGCCGACTGCGAAAAATAATATGGCTATCTGATGATCAGTGCGGGTTTGTCTCGGGTAAATCAACCACAGATGCAATCCAAAGTATAAGGATCATAATGGAAAAACATCGTGATTCCTTAAGGGATTTGCATATTGTATTGGTTGACTTTGAAAAGGCATTCGACAGACAACCACGAGATCTGATATGGGTGGCGCTAAGACATCGAGCGGTTCCAGAAACCTATGTACAGATGATCATGGACATGTACGAAGGAGCAAAGACAAGAGTAAGATGCCCCGCTGGAGTAACCGAAGAGTTCCCAATCAAAGTCGGGGTGCACCAGAGAAGCGTTTTAAGTCCTTTGCTCTTTATTACAGTCATTGATTATCTGCTTGAAGGTAAAGTGATGGACCCCAAGGTACATCAGTTATTCTTTGTTGACGATGGAGCCATCATAATTGAGGATCCTACATCCCTGCAACGAGCACTTGATGTGTGGGTGGACGTTTTGGAGGGAAATGGGTATCGCATTAGTTCAAAAAAGACAGAATACTTGTGCTGCCCGTTCTCTGATCCACTCAGGCCTATTCCAGACATTTATTTGAATGGAACAGTGCTTCCCAAGTGCGAAAAGTTCAAATATCTGGGATCTATGATCAATAGCAAAGCAACTTGTGATGACGACATCAATCATCGTGTAAGCGTAGGGTGGATGAAGTGGCGAGAAAATTCCGCTATCTTCTGTGACAGGAAAATGCCCCCTAAGTTGAAAGGAAGGCTCTACACCGCAGTTGTACGTCCAGCGCTCACATACGGTTCACAATGTTGGACGATGTACAAAAAGTATGAGAGTAAATTAACGGCAGCTGAGATGAAGATGCTTCGCATGACAGCAGGAGTGGCCAAGCTTGATCGAATAAGAAGTTCGAAGATCCGTGGAAGCTTTCACATCAAGGAAACCATCGTACAAAAATTAGAGCGCGACCGGCTCAGCTGGTATTGTCACGTTCAAAGAAGAGATCATTTGAACCCTGTTAAAAAGGCAATATCTATGCACGTTCCAAAGACATCGCGATGTAGGAAAGGCAGGCCTATAAACGCCTGGATCAGACAAATGCGACGACATCGGCATTTCATTGGCCTAAGTAACCGAGTGATCCAAAATCGGCAGGCCTGCCGATATTTTCTGAGGTCAAATAGGCGAACCCCACAGGCGGATCAGTAGAAATGCGGTGAAGTGGGAGAGCTGTGATCCCTTGTTTTCGGATCATAGCCTCGCTGATAAAAGGAAGAAGAAGAAGAAGACTCTTACCTTGAAAGTTTAACAGCGAAAATAGATACCAATTATTCACTTTGGAAAGCTGTAAAAGGCACCAAAAGGCCCAAAGTCCCCGCGCCGCCAATTAAATTAAAACAAAATGAATGGACGTGTGAAGATAAAGTAAAAGCGGACGTCTTTGTGTCACACCTGGAAGAAACCTTTAAACCGTACGATGGTGCGACAACCTCAATAGGCTGGATTTACTATCTGACGATTTAACGCTTACAAGTACAACGCTAAGGGAACTCAAACATGAGATCGAGAATCTAAAACCTAAGAAATCTTCTGGTTATGATTTGATTACCGGAGAAATTCTCAAAGCCTAGAAAAGCATTCATTAAGCTTCTCCATATTGTAAATGCTGCGCTCCGATTAAAACATTTACCGAGCTAATGGAAAGTTGCGGAAGTCATAATGGTTTTAAAACCAGGACAACCGCCAAATGATGTAAAATCGTATATACCAATTTCGCTTTTTCCAATCATATCGAAAATTTTCGAGATAATATTACTAAGGTGTCTCCAACCGGCTATAGAAGAAAATAATCTTATCCCTGACCACCAGTTTGGGTGCAGAAGCAAGCATTCGACGATTGACCTGGTGCATAGAATTACTGACGTAGTCGAGAAAACACTTGAAGAAAAAAAGATTTGCTCAAGCGTATTTCTTGACGTCTCGCAAGCCTTTGATAAGGTGTAGTGTGATGGCTTGAAATGCAAACTACGACAAGTTCTCCCTCTATGCTCATACGATATTCTAGAATCATATCTCGGGAATAGAATCGTTCGTGTTAGACATGGAGTCGAATACTTCGAGCTCAAAGAAATTTCGGCCGGCGTACCGCAAGGAAGCGTTCATTGGCCGCTTCTCTATTTGCTATATACTCGTGATATACCGAACGAAGATGGCACTATCCTTGCTACATTTGCCGATGACACTGCTATCCTAGCAGTAGGCAAAACAATCGAAGAAACGACTGCAAAACTGCAAACGCTCTGAATAATGTAAATGAATGGACAAGGGACTGGAGGATCGCCCTCAACGAATCTAAATCTGTTCACGTGAATTTCACTTACAAGAAAACTAATAACTTGCCAATTTTCCTAAACTCGGCCCGAATACCTTTTGCAAACGAGGCCAAATACCTGGGAATGAAACTCGACGCAAGGCTGAAATGGAATTCGCACGTGAAAATGAAACGTAAAGAACTCGATATCAAATATAGAGAAATGTACTGGTTACTCGGAAAAGATTCCCAGCTCAGTACTAACAACAACCTGCTTTCATACAAGCAAGTGCTAAAGCCGGTGTGGACCTACGGTATACAACTTTGGGGTTGTACAAAGAAAAGAAATGAAAATATTTTACAAGCTTTTCAAAATAAAGTACTAAGAGAAATTGTCCAAGCAGCGTGGTATATAAGAAACGATGATATCCACAGGCATCTCGAAATTCCGACAATCGAAGCTGAAACTAGAAGCTTCGCGAGAAAGCATAGAAACCGACTAATCGGACATGTCAACAATATAGTCCTACAAATTTTAGATGAGAGCAATTTATTGCGCCGACTACAAAGGACGAAACCTTTCGACTTGGCGAGATAATGATTAACCGCGTCTAGATTGCGGGATATAGTATGCAGGATCTTTCAGTGGAAAGTAACCTGCCAAACGTTTTTATTTCGTGATAGAAAAATTGCTTGATACGTTAATACTTAGTTGCGATATCTAACAAATTGATATCGAAGGGTGGTTTTTTTTTTTTTTCAGTTACTGTTTGACTTAAAATGAATCACTGAAATATTTTATTTTGTACTCTGATGTGCCACAAAATAAAAAAAAATACTCTTTTGATACACCTAAAAAAAACCTGAACTTTAATTCGCCACCGTTTTGCTCGGATTAGCTGTTACACCTGGTATTACTTCAATCATGGACTTTTGAATATTTTTAAAGTAAAATATTGTGTTTATCCCCTGTGGTGAGAAAGTCTCATTTCAGCAGATGATTATGAAACACCCTGTAAAACATTTTTCTCAAAATTCAGTAATTTCAAAGCTATAGGAATTTCCATTAAGCAGAAAAGAAACTGTCACGATGTCTTTATTCGTTTAAGAGTTATGATTTCTGAAAGCAAACAAATCAAAATTAGGCACTTTGCGGCACGGTAGAGAACGATCTCGCGGTATATGGCGCAAATAAGTGGAGGGGGGCCGCAAGCAACTTGGCGTACACACCTGAAGGCAGCTGGCTAGAGAGGTTTGTTGGTTGGGGCCCAGGTCGCCCCGGACTATAGCGCCACTTAAGCACGAGGCATACTCCTATGATGTGGTACATAGTTGAGATGTAAGAGGTCTGCTCTGACTTTGAAGATAGTAGAAATTGAATCAATCGTATGAAGATCCGCAAAGTAGTTTCTTTCTCCGAGATCATATTGGACTATTCGGTAAGTGTTTCTTGTCTCACTTTATGAGCGTCTTCCATGAGCTTTTCGTTTGCAGAGCGTTATTCAGTCTATTGTATTCTCTTCCATTATTTGGACACTCTACTCATTTTCTTATCTAACTTAACCTCTTCCACTCTTGGAAAAACTGCGTATAAATTATAAAATAATATTACACTCAATGTTCCCAAATAACGCGACTGTCTACAGTTTCCTCTCAAGTGTATTTTTGCTACCTTTTACCATTCCAGCACAAATACGAGATTTAAGATTTAATTGGCGGTGAAGAAGTTTTTCACTTTGAACAAACAGCACACTTGAGTTTGTGACACATACTTTGAAATAATATGACTTCTGAGCTGTACAGTTGAAGCACATCTCAGAAGCCGTATCCTATGCAGATAGTGGGGAAAGGTTATCGAATTCACTGTGTACTTACTTTTCAACTTTCTACTTACTTTTGCAGAACCATTTCAAAGCAATACTCCTACACTCAGTACTAAGCTGCTTAATGAAAATTTTATTTTTTTTTTTGAATAGCTTTGCTTTAACATGGAAAGTAAGATATCTAGAGCACAACAAAGAACCTAAAAATAACAGCGACATTAGAATTAGAATGGAAATTATTGTATAAAATACTTGTACCCTTATCTAACTATTTATTGCGAAAATAAAGTAAAAAGTAACACAACTACAGCAGCAGATACGAGTAAAGATAGTTGTTCGATAAACTTTAATCATCTCAAAGTGTACTTTGCAGTTTTTTCCTGTCTACTTAATCTGCCTGTGTAATATCATTTAATAGTTTCAAAAAGAAAAAGTTACAACTTTACAAACTCAAAATTAATTTATGCGCAGTGGAATTTAAGACGAGAACTGAAACAGTAGTTAGTGGATTTTGCATTGGTCATAATAAATTAGATTTTCAAAAAGTACGATTTATTGCTAATTTTATCGCCAAATTCAGTGTTTATACTCTGTTCCAGTTTGTCACATATTTCGTAATATATGGAAATAATGGAAATAATTCCTATGAAGCATATATACAGTGTTTCGAAAATAGAGTAATTAAACCAGGTGTAGTAGGGGTCATTCTAAGCATACTGTTTTTTTTTATATTCAGGTGGTGCTACAGTTCGGAGTGAACCTGGCGTCAACCAGCAATCTTCTCCATTTAGCTCGGTCTTTAGCTAATTGCTTCCAGTTGCGCACTCCAAGTTGGTCGAGGTCCACTTGAACTTGTGCAGGGCACCTACGGCGAGGAGGTCCTCTACTGCATCGTCCCTTCGGGTTAGATTCGAAGACTCTGCGGGCCGAGCTTTGGTGTCCGTTCGATCTAGATATTCTAACCATCTCAAACGTCCAATATGCAGTTTTTGACTATGTCGATGTCATTCTACAGCTCGTATAGTTCGTTATTGAATCTTCTCTTCCAAAATCCGTCAACGCAAACGGGATCGAAAATCTTACGAAGAATTTCTCGAAGCGACCAAGGATATCTTCATCCGCTTTCAATGAAGTCCATGTTTCAGTGCCGTAAAGCAGGATTGGGATGATCAGAGTCTTATTCATCTCCTTAGTTGTTCAAGATAGGGTTTTTCTGTTGAATTGCCTTATAAGCCCAAAAGAACAGCAATTGGCAAGAGTTATTTTTCGCTTGATTTTTGCGCTGATGTAGTTTTTAGGATTAATAGCAGAGCCAAGGTAGACAAAGTCCCTTACTGAGGTCATCACCGATCTTGATGGAGCAGCGAATGTTCTCCATCGTCATCCTGCACAAACGGACAAGTTCGGCAGGGATGTCGAAACTAGACATGGCTCTATAAAGCTTTTCTCTCCAGATGCTGTCATAGGTGGCCTTGAAATCGATAAAAAGGCGATGAGTATCAATTTGAACTTCCTGGGTTTTCTCCATAATCTGTCGAAGTGTGAAGATTTGATCGATGGGAGTTTTTCCTGGCCTGAAACCGCATTGATATGGGCCAATCATGCTGTTGATAAAAGGTTTCAGGCGTTCACACAATATAGCAGAAAAGATCTTGTATGCGATGTTGAGAAAATTGGTGTCTCTATAATTGGCGTAGTTGAGGGGCTCTCCTTTCTTGTGGATCGGGCAAACGATGCTAAGGTTCCATTCATCAGGCTTACACTCGTCTGACCGAATCTTAGAGATGAGTTGGTGTATGCTCTCTACCAATTCATCATCAGCTGTCTTGAGAAGTTTGGTCACGAGCGATCAAACCAGGGGTTCTACGGTGTTGGTCAGGTGAAACCCAGCACATCAGTTTCCAGTGGTCTTCACCACTTGATGTTGGCAGCATAGGGGTGATTGAGAGATTTCGAGATACACATTCGGCGAAGTATCTGCTGTTTCTTGCGATTGTAGCTTTTCAACGTTAAATTTTCTCACTGTGATTCTTCTTTATTGGTCAGTTTGGGATATCCGCATTTGTACCTTTGCTATGATTTTAACGTAGTTTTTAGGACATTGCTCGTATGTTTTGTAGAGGAACTCGTAGGAAAGATCTTTAGTGACAAGGTCCTTTTGTTCCATGGACATGAGCACATATCAAGCTTATATTAGCGAATTAAGCTTTGATCCGGATTGTCATAATACGCTTGCTCGCTCAGTGTATAGCAAATCTGCATCCAAATAAGCGCTGCTTGTTGTCTCTGTAGCAATCACCGTAGTAGATGTCACAGTTTTTCATCCTCTTTTTGCACGGCCAATCCCATCGCACTTTCTGGATGGCAGTTATATCCGCTTTATAGGAGTCTAGGGCCTCTGCTAATTGTTCGGCTGCACGTGGTCTATTACGGGTTCGAACATTCCCCGTACAGATCCGATGGTCGTGTTTCTTATTTAATTTGCTAGGGTCGTCATCAGTTGAATCGTACTTTTCCGAGGCTTGTGGTTGTTTCTGAAACAGTGTTTTCTTTATATGGTAGGGAAGTTACCCTGACGGCACAACCTCCAACCTGGCGGGCCTGTTCATTTTGTTTACGCCTAGGAGGCGGAGCCGGGTAAGCCGATGCCAGTACTCCACTACGGGAGTGCGAGTGCTGCCGTTGGCCCGCTATCTCTATTCCAAGTTCCTGACTAACATTGGAAATACCTTATTTCGTGTGATGCGAATATATTGAAGCAGCTCGTGCTAGGTGTTCACTAAGTTCAACCTTTTTGGAACTGTAGACGCCACCGTTGACTCCATTTAGGGAATTCATCCGCTGCCGTCTGAAACAGGAAGAAGTACTCTAGTGAGAGAGCGCTCTTCCCCCCTCTCTCATCTGATGCCGCCTAAGATCCTCCAAACAGGGTTGGTTACCCATTTCTTGGATCAAGGTACTAGCCACCCAGCGATCCCCACGTGGAGGCTGAGAGTAGGAGTTGGTAGGCCTAAGCTTATTGAAAACGCTTGTGTTTTCATACAATCGTATGCACCGTTTGACCACCGATTTTTTATTATTAAGAAGTTATTAGGATTTCCCAGTTATTCACTACCACCTTCTTAAAAAAGCCAAGCTTGTTTATTTATACAAACATCTTATATATTTTAATACAAGCGTCTACTAACTTAAAGCTAAACTGAAACTCACAAAAGAGAAATCTCTTGAAGCAGTACGGGACAATCAAGTTTACCAGATAATAAATAATTAAAAAGTATACATATGTCGGCAACATAACGATTTTTAAGACGAGCCGCATAGGGCGACAAGTTGAGGTTATCAGCCAAATACAGGCAACGTAAGGCGAAGCGAATGAACCTGCGCTGCACAGCCTCACGAATGTGAGATAGAAGGATTTTGTTTCATATGAGTCAAAGAACACTTTCGAGCAGCCAAGTGCTGAGTTGTCTCTACTTATAACATTATCGATGTTTGATCGAAAGTTGAGTTCACTATCGCAAATGACGCCCAAATCGCGTGCTGACGTGACAAAGAGTACAGGTTCTTCATGAATGAAGTCCACTCTAGAAATTTCATTTATTGACATTAACCAGTAAGAAATTTTCTTTACACCAGATGGAGCAACTATTTAGATCATCCTGCAGAAGGCGAGAATCAACGGCGGATAGCATACGTCTAAAGATTTACATACCATCAGCGTAGACTTGAAGATGAGAGGGTGATGGGTTCATCATCGTTCATTGTAAGTACAAAGATCAATGGAGAGAGTAGACGCGTAGCGATGTCTTCTTCACCGAATCGCAAGTGGGTCTAAAACTAAGGACAGATTCATGATGGGGTTTTTAGGTTCTAAGTCGCGTAATTTTAGAATAGCTAGATTTTTAAGAATAGCTTGATATGTTGTACAAGTTTTTTGTACAATTTTATTTCCGAATATTTTATTAAAAGTATTGCTAGTGATCACTTTGTAGATGATCTTCGTTGAGTGCACATGTAAAATTGTTTTTATGTAAAGTATGAGTTTACAAATTATTTAAAAAAATATATAAAGAAATTAAAGTGTATTAAACCAAGTGTGTAAAATAATTAAACACATGTAAGAAAATTAGGAAAAACAAAAAAAAAATTGAAAAAAACATTTAGTTTATGGTCATTTTTTTAAACTTTTTAGGCAACATCTCATAACTTTTAAACCAGGATGCATAGGACTTTGAAATTGATATTTACATCTAGACTAACAACTCCATATCCTTAAAAAAGTATTTACCACGCCCCAATTAATTCGGGCATAAAACGGTTAATCCTCCAAATCACTACAGCGTTATTCAAGTATAAGTCATCGCTGTTAATCAAGTCAGCAGGAAGAGACTATGTTCCATTCATTATGCATATGTTGTGAGCTTGCCAAAATTTAAAAGACTGCAAGAGGTGAACACTTCAACGATTTAAGTGAGCAATACCTGAACGGCTAAAATTAACGTTGCATATGTACATACACAGGTTCATTCTAGTGACAGCGAAATGAAACGCCGTGTTAAGTTTTATTGCGCGTTACTGTACGTAGTTCAAAAATCCATTTAAAAATAAGGAACGCAAGTAACATTTATGTACTCGTACATAAGCTAAAACGCATAAGCTTTGACTAAAATAAAATGAAAACTCACATTTCTCTGTCATGGAATATCCTTGAAGGCTTGAAATGAACACAATTACCAAGTTCGAAAAACTTGAAATTGTTTACGCATAAAACTTTTTAAGCAACCCACGGTATTTACTATAAAAAGGGCCATTAATATTGAAAGTTCTATCCACCTTCAGTGTTGTAGGCTTCAACAGAAAATACCATCCAACGTAAAAAAATTGTTGAAACTTTTTAAGATGCAAGTGTCAAAAACTTTGTCTACTAAACATAGACAAATGACATTAACTCGAACAGGCACGAATCGAAACTTTCTCCGTTAAAAATTTAATTTGACAAATGTCCTAGTCCCCAGTTTAATTGGGCCACTTTAATGAGCGGCTGCTAATTCGCCTCCTTCCAAGCAGCACGTAAAGTTAATACAGCCTACGTGTCATCCTCGGTAAACACTTACCCCTTCTCGGTGTCAGTGTCTGCTAACTGTTTGAGCACTTAAATTCCGGAAATAAACACATTGTAGAAATTTTCCCCCGTTTTGACCCAATTTAAGCGAGTCATCTGTTGGGTGAGTGTGCGTGTGTATGCCTGCAGGATTAGAGACAGATTATCCATAACGAGTGCATTGTAAAAGAAAGTGTTTAAAATCTTACTACGTGGATATGAGTCTTTTTATCGTTTGATGTTGCAGACAATGGAAAAAGTAAGTATCCTGCAAAGTTGATGAAAATGTGAGTAGGCTTTTACGTCCTTTTATAGTGTTCGAAACGTGCGTGATTAATTAAAATGGAGTAACCCAAAGAATTTAAAACACATTTTTGCTAGGGTAGGTATGTAGGGTTTGAATTGTTTTTTTCTTTTATGCAGGTGAAAAGGGATTTCGATACTGGTTCAAAAATGAAGAGTTGAAAAAGCTGATTAAAATCTTTGTAACAGTAATCCTTTCGCATAGAGTACCTATATAGTATGCAAGATAGCAATATAATGAAACTAAGGTTTCTAAAGTTTACATGTGAATAGCCAGCACCAATAAGTCTTTCGATTGAACCATGTCCGAAGGGCTGTTCATGTATAATATATTTGGAAGACGATATCTTATAAATAAACTTTCTGGAGCGTAAAGTTATACAAGTGCAAATACTATATGCTTAAAATCCCCTAAAAAATGACATTTGTATAAGCCCTTAACAATACGCATGGTCAAAATAGGCGCATGGGGTCAGAGTCAGATATGACATCGACAATTTGTATGATTAAGGTAAAAATGTTGCTATAGGAAAGGTATTATATGTATAATAGTAACTGGCACTATCTTCTTCTATTCAGTTATCTACATATTTATACCTATAAGGGAAAACGAGACTGAAAGTTCCAGGTGAAAGTTGTTCCGATGGGTATAGCTCAAAAAAGAAATGAGATAGCGATATGTGTGAGGTTACTCTTAGGTAACGACATATATGGACGGATATGTATACATATGTATAATATATAAAATTGTGTAAAAAAGCATTATTTAGTAAAATATTTGCACTGCTTTCAAATGTCACTAAGGTTTTAAGCTTTTGGTGTAAAATGAGATATGGAATTAAAAGTTTCGTTATCTCGGGACTGATTGTTACTCGAAACAACTTAGCCCACTAGAATTATGCTCTATTAATATGTTTAATTTTCCATGTTTCAGAATGCGAACCTTCAAACGAAAGGCAGAAAGAGGTAAAGCTTCCGTAGAACTGTTGCAAAGATTATCTGATGCAGTTATTAAAGATGGAAGAAAAATTAAAAAAAGTAGTAAGAGGGCTCGAAATTTGCCATTCGACGTTATTTCGCTTCATCAAAAAATGGAAAGCTGATGCCGTGGCGCCTGCAGTGGGTTATAAATCAGGACAAGTCTTTAGTCCGAAGCACGAAGAGATAATAGTGGACTATCTTTTAAAAAATAAATTAATTTTCTTTTGACTTTTGCCAGAAGAAGTGAGAAAGTTGGCATGCGATTGTGCTAAAAAATTCAATATGCTAAATATTCCAGCTTCATGGTATAAAAACCACCAAACAGGACCGAACTGGTTCACTGGTTTTATGAAAAGAAACTTATCACTGGCAATAAGAACTCCCGAAGCAAAAAGTGCACTCCGTGCATCTTCATTTAACAGGCACAACGTAAATTAATTTTTTTACAATAATTGGCGACGTCCTCCTCAAATATAATTTGCCACCGTTAATGAAATGAAAGAATTTGAAATTTGGGTGACTCTGGCGTAACCACAGTATTAAATGAAAAGAAAATCATAGCTTCAAAAGCCATATAAAAGGTGCGAAATATAAGTTCTGCTGAGCGCGATCTCTCGGTTAAAGTCGAGATCTACCGATTTTTCCTCTATCAAATAATAGATTTTAGGCTAAAGCCCTCTGGAAACTGACTTCTTCTTTCTATTTCGGCGAACTTATGATGTGAAAACAAGGGACCGTAACCCTCCCAGTTCACTGCATTTCTACTGATCCACCTGATTGACCTCAGAAAATATCGGCAGGCCTCCCGATTTTGCAAAACACTTCGTTACTGAGACAAATCGAATGCTGGTGTCGTTGCATTTGTGCAATCCAAGCCTTTCTTTCACTATGTCTTTGGAACATTCAACATATTGCCTTTTTAGCAGGGTTCAAATGATCTCTTCTTTGAACGTGGCAATACCAGTTGAGCCTGCTTGAAACTTATATAGTTTTTTTTTTTTTGTTCCATTTCCCAATTTGGCAGTCTCCTGCATGCTAGTGCAGATTTCAGTTAAGTAGTGAGCTTTCCTTGAAAAATATGCCACACATTTTTTTCCTTCATTGGGGGGCTAAGGTGTGACGGTCTCTTGCCACGCTAATCTTTTATGGTTAAAATCCTTATGTCAACATGCATTTATTTATTTCTCATGAAATATGTAAAGCCAGTCCGATAAATTGCGAAAGCTTGCGTAACCATTACTGCGAACGCATAACAACGACAGTGGCTTCGTCATAAGGCTGGAAAAATTGTTGGATGATTGATTTGCCTATGACATCGGTGGTCGGAGAAAAATATTGCGACTCAGAAGCAAAGACAAAAATAACAAAAACCTCTCCAGTTATCTGGACACCCCCAGAGTTTTTTTGAAACAAGATCTGAGCTTCAAACCACTATATCAATATTTCTCCCTCTCTATCTATTTATTCCTACTCCCACACCATATAAAAACATTTAAAGGGTATTCATAACCCCTTGAGTGCGCGCAAATTATAAGAAAACGGCAAGATTCGTAAACTTCCAGTGAAGTAGGTAAACATTTTTGGCTTTCATCTTCTTCTTTCCGATTTAAACTGACAAACTCTAAAAATGTCAAATCAACCACACAACTTTTTAAAATATTAACCAGAAAGTTAATAAAACAATGCAAATGAATTGAATTAAATGCAAAAAACAAAAATTATGAAGCATAAAAAGTTACGTAATTGGGAACATACGAGTAGGGTGAGGCTTCAGGTGTACTTTCATCGCAGTTTCTCTCTGTCTACGAGATTTTATATTTTTTGCGGCTAGTATATTTTTTTTCACATAAATTGCAATAGACGGTAGGTTTGAGTTTTACGAGTACAATCAAAATAGGGAAATCGATGGAGCAAGTGCATTCCCTTGAATAGAAGTTAATATTCAACTAGCTGTCTTGCTGTTTATCTTAGCCCTCATTTCTATGCGACATGAGACTTCAAACTCAATTTATCCTGCACCATCACGATTACAGAGTTGCAATTGAAAATTTAAAAAAAAAACTCAAGAAGGGGCAAATGGAGTTAAGCAAATGTAGCATCAATTGCGATATCGAAAGTATTCACCAAATATTAGATTGTATTCAGGGCCTTCTCCCCGTTAAAAAAAAATACAATTAAAGTTTATTATATAATTGTCTCAAATCGTTAGTTTAAATTGTACAATATCTTTCTTTGTTTATGTTTATAGTGTAATAACCAAAGTCTTTTAGACAATACCCTTCAAACCATTCTTCTTCTTCTATTAAGACAATTAATAGATTAATAAGGACGACTTTCGCGCGTAACTGTTTCAAATGAATGGAAGGACTTAGTGCTCTTCTATTGCCCCTACTCCTTTGTGTGATAAACGATGGTTCGCCGCAAAATGTTCATGAAGATGGAATTCTTCAGTATCTTGGTGTCAAAAAAAAAGTTAAATCGAAACTAAAGTCACAAAATTACAAACCATGATGGGCTGTAGGAAAAATTAAATTATTTTTATCATTGGAAATTGTTGGTATCGAATGTATTATTATCTTTAGCAGCCCGTTAGTAAAGATGAGAAATATTTCGAATATTCTTCCTAAATTTGATTGATTTTTCTTTTCATCACTCACTTCCTGACGACAGCAAGCATTTACTTATCTCTCATCAAATATATTAAGTCATCCCGAACAATTGTGAAAGCTAGTGTGACCACTACTGCGAAGGCATAATACTGGCAGTAGCTTGGTCATATGACTTGAAAAATATTTGACTCTGTTGGATAGTTGATATAACTATGATATCGGTGGTCGCGAAAAAAATACTATGAATCAGCAGCAAATACAAAAAATAACAATATTCTCCTCAGTTATCTGGAGGCCACAACCGGAGCTTCTCTAAAGCACAAACAACTGAGCTTCAAATCACTACACCAAATCTTTCTCTCTCTATCTATCCTTTCCAACGCCCGAACTGTGTAAAAACATATAAAGTGGATATTCATAACTCCTTGAATTAAATTATAAAATTATAAAAAAAACTTAATAAATCAGATCAACATAACATAACTTGTCCATCTACCAACTGACAACTAAATTTAAACAACAATTAAATTTATTTTTTTTGATTATATTGCCAATCAGGCAGACGGCCATACCATGCAAACTGATTATTGTTAACCTTTTTGGTAATCAATTTTGAAGTACACAAATAAAAATCGAATCTAGTCTAAAAAATCTAAATTTAATTTTGTTTATTCAGCTCATTAAGTTAATCTATTACTTGTTCGTCCGATGGGTGAACGGTGCCGAGAACTCTACGCCGAGTACCCCTTAGAGTTGGGTACTACCTTTTGCTCACCTACATTATATATGCCACATATGGCAAGTACTTCAAATTTAGAAATTGGCACCTTAAATTGGCTATCATCGACATTTCCTCCACTTCATACTCGTCCCGAAAATAATTAAGATGTCTTCAATTCTGATTTAAGCGACTTTAGATTATTTTGTGTAACGAATTTGATGCATTCTCTAAGAATTTTTTACTGCATTTTAAAACCGCATTCGCAATTAGTTAATGCAGCATTGGCTGACACTGCTTGAAAATCCCATTTTATCCCACATTCTTAGGCTAAGTCAAACCATTTCCCATACCAGTTGACCCCCTTGGATACGATCTTGCCTGACATAGTGCATCTGAGGTTTTATGGTCTTAAGAAAGAGCTACCCCTTTCTGAAAGATAATAAGGTACTTCAGCGTATTAAATAGGTGATAGACGAAATATTCTTTTGATAAAGTATATTCATTTTCTTTTAATTTTGCCGAGATAAATGAAGACGATAGCAATATCTCCATACATATGAAGCTGGTCCAGCCTTATATTTTGAAACATCTTGTATAATTTAAAAATACGAATTCAGAAAAACAGAATATTGAACAAAATGAACTGTTTAAGCACGGTTGGGTCAGGTACATTATATTGTACACGACATAGAAATACATAGATCATTTACCACCCCCATCTTGAAAGGAATGCTCTACACTTAGATATGTAATAATACAAGTCATAGATAGCGGAAACTATTTCTGGCTTTTAAATCAAAAGATGACATCCAATATAAATAACACATTTTTTTTTTAATTAGTGATTTCATTGAGTATAAGCCGTAATATCCGATTTGCATTACCTCTAACTTGCTAAGTATGTAACGCGTTATTTAGAAGTCCCCAATGAACGCAAATTTTTTTTTAACTGATTCATTTGCAACAAATTACACTTCCTTCAGAGGATAAATTAGAATGATGGTCTACAATTTTAATACGTACATATGTACGTACACCAGTGTGGTTCTTAGAGTTACGTCGGACACTTCACTTCCTCTTGGACATAGCGGCATTTCCCTTTTCCCCGCTCCCCGTTATTTCGCCTAGTCGACATTTTGTTACGCTAACAGCATTTCCCTTTCCCCGCCCCATACCATTGGCATGTGGCTAACGGATACACGCGCCATTTTATTTTTGCAACCGTAAGCATAAAATTTTCTATTTCATTGCACGCGCATCGCGAATGCACACAACATAATATTCATATTTCATTGCACGGGCATGAAATATGAATATTTCATAAACAAGCGCATTCCTTTCCCACGGGAAGTAATGCGGCTTTCCAACCTGTAGAATAATTCAATTTAAGTTAGTTCAATTTTGTAACTCGAAAAGTTAAGCCGGTTTTCTGAATAAAGAAATAAAGAAAAAAAAATAATAAAAGTTTTTTTTTATTTAAACGGCGATAGCAAAACCTAACTGGCGCAGTCGGTAGTGCTCGAATACGCGAATATATTCAGATAGTATCGCGGTTAATTTCTATTATTTAATTCGAGCGAACTCAAAATTCCGATCAAGGAATCACTTATTTCGAAAAAGAAACTCAAGCCAACGTGTGTAAAAAGTGTGTGAACGTTGTTTCGACAAAGAAACTCGGCAAACGTGTGTAAAAAGTGTGTGAACGTTGTTTCGATAAAGAAACTCGACAAACGTGTGTAAAAAGTGTGTGAACGCTTGTTTCGATTAAGAAACTTAACCCAATAACTTCGTGCAAGAAGAACGTGAAAAAAAATAGACTCAAAATTAATAGACAACGTAATCAGTGTTTCGATCAACAAAGATTCGACAGAATGGCCCACAATAACATCGAGCAATGCCTCATTGCACTGACCCAACTTTTAGTGCAAAATAACCAAGCATCCAGCGCGAGATCGAGAATAGAAAAAGAAATCCGATACCTCGCAATATACCAAGGTGATCCGGGAACACTGCCCTCGTTCGCAAACTCCGTCAATAAAATACTAGAAAACTACAGAGAGGAAGACAGACCACAGGTTTATGAAATCATCTATGATACAAAAATCCAAGGACCAGAGAAGAATCTTCTAAACACAAATCCACCCGCGGATTGGGACGCATGCTTAGGAAAACTGAAAAAACACTTCAGACCCTCCAGAGATGAGATGACCATAACTAAGGACATCGGGGGATTAACTGTAAGTAATATTAAGGATCTTGATGTTAAAATAAAGAATATTGTAGAAAACATAAATGAATTTGCCGCCTTTAGCGACAACAGTGAAACAGTGTTACATATTTTTAATGGAATCTTAGTACAAAAAATTAAAGAATTATCATCTGGGTCATTAGCATATGCAATCATGTCTAAGTATGATATCACAGAAATTAGAGATACAGTGCATAATTTTATAGGACAAGATCAAAGTAATTTGAATTATAGAATGTGTAACAAAAATTCTCAAAGACCAAATGACAGATACAGAGACCAGAACAGACGACAATCCTATGAAGATAGCACAAATTTTAGACAAAGCGACAATCGTAGACAAGGTAATAATAGGCCAAATTATGATCCTCAATGGAATAATTATAACAACAGATCAAATCGCAGTGCACAACAACATTTTAACAACTGGCAAAATCAAAATCCTCAACGGAATAACCATAACAACCCAAATTTCAATAGATCAAATGATAGTGCACAACAAAACTTTAACCGTAGTAATAATCGCATTAGTAACTCAGGCAACTTTAGAAGTAATAACGAAGTAGAACCCATGGATACTTTATCCGGGAGCTACGCAAGACAAATTAACAATATACAAAATAATTCGGATTTTCGACAACAAAGCCTTCAGGGAAATTACCCTATATAGTAGTTAAAGCCAATAATAACACTAATCTACGGATCTTAATCGATCCAGGCTCAGAAACGAGCATTATAAACACGGGGATATGCCACCCTAAATGGCAAATTCGATTAGATAAACCTATCCAAATTCAGACAACAAGCACGCCTATCTTTGTAAGGCAAAAAGTAAAAATTCCATTGTTTAAAGAGTTCAAGAAAGAAAAAACTGCAGAGTTCCTCGAATTCAAATTTCATAACGTATTCGATGGACTCATAGGAAATAATATTTTATTGCCGCTAGAAGCAATTATTGACTTCAGGCGAAGATTATTAATTATAGACGAAAGTGCGATTCCAATATTTTTTAATAAGGAAGAAGAAGACTATGAAAAACAAGTACCAAAATTTGAAATATATCATACGGAAACTAGTAGGGAGCCAATCCTTAACCAAATAAGGATAGCTCACCTCAACAAAGAGGAAAAAATTAGTATAACGAACTTAGTTTCTCGATATTCCTGCATATTTTATCAAGAAGGTAGTGACCTATCATTTACTAATGCAATTAAGCACCGTATAAGGACAGTTAATGATATCCCAATCTACACAAAGTCTTATAGGTACCCAGAGGTACACAAGGACGAAGTCAAAAGACAAATTGATGAAATGTTGGAACAAGGCATTATTCGCCCTAGTAATTCCCCATATTCTGCTCCTATCTGGGTCGTCCCAAAAAACAGGACGCATCCGGAAAGCAGAAGTGGAGAATTGTCGTTGATTATCGGAAATTAAACGAAGTTTCAAAAGACGACAAATTTCCAATACCAAATATCGAGGACATTTTCGATAAACTAGGAAAGGCACAGTATTTCACGACACTAGATCTGGCAAAAGGGTTTCACCAGATTGAAATCGCGGAAGAAGATGTAAGGAAAACGGCTTTTTCAACCAACAATGGACACTACGAGTTCGTTCGCATGCCATTTGGTTTGAAGAATGCTCCGGCTACCTTCCAGAGGCTGATGAATTCAGTCCTCTCCGATTTTATTGGGAAGATATGTCTCGTTTACCTCGACGATATCATCATCTTCTCAACATCCCTCGCAGAACACATAATTTCGTTAAAGAAAATATTTGAACGACTGAGGGATGTTAATCTAAAGGTTCAATTGGACAAAAGCGAGTTTCTGAAAAAAGAAACTGAGTTTTTAGGCCATGTTGTAACAACAGAGGGTATTAACCCCAACCCAAACAAAATTGTGGCTATTAAAAATTATAAGCTACCCACATCAACGAGGCAAATTAAGGCATTTCTCGGAATAACAGGCTACTATCGTAAGTTTATAAAAGACTACGGTAAAGTAGCAAAACCAATGACAGCATTCCTAAAGAAAAATGCAAAAATTAACATCAATGATTCAGATTACATTGAAAGTTTTGAAAATTTGAAAGCTTTGATTGTATCTGAACCAATTCTGAGATATCCAGATTTTAACAAAAAATTCGTTCTGACAACGGACGCGTCTAATTTCGCTGTAGGTGCCGTCCTATCACAAGAAAGTCATCCAATATGTTATGCTAGCCGCACTCTCAATGAACATGAGACACGGTATTCAACTATTGAAAAGGAATTATTAGCGATTGTGTGGGCAACGAAGTATTTTAGGCCCTACCTTTACGGCAGAAAATTTACAGTTAGAACCGACCATCGACCCCTGGTTTGGCTGAGTTCGCTCAAAGAACCAAACGCCAAACTCCAAAGATGGAAAATCAAATTAGAGGAGTATAATTTTGATATTGAATATGTTAAAGGAAAAGATAACCAAGTGGCAGATGGCTTATCAAGAATGGAAGTCTACTTTAACGAAAACATTGAAACAGATAGCCACGAAATTTTAGATAATAATAGTAATAGTGAAAATATTTCGGATAACCAATCTATGTTAGCTACTATTCATAGCGCCGATGAAGACAATAGTGACTATATTCCAATTGTAGAATCACCTGTGAACATTTATAAAACTCAAATAATATTAAATACCACAGAAAACCCTAGTAACCATAAAATATACAGTCAATTTAGAAAAAAAAGAATAGTTATCAATTTAAAAACATATAAAGAAAATCTAGTTTTGGACATTATGAAACAATTTATTCCACCGAAGGGAATAGTAGGAGTTTACTGTAGTCACGATCATCTATTTGCTCAATTTCAGAACACTTATATAAAGTATTTTAGTAAGAATAAATTATTGAGAGTCGTCAAGTGTAGTAAATTCTTAGGCGATTTGGAAGATGAGGAAAAATTAGCAATGGTTATCACTAAAACACATAGATTACTAAATCATAGGGGCATAAACGAAACGTTCGCGGAAATTAGAGATGTTTATTATGCACCTAACTTGAAAGAAAAAATTCAACAGTATATAAATAATTGCGAAATTTGTAATAAGTCAAAGTATGAACGACTACCGTATAAAATCCCACTAAAATTAACAGAAACTCCAACAAAACCGAACCAGATAGTTCATATTGACATCTGGTATGCCAACATAAATTTAATGTATTTAACGATGATAGACAAATTCACTAAACATGTATCAGTGCATGAAATTAGACACAGAACGTGGATGTCCTTGCTCAATACATTAAGGCATCGATTTGCAACTCTAGGCATTCCAAATAGAATAGTAACAGATGGAGAGACAGGATTTTCTTCAATTCTTATTAAAGAATTTCTAAAGGAAAATAATGTCGAACTCCATATCACGACACCCTATCACAAAACTGGAAACTCGGATATCGAGAGGTTCCACTCAACTCTTAACGAGCACATTAGAACCTTCACAGCTGATGACAACAATAAAGACACCCTAAGAAACAAAGTCCTAAAAGCTGTAACCATCTATAACCAAACTATTCATTCTACAACAAATAGAAGGCCTATAGACTTCACAAATGGATCTATATCAAGCAAAGATTATCCCAATATCATAGAACGAGTAAGGAAAAATAAGGAGAAATACATAAATAAATATAACAAAAACAAAAAGGATGTAGATCTAACCAAAACAAACCACCTTTATCTCAAAAATAGGAACAACAATAAACTAAAACTGATTCACAAAAAAGAAAATGTAGAGATCATAGACAAAGACCATATTAAAGATAGTAAAGGAAGCAAGTTCTATAAAAAACAAGTGAAACGAACATATAAATACGAAAACACATGAAATATTTTTGTTATTATTTTTAAATTTTTTTTTCGACATTACTGACTCTAATTTTATTGACAACGGTAACAAACGGACAAAAACTAGACGTACAAAACCTTAACGCAGGACATGGGTACATTACGATTAGGGACGAAAAGATTCCAGTAATAGTAAGCTATACGAAAATACTTCACAGTATAAACTTACCCTCATGGATAAATAACCTAGACATTATAGAACATGATATAAACAAACTAAATCACCAAAACGAATACCCTGCAATAATACATAATTTTAAACTTTCATCGGAAGAAGTAGAAAATTTATTAGAAAACCATCATAAACAAAGAAGAGGACTAGTTAACATCGTCGGTAAATGACTTAAATACTTGGCAGGAACGATGGACTCTGACGACGATCAGGAAATTAGAAACAGTTTAGAGACTAACGAAAAAAATAACCGAAACTTGATCGACGGACTTAATGACCAAATTAGGATAAATCAACACTTTAACGAAGCCATTGACAATATTACGAAACACATTAACGAACAATAACTAGAAATAAAATCCCAATTACTAAATGTAGGTAACGCAATAAATAGAGAATCTTCAGAAATATATAATATGCAATAGGCATTTCAAATCCAATACGATATAAATTTATTAAGAGAACAAGTTAGAAAGGTAAAGGAAAATCTACTGCTTAGCAAACTAGGAGTTCTAGGGAAAGATATTCTATCAGCAAAAGAAATAACAAACTTTAACATAACAATTAATAAATTAAGCAACATCAAAAGCACTGTTATTGTACACGATGACCAAATAATATTCATATTATTAATCCCTAATTACTCAGATGTAAATTTTTATAAAATTTTAATAGAACCAATTCCTAATAATAACTTAGAATTAGTAACTCCGTATAATCAGTTTATAAGAGATGATAATCTTAATTATGAATATATTAATGGAACAGTTAAGTTCAAAGACTTAAAAATGATAAATGATAACTGTATATCTAACATTTTTAAACTAAGTCCTAAATGTAATTTTAAAGAAAATAAAAATATAGAAATCAAACAAATCCATAATAATATTGATGTAACGAAAAACATTCCGTATACCCAAATTTTGCATAACTGTAATAATTTCACGTTAAATGTTATGGGTAACAACTTATTAAGATTCGAAAATTGTAAACTAAGTATAAATAACATAAAATATGAAAATTTTGTAACATACGATAATTTTATCATACCTAGCCTTAATAATGTAACTATAAATAAGATTGTAATGAACTATTCTACAGAAGAAATACACCTGAAAAATATCGCAAATCGTAATTTAATAGAAGAAATTAAATTAAAAACTACCGCGCATGAATACATAAATCTTGGAGTAATTTCAGCTACCATAATTATCTTAATAATAGTTTTTATCTTCAGTTTCATTTCAAAAAATAATAACGGTACAAAAATTAAAGTCAATGTAAAAAATGCGGATTCTTCGGAGCAGAATCTTAAGGGGGGAGGAGTTACGTCGGACACTTCACTTCCTCTTGGACATAGCGGCATTTCCCTTTTCCCCGCTCCCCGTTATTTCGCCTAGTCGACATTTTGTTACGCTAACAGCATTTCCCTTTCCCCGCCCCATACCATTGGCATGTGGCTAACGGATACACGCGCCATTTTATTTTTGCAACCGTAAGCATAAAATTTTCTATTTCATTGCACGCGCATCGCGAATGCACACAACATAATATTCATATTTCATTGCACGGGCATGAAATATGAATATTTCATAAACAAGCGCATTCCTTTCCCACGGGAAGTAATGCGGCTTTCCAACCTGTAGAATAATTCAATTTAAGTTAGTTCAATTTTGTAACTCGAAAAGTTAAGCCGGTTTTCTGAATAAAGAAATAAAGAAAAAAAATAATAAAAAGTTTTTTTTTATTTAAACGGCGATAGCAAAACCTAACTTTAGATGGACCTTAACATTTTTTTTTTTTTTTCGATATTTACACACTCAAATATGTTCTATATCGCAAAAAATTACTTCAAGCACTTCGTCGTTTCAAATTTCTACAACCTTCTTCAAAAATTCAGAGGAAAAGCCAGCTATGCTAAGAGAAATTTCAATGTGTTGCTCGATATAAAATCTTCGAGGTTTTTATAGGTAGCATCGGAGTGGAAAATCATTTGTATGTGCAGACCACAGATCATCCGGCAACTGCTTGAAATCAATATTTTGCATAAATCCTGTCTGTAAAATGCAGATGTTTGTTATTCCTTTATCTTCATTCTTCGATATCGTGACTGATATCTCAATAAACAAATGTTGGGTGAATAGATAACTGTTGGCATCCATTTAGCTTGATGTAATACAGCAGGCGCTTGAAAAGAAAGACAGTGACCATTCAACACTAATTGAATTTGAAAGAAAATTCCATACGTTTACTTTCAGAAATTATAATCAAATAACAGGATGCCCGGATATAATTTCAAAACTTAGATTTTAAAAACCACTCTAACGTACACACCTTCGTTATCAAAATCATATCGGATGGATGGATGGATATTAATTTGACTTAATTTTCTTTTCTGAAAATGGAATTTCTTCCTTGGCCCTTAACACAATTTTTTTTCACATTTTTAAATAGAAAGGAGCGGATTATCTTCTCTGTTTTCTTTACTTCTTATTTTACTTAATATGGTCCTTTTTTACCCTTAGGGTGTCGAGGTTGCGTCTAAATGTTAACTCTATATTTTCCTCTGGAAGTTCCTCCAAGTGCTTCTGTTTCTGACTAGTTACATACTTGGCCAAGTACCGATTTTCTCCAGCTTCCTTTAATTTTTTTTTTTTCGACGTCATTTTTGGCCTTCCTCTTTTATTTTTCCCTTCTGCTTTTGCTTGCCAAATGTTCTTTACCTTCCGATTATCATCCACACGTACTAAGTAACCAAACCACCGAATTTTTTTCGTCGATTACAAATTTAGTGTTTTTCTCATTATCTTCGTTCCTTATCCTATCACTTTCTTTTACTTCACTCCTTTTTACGAGTACTCCTTTTACCATACTCCCCTGCGGTATTTCATCTCAGTGGCACATATCTAACGTTCCTGCTTTTTAGTAAGAGTCCAGTTCTCTCCTCCAAATAGCAGGATTGGACGGTACATTGTATTTAAAATGAACATTCTTGTGCTTCGCATGATTTCTTTATGATCCCAGAACTTTCTTTGCAGGGCTGCGTACAGATTATTTGCTGACTGGATTTTTCTTTCAGATCATCTTATGATTTATATTTGCTGTTAATAATGCTGCCAATTTACTTGTATCTGCTAACCTGCTCAACAGCTTTACCACACACTGCAACTCTTACTATATCCAGTTCGTTGCCGATTATCATCACTTTGTCTTCTCGACATTACTCCTAAGTTGGCGTTTTTGCGATGCTAATGTTTCTTTCCATATCTTTAGATTCTTCTCCAGTTTTCTTACTGAATTTTCAAACAACACTATGTCATCATCAAATGCACATGTCTTCCGATAGACTGGTTGTAGATATTAATAAACTACTCTAAAGCTCTCAATTTTTCTTGGCACTGTTCGATTGCATCATGCATGGCACAAATGAACAGCAGGGGGCTCAATGTACTTTTTGTCTTACTCCTTCTGACGTTATCAATTTTTCCGACATTAAATTCACAGTCTTTACGACATTGTAAGTTTCTTGATGGCTCATACAAGATCTTCTTCTACCCCCTTGTTCTTCAGGCTTCCCCACACTTTTCTTCTGCTTATTGTGTCGAAAGCTCTTTTCATATCTATAAAGGAGGTACATATATGCTTTCTGTTGTTTCGCCAGCTTTTTCTCCAATACCTGCTCTGCTGTAAAAGTATGCTCTTGTATGCTATGAACTGGTCGGAAACCGGTTTGAACCTCCGACAGTTGCCCGTCTACTTTGTTTTTAAGCCTTCGTTACAGTATTCACTCCTACACTTTAAGCGCTGTAAGAAGCACCAATGAAAAGCGTTAAAAAAAAACATACACCATAGCGCCAAATGACAGAACGAAGGACGGAGTTTACAAATTATTTATGCACATGTTTTGTACATTTTTCGAGCTCTGGGGTTTACCTGGGTACAAATTTATCTCTACGGACGGAGGATAGATTAAAGAGAAAAACGTTGACAGCGGATTGGGTTCAGATTTACACAAGTGGCTATATTTTGACGTTCATAGATGGCGAGGACGGAGAAGATATAATCAATAACCGCATGGGATGTACACTGTACAGAGATATCGACCTAGTCAGAAGCGTGCGTATGCAGCGACTGAGATGACTAGGGCATTTAGAGGGGATGGGCATCCAAAATTCTTTAAATTCATTCCCGAGGTCGAAATAGAGGAAGGCCTCGCCTTAGGTGTTGAAAACAATTTAAAAGGAATCTCAACCAACTTGGCGCGGAACTGAAAACAGCTGGCTAATGATCGAGCCATTTGGATAAGTTTGTTGGTTGAGCCCCAGGTCCACCCCGGACTGTAGGGTTATTTAAGAAGAAGAGATTAAACCAGGGCCAATTTAGCAAATACAGAATAAACTTTTCGTGCTTAAAAAGTTTAGAAATAGATCGTATATAAAATAGAAGGAAATATGTATAAATCTTTAAACTTTGCATTCAGCTATAGAAAGTCTTATGCAATTTTGAACCTCCACTACAATTTTGAAAGTCCACTACCTCCTGGCAAACTATGCATATGGCGCCGCATACACAATGTAGGAATTGCTTGGACCATATTTTACCACATATATTTAATCTACTTACATAGGTATCTATAGAAGACAGCAACATACCTGCAATGAAAGGAAAAGATTTAATTGTAAATAAAATGTATAAATCCACTTTTATTTTTGAAGGATATCCAATAAATTCTAAAGTATCTTTCCTAGGAATTTTCTTGTATTTTTACTAGGTTTTAATTATTATTAACGCACTTTCAAACTCGAGTGTCAATAATTCGCTTGGGCTGCTTACATGTAGTAAATATTATTAATATAAATCAGGACTGTGCATCGGCCCGAAGATTTGTTTAGCTGTAAACACCCCAGGGTTTTCCCCTGGTGACTAGCGACTAGTCGACTTGGAGAAACGAGACCGTCTGAACTGCGCCAGCTACACAGGTATAAGTCTGCTCAACATCGCATATAAAATCCCTTCTGCAATATTATGTGAAAGCCTTAAATCGATCGTCAAGAATCTGATCCTTATCAATTCGGCCGGAAAGGAGCCCTTAATGGGCCAACGGCAGCGCTCATACTCCCGTAGTGGACTACTGGCACCGGTGTAACCGGCCCCTCGTCCTAGGATATAACTAAAGGAACTGGCCCACCAGGTTAGCGGTTGTGCCGACGGGATGACTTCCCTACCAAGTTAAAAAAAATAATGATTCCGAAACAACCAAAAGTCTCGGATAATGACGACTCAACTGATGACGACCCCAGCAAACGAAATAAGGACAACGACCTTCGGATCTGTACGTGGAATGTTCTGTCCCTTTACAGACCACGTGCAGCCGAACAACTAGCAGAGGTACTAGACTGCTATAAAGCAGATCCTACCGCCATCCAGAAAGTGCGATGGGATGGGCCGGGCAAAAAGAGAATGAAGAACTGTGACATCTAGTACGGTGATTGCTACACAGACAACAAGCAACGCTTATTCGGATGCAGATTTGTCACACGCGGCAGACTCAGCCAAGAAGTCTTAAGCTTCCAAGCGGCCAACATAGATTCGGATCATTTCCTTGTTGTAGCCAAGGTACGAATGCGCATATCCCAAACTGAGCATCAAAGAAGAATCTCTATGAGAAAATTTAACGTCGAAAAGCTACAATCGCAAGAGACCGCCAGACTCTCCGCTCAACGCGTATACCGAAATCTCTCAATCACTCCTATGCCACCAGCATCAAGTGCCGAAGACCAGTGGCAACGCTGCCAACATGTCATCAGAAACGCCGCGACTGATATGCTGGGTCTCGCTCGGCCACCACCGCAAACCCCTGGTTTAACGAAGAATGCCGGCGAGTGCATGCAACAAAACAGGGGCATACAAAGCGGCGCTGCAAAGGAAGACGAGAGCTGCTCGTGAGCTCTACGAGCAAAAGAGACGGGAAGAACATCGGCTTCTACAAAAGAAGAAGAAAGAGCATAAGAAGCGTGCGTTTGAGTACATCGAGAGTTTATACTCCAGGAACAATGTACGGAAAATTTACCAAAGGTAAAAGAACATGTCAGAGAAGCAATACCCGTACAGAACAATGTAGAGATGAAAATGGAAACCTCGTAGTAGAATCACAGTCGGTGCTGAGAATATGGAAAACTACTTCTGCAGACTGTATAACGGCGACGAAGACCAACATCCCGCTGTCAGGCAGAAAGAACCATTCAACATAGATGATGATAGTCAAAATGTCCGTCCACATGACCAAAACGAAGTGAGGATAGAAATATCCAAGCTAAAATCCAACAAGGCTGCTGGACCTGACGGCTTACCGGCCGAACTTTTCAAGGCAGCTGGGGATGAATTGGTAGAGTGCATACACCAACTCATCTCTAAGATTTGGTCAGACGAGTGTATGCCTGACGAATGGAATCTCAGCATCGTCTGCCCGATCCACAAGAAAGGAGACCCCCTCAACTGCGCCAATTATAGAGGCATCAGTCTCCTCAACATCGCATACAAGATCTTTTCTGCGACATTGTGTGAACGCCTGAAAGCTTTTATCAAAAGCCTAATTGAACCCTATCAGTGCGGTTTCAGGCCAGGAAAGTCCACCATCGATCAAATCTTCACACTTCGGCAGATCCTGGAGAAAACCCAAGAATTCCAAATCGATACTCACCACCTCTTTATCGATTTCAAGGCCGCCTATGACAGCATCTATAGAGAAAAGCTTTATAGAGCCATGTCTAGTTTTGACATCCCTGTCAAACTTGTCCGTCTGTGCAGGCTGACGATGGAGAACGCTCGCTGCTCCATCAGGATCGGTAATATCCTCACCGAGAGCTTTGATGTCAAAAAAGGTTTTAGATAAGGTGACGCGATGTCATGCGACTTCTTAAGTATTGTACTTGAACGGATTGTGCGGAAATCACAAGCCAACATAGCGATTAACGAGGACAAAACCAAGTACATGCTGTCAACAAGAAGGAACAATCAACACCGACGAATTGAACAGAATGTCATAGTGGGCAGCTATAACTTCGAGGCAGTAAGGGACTTTGTCCACCTTGGCTCTGCTATAAACTCAAAAAAATAACATCAGCACAGAAATCAATCGAAGAATAACTCTTGCAAATCGCTGTTCTTTTTGGGCTTATAAGGCAATTCAACAGCAAAGCCCTATCTCTAACAACTAAGGATACGCTGTATAAGACCCTGATCATCCCAGTCCTACTGTACGGCGCTGAAACATGGATTTTATTAAATGAGGATGAAGATATCCTTGGTCCTTTCTACAGAAAAATTCTTCGTAAGATATTCGGTCCCAATTACGCTGACGGGTTTTGGAGGATAAGATTCAATTACGAACTATACGAGCTGTACAGCGACCTGGTCAAAAAACTGTGTATTGGACGTCTGAGATGACTAGAACATGTAGAGCGAATGAGCGCCAACGCTCCGTCCCGCAGAGTCTTCGAACCTAACCCGGAGGGACGACGCAGTAGAGGACCTCCTCGCCGTAGGTGGCGCGCACAACTTCAAGCGGACCTCGCCCAACTTGGAGTGCGTAACTGAAGGCAATTAGCTAAAGACCGAGCTAAATGGAGAGGCTTCTTGGTTGAGGCCCAGGTTCACCCCGAACCGTAGCGCCACCTAAGTAAATAAGTAAGTAATCACTGTTTTTATGTGCTAAGAAGGCAAATTAGTAGCAGAGCCCTATCTCGAACTATGATACTAAGGTATCCCCGTATAAAACCTTTATTGAGAGCGGATGAGGATGCCATTGGTTACTTTGGGAGAAAAGTTCTTCGAGTGATCCCGTCCCGTGTGTAAGTCGACCTGGAGAATATTGCGTGTAAATTGATTATGATTAGTGATTTATGCAGATGACGTTGGAATTGATATCTCAGGTTAACACCCAAATACTCTATGAGTATATACGATCTTTCTTCGCTCTCAAATTCGAAAACATAAAATTCTTCTCAAAGAAATTCCCACTGTGAATAGCTCTAGTATTATCATTGCGGATAATGCAAAATTGTTGGGTCTTTCTTTGGATAGGAAACTATACCAAGAGCTAGTCTATTTGAGCGCGTAAAGAAAACATGTATGGCACTCAACTCCTAGATTTTTGTTGAAGTTGGGGTATGAGACCCCGCCATCAGCCCCATATTACTATCTGGCGTGATCATCTGGTGGACAGCTCTTGAAAAAGCTATACACCTTAATCTTCCGTAGTTCCTTAAGAACCACCCTCTCCGAGGCACTAAATAAAATGTTCAACTAAATGAACCTTGATATATGCGGAAAATATGTAGACGGTAATGCCTCCTCGATGTGGTGTACCTTCCAAGCTGGCCATTCCTCGATAATAGGTCTACTAAATTTCGCATCTGAAAATACCGAATAAAATTTCATAGGAATCTCCGCGCAACTATCCTCGTCCGCAATGGGTGGAAGAGTGTTGCAACAATATAAGCATATTCGGTTCACTTTTATACAGCTGAATCCAAAGGCAGAAGTGGGGAGAATGACAGTGTCCTCCCCAAAAAAAATCGTATTGAGAATCTCCTGCCGTCTTCTGTTTCTGGCGGAAATTGTGGCAAGCAGAGCAACCCTGTCCTGGTTGAAATTTGATTTAATATCTGTCATGGATATAAGGATTTCCACGAACATTCAAGGGGCAGTTAAGTCCCTGGAATCTTGCTTAATCACTCCAGAAGTCGATCTTGACTGCCGCTCTCCTCTCATAGAGATGACGGAGCAATTCAACATTCACCTACGTTGGGTGCCAGGCCACAGAGACCTGTCTTGGCAGACGATACTTTCATAGCCCTGTTCGCTAAACTACTGGAAGGATTTGGGCAATTTTTCAACGATTTTCTCAAATTTGGGCCACAGCTGAACCACCAGAAGACAAGTCCAATACAGTGAGACTCTGCAGCGTTTTCAGAGCGACCTCTTATAAAGCAGTATGTATTGTTGCTGGAATGATGCCAATAAAAACTGTCAGCTGAAGCACAAAGAAAGTACCAAAACTGTAGAAATGCATCAGCGTAGCTGCGTACGTAGAGACCGCCAGACTCTTCGCTCAACGCGTATACCGAAATCTCTCAATCACTCCTATGCCACCAGCATCAAGTGCCGAAGACTAGTGGCAACGCTGCCAACGTGTCATCAGAAACGCCGCGACTGATGTGCTGGGTCTCGCTCGGCCACCACCGCAAACCCCTGGTTTAACGAAGAATGCCGGCGAGTGCATGCAGCAAAACAGGGGCATACAAAGCGGCGCTGCAAAGGAAGACGAGAGCTGCTCGTGAGCTCTACGAGCAAAAGAGACGGGAATAACATCGGCTTCTCCCTAATGCTTATGGGACACGGATGCTTCAGAGATCCTCTATTACGAAATAACACAGACGCGACGCCATGAAAGTCGGAGAAACGTAGAGCAGCAAATTGCCATAAGGGACGGGCCGCTTCGACACTGCTACTGGGTATAGGCGCAAAAACAAAAGAAACCAAGGAGTCTTTTTAAGTAACTACATGGCTAACGCCTGACATGGTACTACCCTAAGAATAAGATGAGATATCAGCTCAGTTATCTGTGTTCTCACATTGCCCGATAGACCTACGTGAAAAGGTTCGGTCATTTACCGAATGAAGTCTACAGTAGCTATGGTTGAAAGGTGTTCAGAAAAGTTGATTTTGCCAATAAGTAATCTTACTTTCATTTTTAAATTAATTGTTGGGGCATGTATTTAAATATGGCGTACTAAGTTTTTGTCGAAAGAATTTATACTGCTTTACTTACTGATGGGTTTTCAAAAGTAAATAGCATAGCATATATTTCAAACCAGATGCAAAGGAATACATACTATGGGTAGGTACTTTTTATCATGAAAATTAATATCACAAGATATTTCAGTAAATAGATTTAAACTGTTCTAGAGCAGAGAAAAATTGGAGATGCCTAAGTTTTCTTCCAACTAAATCAATGCGACATATTGCACCATCAATCAAGTCGCCAAAGCAATCAAAAACCCACTAAAGGCGTTCGCACTTCATTCATATGTATACCGGGAATTATTTAGCATAATCGTTATTCAACTTACATCAAAGCAGAAGCATTATAAGCCTAACCAATACGTATCCATTACTATGCATAAATCATATATTTACCCTTCCCAGACGGCTGATTATAATCCGCACAAACAATAATGTAGCCATGACTTGCCTAATCACCCTGCGGGGGTGTGCCGCTTGTGAACCAACACACAAGGAATAGAACCGCCACATTTACAGATTCTGCAGTCCTTATTAGCTTACAGCCCTCCTGGTTTGAAATTTATTTCTATTCGATAAATTTTAGCTATCAATCATCTTTCTCAGGCGAAACAGCGGAGCCAAGACTTTTATTTCGAAGATAAAGACTGCCAATAACTTCATCGTCCTTTTGCGGGGTGAACGCCAAGATATGAAAATATCTGAAATCTGAGACCCGTTCAAAGTTAAAATCCCCTTATTTCCCCTAGCAGGCATATTAGGTTTCTTTCGGAGCACAACGCATTATACATATCTTTTCCTATTTTCGGATCGGAAAGCACCAAAATAACACAACAATAGAATTCAAATTTATAAGTGAAAGAGAAAAATAATGTTTCTCCAAGGAAAGTTATTGGTTTCTCTCGGTTACAAGGACAAAATTATTCTGGCGTTTATCAAGTGTCCCTTTCTTTTTCTCTGTCGATAATGAATGTCAAATGGGAAATTTCGGGTGAGAAGAGGCTGCTGCACGGGCTTTCGCAAAAAATAAATCACCATGAATTTGCGATTTAGTAAATGGGAAGACTTTGACGCCTCTGCCGGCGGCCGGAACAACTTGTGATATAGAAATAATTCAAGATAATATTATGGTTTGATTTAAGTATATCGATTGCAAATAGAGCTATTAGTACTTTATTTTTTGTGGCACAAGATACATGAGTAGTGAAATTGCCATAAGGTAGGGGTCGCTTAAAATGGCCCAAGGCTCAGATATTTTTCCGGAAATTATAATCAGCTACTTTTATGGAATACATAATGTTTTCTTTTACAGCATAAACGTACAGGGAATACGTTTTTATACTGTTTTTTTATTATTATTATTTTAGGAATCTCTGAGTTATACAATATGTTTATTTGGATAGCAACCAATAAAAAAAGTATGCACATAGCATAATGCAAATAGATTGGAACTCTTAAAGACTTCAGCACTTACTGGGACCTGTTTCATAAAAATTTAATTGACAAACTCGTGTTCCATAAAAGTTTGGAATGTTGTTGATTGAACTGTCAAATGTAGTTGATTCAAGATCAGAATCCACAATCACACATGTGAAAAAAATTCATAATTGCCAACACTCTCTCAAACCCGACCAATTCACTTATGGAATAGATAAGTCCACCAACACCAATAAGATCAAACTGTTATTTAAAGGAAATTAAACTCCACTCGTTTCTTTTGACATTTCGTCATTCTCTTCCATTGTGAACCGCCAGTTGTAAAGAAATAGATGAACCCAGCATGGAATAGAACGGAGCCATCAAAGCAAATATAGGGCAATCATCTGTCAAAAGTATTAATAGTAAGCCGCGAGAGGAATTCTCCTACTTTGTTTGGTCCTATTGGTAGTTGCTACGCAGACAACCTAGTTATCAGCAACTTTGGCTGAGCTTACGTAATCTGCATTTAATAAAGCCTGGAATTGGTGGCAACTCGAAGAACTAAATGCTAATCCTAACAAAACAATCAATATTCCGTTCACAGCCGTTCCGAGCCCCTTCCCTCGCTCCCTTGCGCTGATCCATCTTTTTCGGGGGTTGACTCCTCGTCGACAGACACCGAGATGGTTGACGCTCTTTTGAAACTGGACTTTTCTGGTCCTCCATCTCCCTCTCCATCACTCCTGGACAGTGACCCATGTGGCCTCTCTCTCGAGGATGACCTTCTGTCATCAGATTCAGAGGAAGCCAATAATACCGTGGTTATGGTATCTGTAGCGAGAAGTAGCCCCAATGCTGCGGATCCTACAGATTAACCTGCATCACTCCATCACGGCTTCGGCCTCCCTCATTCTCCGGCTCAGCAAATACGGGGAAGACTTAGTCTTGATCCAGGAACCATGGATTATTGAAAACCGGGTTTGTGGACTCAAGACTCCAAACTACAAATTAATCTACGCAAGAAAGGAAGGTAAACCGAGATCCTGTATCCTTGCGAAGACCCATCTAAACATTCTTTTACTCTCTAATTTCAGCAAGCAAGACATAGTCGCTACCAACCTGGAATTGCGATCAAGAAATTACTGGCTGGTATAGGCTTAGTTAGGTCACGATCTTGTGGGCCCACTCCCCCCGGACATCTTGGGGAGCCGAAACACTGGTCTCATCATCGGCTGTGATGCGAATGCCCATCACTCAATTTGGGGCAGTTCCGACATAAATGAAAGAGGTGAGCAACTTTTTGACTTTATCTTTAGTACTAATTTCCTAATCTGTAACTGGGGGTCCAAACCGACCTTCATTACTCGCAACCGCCAAGAAGTCCTGGACATCACTCTTGTCCCCGATCACTTATATAACTTGGTTAAGGACTGGACAGTCTCTGATGAGCACTCTTTTTCAGACCACCGTTACCTCCAATTTAGTCTTGATGACTATCTGCCTGATCAGAAGGTTTTTAGAAATTATAGGAAAACCAACTGGTCCCTTTATAGGAAACGTTTATTAACGCTTATTCCCTCCCACCTGCCTACTGAACCTTCTTGCACTGAAGACCTTGACAATCTAGTCAACACCCTAACATCGGCACTAAATAGTGCCATATCCGAGGCCTGCCCACTCCGCAAACCTCGAGGTAAAATGAAACCTCCCTGGTGGAATGCAAATCTCAGTACTCTTAGGAAAGACAGTAGGCTCCTTTTTAATATTGCTAAAAGCTCTCGTGAGACGGCCGACTGGGACTCCTATAAACTGTCTCTCAGAAAATACAAAATCTCAGTGAGGAAGGAGCAACGACGTTCCTGGAGACTTTTCTGTGACAGCATTGAAGAGTCCTCGGAAGCTTCCAGGTTGTGGAAAATCCTCTCTAAAAGCCCTGCTACACCCAGCTTCCATCTGCATCCGGATGGTTAATGGACCTCCTCTGCTGAGGAATCCATTAACATCTTACTGGATACTCACTTTCCTGGTTGCTCCCCTGTTGCTATATCGCAAGAGGGAAATCCCCCCCTCAACCTTGCAGCAACTCGTTAGTCTTGATAACTACAGAAAAGATCCGATGGGCCATGCGCAGTTTCAAACCCTTCAAGTCCCCAGGACCTGACGGTGTTATTCCAGCTGAAATTCAGCAATGCGAGGACATTGTGCTTCCATGGCTCAAAGTCATCTTGTCGGGCTGTCTAAATCTGGTCTATATTCCCAAACTATGGACCGAGGTTGAGGTCATTTTCATACCTAAGGCAGGAAAGAGCTCGCACGTGGAACCAAAGGATCTCCGACCTATCAGTCTATCGTCCTTTCTGCTCAACAATTCTAGAAAGGTTAATTGATATCCATCTTCGGCAAAGTATTAGCCCAGCTCTGCTCTCGCCGTCCCAACATGCGTACTGCAAAGCCAAATCGGTTGAGACTGCCTTACATTCGCTTGTGCGCACCATCAAAAAATCATTGAGCATCAAAGAATACACCATGGTGGCTTTCCTTGATATTGAGGGAGCTTTTAACAATGTCAAACCAAAGGCAATTACCGACGCACTTGTAAATCTGAAAGTGGATACCTCGCTCGGAGTGTTGATCAATCAATTGCTTACATGCAGGATTATTAACACACAGCTGGGCGGAGCATCGGCCAGAAGAATTGCCCGCTGCGGTACACCTCAAGGTGGAGTCTTGTCACCTCTTCTGTGGAACCTGGTAGTTAATGAACTACTGCTGGACCTGGATACGTCAGGTTGTAGAGTGATCGCCTATGCTGATGACATTGCTATTGCTGCCTCCGGTAAACACCCGGACACTCTCAGGGATATCCTCCAATTTGCTCTCCTTCGGCTCACCAAATGGGCCTCCAAATGTGGACTGGGGGTTAACCCCCATAAAACGGAACTCGTTCTCTTCACGAGGAAATATAAAGTTCCCCTCATAGACCCTCCTATGATAAATGGCACCAATCTCACCTTCTCTGAAAACGCAAAATGGGTCTTATTTTGGATAGGAAATTAAACTGGAAGGCCAATCTACTAGAGCGCGTTAAGAAAGCTAATGTAGCTCTCCATTCCTGTAAAAAGGCTATAGGTAGGAGCTGGGGTATCAAACCTCAAATCACTCATTGGCTATACGTGTCCGTTATCAGGCCTATACTACTATACGGCGTGATCGTATGGTGGCCTGCTCTCGACAGGGCTGTCCACCTCACTCAACTAGCTAAGGTGCAAAGATCTGCATGCATCTGCATCAGTGGTGCACTGAGAACTACTCCCTCCGCGGCACTGGACATTTTGTTCAACCTGCTACCTTTAGATATTTTCGGCAAACATATGGCTGCCTGTGCGGCAATTCGCCTAAAAGCCTCCTCTCAGTGGTCTAGCTATCGCTTGGGCCACTTTTCGATCCTTGATCTTCTCAACCTAAAAAACGAAAACACGGACTACACCCCGCCGAAACTGAGATTTGACCGTAACTTCCGTACGAGCATCCCTAACCGGGATGTATGGGACACCTCCTCCCCTGTCAATGGTAGTTCGGTTCACTTCTTTACAGATGGATCTAAGATGGAGGGTGGGGTGGGTTGTGGTGTTTTCTCCGAACAGCTCAATCTGAACATCTCTTTCCGCCTCCCTGATCATTGTAGCGTTTTCCAGGCGGAAATCGTGGCGATTAAGGAAGCCCTGTCCTGGCTGAAATGTAATGTATTATCTGTCAGGGATATTAGCATTTTCACTGACAGCCAGGCGGCAATGAAGTCCCTAGAATCGTTCTCCTTCACTCCAAAGGCTGCCTTTAACTGTCGTCTATCTCTTATGGAGATGACAGAGCAGTTCAATATTCACCTTTGCTGGGTGCCAGGCCATAGAGACATTCCAGGTAACTGCAGGGCTGACGACCTCGCTAGACAGGGTACCACTCTACGGATTTTGCCTGAAAGGCAAGCCCTGGGTATGCCCCTCGCTACATGTAAGTATCTACTAAAGCTGAATGCTATTAGCACGACCAACCTCAGATGGGGAAATGGCTCAACGTGTCACATTTCGAGACAGATCTGGCCTAAGCTGGATCAAAACCGTAGTGCCGATCTGATCAAGCTAAAGCGTACACAAATCAGCTGCGTTGTCGGTGTTCTCACTGGACACTGTCTTATAGGCCAACACGCCAGAAGACTTGGTCTCTTCTCCAGGAGGAGGAAACCATCCTTCACCTCCAATGCACATGTCCGGCCCTGTCGCATAAAAGAATGCTCCATCTAGGGTCCCCCTTCCTTGACGACCTCTGCGATCTGGCGTCCCTGGACGTCATGAGCATCCATCGCTTTGTCAAAAGCTTCGGTTGGTTTTGTTAGTGTGGCCTAATGGTTTGATCTATGGTATCACAAAGGACCTTCACTGGTCTAAGTGTGTCTGCACTCTCTCGGACAGCCAACCTAACCTAACCTTAGCTCTAATAAGTGAGCGCTGTGGCGCAAGTGGTTAGTGTGGCGGATTACTACGCATGAGGTTCCAAGTTCGAATCCCAGAAAACACGAAAAAGTTTTTTCACGGTCCCACCCCTCGCGAGCGTCTGACAAACATCCGAGAAGTCCGCGGGAATGTGGAGTCCGGACTAGAGTACGACGCGTTACCATCATACAGTGTTACGCCCCAACGAATAGTTCGTCTGAGGACAAAAAGGAGAGCTTCTACAATCTGTTAAGCGCCATCTTCAGCACAACATCAAATGGGGACATTGTCATAGTGATGGGGGATTTGAATCCCAAGGTAGGCAACGACAACCAAGGGCTCAAGCATGTAATCGGGAAACATGGACTAGGCAACCGCAATCACAACCGGGAAAGGTTTGTGGATTTCTGCAATGCCAACAGCCTTGTGATAGGTGGCACCATGTTTGAGCACAAGACCTGCCACAAAGTCAGCTGGGTTTCCAACGACATGCAAGTAACCTCCAACCAAATTTTTACATCTAGTGCTGAAAGAATTGTCGGTCGCTCGATAGGTCGTGGCTTTCCGAGGATACCTGGAGACGGATTGACGAACGAAAACATCTGAAAGCTCGCGTTGCAATCACTCCGGCAGCAGGGAGAGAATTGTATGAAGATGAGAGAAGTTCAGCGTAGCGAGCGACGTGACAAGCGCAACTACACCAACGCGCTGGCTACAGAAGCAGAAGGAGCTGCACGGAGGTGCGACATCAGAACCGTCTCAAGAATCACCAAAGAGCTGACAGGTGGTCGCAGTTTCAGCCAACACCCAGTGAAAAGCGTAGACGGCTCGTTTTTCATTTCAGATGAGGACCAGCTCAAGAGATGGAAAGAGCATTTTGCTATGGTTTTGAACCGCGTATTCGCCAGCGATATGTTCCCAAATCAGGCTGAGATGCCCGAGGTGAGAAGTTCCCGAATACGCACCACGACTCCCAGTAATGATGAGATCACTACCGCGATCAAGGCACTCAAAACCAACAAGGCGGTAATACTTGACGCTATTCCAACAGAGCTCTTACAAGCAGCACCAACAGCATCGGATGAGCTTCTGCTTCCACTTATAGAGAGAGCTTGGGAAGCTGAGAGCTTTCCTAACGAGTGGAAAAAGGGAATGATAGTCAAGCTTCCTCGGAAAGAAAATCTAATAGAGTGCGGAAACTGGAGGGGTATCTGCGTGCTGCCTGCTGTAGCTAAGATATTAGCTTAAATCATTCTTAAGCAAATCAAACAACATCTCGAAGACACACTCGATGCCGAACAAGCAGGTTTCCGCTCTGGATCCTCCTGCGCCGACCACGTCAACACCCTGCGGATTATCATCGAACAGTGCTTTGAATATCGATCACCACTCCACCTGCTGTTCATCGATTTTAAGAAGGCGTTTGATAGTGTCAACAATAAGTTTATTTGTCGTGCCTTATGCAGGAGAGGTATTCCCGATAAACTAATTGCTATTATCAAAGCTACATATGCAGGCTCCAAATGTCACGTTCTGCGCGGGAAAAGGTTGTCTGGGGAATTTGAGATCCAAAGTGGGGTAAGACAAGTCTGTATCCTTTCACCAATGCTATTCCTATTTGTGATTAGCGATGTATTCAATGCAGCTTTGTCGACAGGAAACGGAGGAATTCGATGCACTCTTACATCTCAACTGAAACATCTTGACTACGCAGACGATGTATGCTTACTCTCTCACAGAATTATGGACCTCCACCAAATGACAGCAGATTTGGAGAGGGAGGCAGGCGTCGTCGGGCTGAAAATTAATACGGCAAAAACTAAAATTATCAGCCTAGGAACTAACTCATCGGTTCAAATATGCATTGCTGGACAACCGGTAGCGAGAGAAGAGGATTTCCAGTATCTTAGGAGTATTGTCTCGACCGATGGTGGAACCGAACTGGATATAGCCAACAGGATCGCCAAAGCAAAGTCCGCGTTCGGGATGTTGTCCAAAATATGGCGAAGCAATGCAATCAGTTTGAGCACCATTATAAGACTGTTCCGCTCCAACGTTGAATCCGTGCTGCACGTGGAGGGTGACCACTACTATCACCAGAAAGCTGAAAACGTTTGTTAATAGGTGCCTGCGCAATATCTTAAGTATTTTCTGGCCCAATCGAATACCTCATGAACACCTGTACGAGAGAACGGGTCAGAAACCAATAGGCACAACTATCCAACGGCGGAAGTGCCAGTGGATTGGTCACACGTTCCGTAAGGGTGACAGTTCCATAGCGAACCATGCTATGTAACCCTTTAGCTCAGGATGGCAGAAGACCTGGCGGTCCGAGGAGAACATGGCGCAGAACAGTCGAAAAGGACGGCAGTTAGGGAAAAGTTGGGGAGAATTCAGACACATTGCCAGAAACCGTCCACGATGGCACGTAAACGTAGTAGAGGCCCTAGGACCCACAAAGGGATACAGGACATAAGTAAGTAATTAAGTAAATCACCATTTAATTTCGTCACTACTCGTCCTTTACAATTTATCTTTTTGCAGTTTGCACATGCCAAATTATAATTTTTACATTTATTGAATTTTTCACAATTAAACAAGTATTCATCCACACACAAGTTATCTTGTCCTTTATTGGATTTAACAAGTGAAGCATTCATTATGACTCTAACAGAATAATTGTCTAAAAGAAGAGAGTAATATAAAAAAAAAAATTATTTTCTCTGTACCTCATGCTAAAACAAGTGAGAAGATTGCGCGCGCTTTTTAATATTTTCCAAACCTTTTTTTTTTGTTATTAGGTATTTATTTATAGCAGAATTTTGTAAAAAAAATGTTGACCCTTCCAGAATTTTGACCCCAACCCGTATGTATTATATGCCGATTCATAGAAAGTATGTATTTTTTCATAAACTGTGTGTATAGATACGTACATACTCAAAAGTTTCGAATGTACTCGTAAGTATTCATACACTCATTGCGCTGGGATTTACTTTTATGATTCCATACTTAGTTACAATATATTTGCTATTGCTTGCAAACAATTCGTTCATCTGGATTGGATATTACAAACACTTACATTTTTGTTTCAGTAAAAGTCGGTCGCAGAAATTAAGTTGTTGTTTGTGAGACTATTTAGAGTGAATAACTAAGGTAAGTAAAGTATTCTGAAGAAGAATTGTGTGCATTGTTTATGCATATTATAACATTGTTTGCAGGTTTTTCCCAATATATTCTTTTAGGAGAACATCATCTAAAGGATAAAGTAATGAGGGAATTGCTGCAAAAATTACATCAACCTGACACTGAAAGTGGTAAATTTTTGCTTAAATAATATTTTCTTTTAATAAAACTCCCATCTACAAGTATCGTTCTTTTTTCTTTTGTAAACTAAAGGCAGTTCATTTCGGAGGTCGGGGAAGAATGGAGCGGGTCTCAGCACAAGTGCGTAACTATCGCAGAATTGGCTAGATACACTCTGTCCAAAGTATGGGTCTGAGTTCTACATGCACAATAGGAAGTTAAAGGCCGATACTTGGAGGGTGCTTAAAACAGGGCGTACGAAGCCCTGGAGTCGCTGCCATTTCTTGAAAAGACCAAAGGAATGGTGCGACATAGCATGGGAAAGGTGGTGTTAAAAATCACGATCAAGGGTGTTAGGGATTAAGAGGAGCCCAACGATAATGGAGGTGATGCAAATAAACTTGCATCAGAGTAAGGCGGCGACGGCATGCTTGATTAATTACATTATCAAGAATAACGTCTCAGTCATACTGATACAAGAGCCCTGGATCAGCAATAAGCGGATCCAAGTGGTCATAAGGTGTTCAACTCATTGTGGCCTGTGTTAGACCACAGGAAATCTGGGGAGATCATAAAACTAAAAAGATCATGACAAAGAACAGCTCTTGGAATACACTCTTGCCATTGTCTTCAAAGAAAGCATACTATGAGACTTGTTTTATCAAATACGAATATATGTATGTACTGCAATGAACTATGTACGAGTATATGTCTCAGTGTGCGTTGAAAATATCCTAAAAGAACTTTAGTGTTGAGGGAAGCTTAGAAACACACAAAGGGAAGAAAAGTGCAGGCGACAACGGGAACATTTCTACGTTACCAACTTAATATACCCTACTGGATAGGGTGTAACAACAGCTTCTAGTGTATATTTAAAATATCGCTTAGTAAATAAAATCACGGCTAAAACATAACCAGTATTTACTTTCAAAATTATTTGCACGGAAATAAAACGTAAAAATAATAAGGTTCTTAGATAGATAATCGCATCCCATGAGCTGGCTTATGAAATAGTTTAACCACAAGTTTTAATTAAGTAAATCACCATTTAATTTCGTCACTACTCGTCCTTTACAATTTATCTTTTTGCAGTTTGCACATGCCAAATTATAATTTTTACATTTATTGAATTTTTCACAATTAAACAAGTATTCATCCACACACAAGTTATCTTGTCCTTTATTGGATTTAACAAGTGAAGCATTCATTATGACTCTAACAGAATAATTGTCTAAAAGAAGAGAGTAATATAAAAAAAAAAATTATTTTCTCTGTACCTCATGCTAAAACAAGTGAGAAGATTGCGCGCGCTTTTTAATATTTTCCAAACCTTTTTTTTTTGTTATTAGGTATTTATTTATAGCAGAATTTTGTAAAAAAAATGTTGACCCTTCCAGAATTTTGACCCCAACCCGTATGTATTATATGCCGATTCATAGAAAGTATGTATTTTTTCATAAACTGTGTGTATAGATACGTACATACTCAAAAGTTTCGAATGTACTCGTAAGTATTCATACACTCATTGCGCTGGGATTTACTTTTATGATTCCATACTTAGTTACAATATATTTGCTATTGCTTGCAAACAATTCGTTCATCTGGATTGGATATTACAAACACTTACATTTTTGTTTCAGTAAAAGTCGGTCGCAGAAATTAAGTTGTTGTTTGTGAGACTATTTAGAGTGAATAACTAAGGTAAGTAAAGTATTCTGAAGAAGAATTGTGTGCATTGTTTATGCATATTATAACATTGTTTGCAGGTTTTTCCCAATATATTCTTTTAGGAGAACATCATCTAAAGGATAAAGTAATGAGGGAATTGCTGCAAAAATTACATCAACCTGACACTGAAAGTGGTAAATTTTTGCTTAAATAATATTTTCTTTTAATAAAACTCCCATCTACAAGTATCGTTCTTTTTTCTTTTGTAAACTAAAGGCAGTTCATTTCGGAGGTCGGGGAAGAATGGAGCGGGTCTCAGCACAAGTGCGTAACTATCGCAGAATTGGCTAGATACACTCTGTCCAAAGTATGGGTCTGAGTTCTACATGCACAATAGGAAGTTAAAGGCCGATACTTGGAGGGTGCTTAAAACAGGGCGTACGAAGCCCTGGAGTCGCTGCCATTTCTTGAAAAGACCAAAGGAATGGTGCGACATAGCATGGGAAAGGTGGTGTTAAAAATCACGATCAAGGGTGTTAGGGATTAAGAGGAGCCCAACGATAATGGAGGTGATGCAAATAAACTTGCATCAGAGTAAGGCGGCGACGGCATGCTTGATTAATTACATTATCAAGAATAACGTCTCAGTCATACTGATACCAGAGCCCTGGATCAGCAATAAGCGGATCCAAGTGGTCATAAGGTGTTCAACTCATTGTGGCCTGTGTTAGACCACAGGAAATCTGGGGAGATCATAAAACTAAAAAGATCATGACAAAGAACAGCTCTTGGAATACACTCTTGCCATTGTCTTCAAAGAAAGCATACTATGAGACTTGTTTTATCAAATACGAATATATGTATGTACTGCAATGAACTATGTACGAGTATATGTCTCAGTGTGCGTTGAAAATATCCTAAAAGAACTTTAGTGTTGTGGGAAGCTTAGAAACACACAAAGGGAAGAAAAGTGCAGGCGACAACGGGAACATTTCTACGTTACCAACTTAATATACCCTACTGGATAGGGTGTAACAACAGCTTCTAGTGTATATTTAAAATATCGCTTAGTAAATAAAATCACGGCTAAAACATAACCAGTATTTACTTTCAAAATTATTTGCACGGAAATAAAACGTAAAAATAATAAGGTTCTTAGATAGATAATCGCATCCCATGAGCTGGCTTATGAAATAGTTTAACCACAAGTATGTGCACTTACCGACTAAGTTAAGCCCTAGTAAAACACAGTATAATTTGATGATTAATTCCATGCTGCAGGCAGTACTAAGTATTAAGGATGTTAATCCTTTTCTTCATAAATTTAACAAATTTTAGTGGGTATGGTAACTAAAGCATATCGCATTGAAGCAATGTTGGCAAATTCTTCTGCTCTGGTTAACGTTAATTATCTCCTTCATCAAAAGGTTACACGGAAGGAGCAACTACTGATGTGCCTAAGAACGTAATGAGTACCATATTACGGAATTGTAACACATCCCTTTAATTCCGTCTTGCATACTAAAATCCTTAAACAATTCATGAAATTTTTATGCAAGTACTTCCTCCACAAAAGGAAGTTTCTACTGAATAATCTATGAGTTGAAGGAATACTTCCATCTCTCCCTTTATCATATGCATTTATGCCTGTTAATTGTGAAAGAATTGATTTATAATAGTAAGATGTATATTTCCTTTTATTTCGGGATCCAATTGATCAAAGGGTGAGATGAAAATTATTTTCCAAAAGCCATCTTTCTAATTGCCTCATTTATTAAGTGGTTCAGGACTGTCATTTGTCGTTTTCCTCAAAAGGAATAAGAAACGATAGAGACTTATTAAAGTGGTTATGTGTTCCACAGGATTCAGGACTAGATTTTATGATTGCTAGTTAAGATAAACTGCAAGGTATTTAAAAAGTTAATCAAATTCAAAAATTACAGCTAGAGTAAGTATGATGTACAAGTTGTATGGTTTTATGGTATCTCTAACCATGAAGTGGATGCATATCAAAGGTGTCACCTGTGAATGGTTTGAAGGATAAGTGGATCAGAGATTTTATGTATGTCAGCAAGCGTAAGGAATAAATCTGTGAATATAATTTTTGCAGACAAATGTTCTAGGAAAATTGAAAATAATTTCGACTGCCAGCTTTTACGACAGCATCTTATGTCACATTCCCTTAAAATGTGAATCCTTGAAACACGCTAATAGGATCAGTATTAGTTGGAATTATTTCAATTTGCGAATGTCATTACTGGAGATTGTTTGTGGTGTGTTATATAGATACATTTCAAATTAAATGAGACTACATAAAGGTTAAAGATTTAGGAAAAAAAAATCTTTTTTTAGAAACTTCTTCATAATTAATTTCGTAATTCTTCTTAAATGATTTTCAATAAAATTTAATTATCCTTTGACTGCAAAGATCCTTTAAGATATAATTAAAAACCAGTCTTATGGTACGGATGGATTCGCATCTTCTAAAAACAAAAGATGAATGTATCTGGTAGCGGTCCTTTCACTCCAAATGATCATCTAATACTCTAAACCGTTTATTAGCTCCTAGGGAGCTAATTGCCTTTATATACTTGTATAATTGTTACTTACGAGTACTTTACTTTTGTTCTATGCCTAAGCATTCTATCCCTTTAGTCTTAACCATAACAAATTGAGGTTGAAATATTGGACCGCGAAAACTCGTCCAATGGTGCTCCAACACTGGACCCTAGAAGTCTGGTCTGGCTCACCGACGGTTCGAAGATGGATTCTGGAGTTGGAGCTGGGGTTTTTGGACCCAACACAAAGATGTCGGTACCCATGGGTACGACTCCCACTGTGTTTCAGGCTGAATTCCATGCCATTGAGATTTGGGAGAGACACAATCTCCGCAAGGGGATCAAAGACGCTAGAATTCATATCTTCTCAGATAGCCAAGCAGCACTTATGGCACTGTCGTCCAACCCAATGGACTGCAGAACCGTGAAATGCTGCTACGATGCATTACAAGACCTTGCCAAATACAACAGGGTAAAACTCGGTTGGGTACCTGGACACCGAGGGATTGTGGGCAACGAATCTGCAGATGAGCTTGCTAGGGCTGGCTCAGAATCTGTGCTCATAGGTCCTGAACCTTATTGTGGCATCAATTGGGCGACAGCTACAACGCTGATTAACGAATGGGAAAACAAACTTCGTCTAGACCACTGGACTAGTGGGCCAGGTCTAAGACAATCCAAACGATTAATCAAGCCTTACTCCTTTAAGGAAATCCTTAGTTAACAAGCTATTAAGAAGCTTATGAGCTTTCTTTCTGACCATTGCGGCCTGAGATATCACCTTAACAAGATGAACCTGAAATGCCAAGAGAAGGACTGTCGGTTCTGTTTAGAGGAGGATGAAACTTCCGAACACATTCCTTGTGAATGCCCCTGGCACTACACTTGTTAAGGAAACGTATTCTCCACAAGGAGATACTTACTTCAGTGGAACTGAAAGGCTCCGCTACTATAGACATACTCACTTTCATAAGGGAGGTAGTACGTCTGTTAGATTAACTCCAACCTTCCGATATAATAGATCTTTCAGGTCGCAGTGTCGTTGCCACGCGGGCATGGGTTGTGGGTTGCACAAGAGGAAAAAAAAAAACCATAACAAATTATTTTTTATTTTTTCGATTTTCAATCCGTGTCTTCGTCGGCTAAGTATTAAAATATCAAAGCAAAGCTGTCGTAGTTTCGAAAGAAAAACTTAGAGAGCAATTTTTCGACTGTCGGGTCTAAGATTTTGCTAAGATTATATATGCCCCTATCCACATCATATGGATCGCTGTTGGGAGTAGGCCTATCGTCGAAATTATGTCTTGCTATATCTGTGCTTTTCTTGGATTTCTGTAGGTACTAATAATAATATACAACACTCATGAACTCACTCACTGCTGGGTCCCCGGACATAGTAATATAGAAGTGTCAGCATTAAACAAGGAATTCACCGATGCATCTGTAGCTATCCCTATTGCTGTACTGAAAATAGACATTAAAGCAAGAGAAAAGATCAGCACCTCCTGTGCAACCAGAGGCGACAGCCTCATATCTTGCTGCTTATGGCCAACTCTGAATGAAAAAATGACTAAAAGCCTTTTGTCAATGAACAAAGAAACAAGTCAATATCATGGTAGGTGTACTAACTAGGCATTGTCCGATAGGTACAATGACCTTCAAACTGCGAATCAACTTACCTGATTACTGCAGAAGCTGTCGTGATACAAACAAAAGAAAATTGAAACTATCAAACACTTAGTGTATTTTATTATTTCATTCATTAATTCTTTGTTCAGTGATCCGATAGAAATGCTTCGTCTATGACTCTCTCCTTATATACGGATATACTGTCGATGATAAAACGTAGTATCTTGCCGAGTTCTCACAACAAAAGTCGGTGCAAATGATGTGGTTAGAAAGGTCGATGTAATCAAAGACACACTACGGCTCCAGTGAGAGTTAGCGGCATTCGCATCATAGCCCACAACATGGATCCATTTATCCTGACGGATCACTTCCTTCATCTTTGCTGAGGGTAGCTCCTTTGACTTGTACGGAGGTACGCTGAAACCAGGCATAATAGTTTTTTGTCTTCTCTTTCGTAAGTACAATAATTACAGTTAAAACATTTCAAAACGCCCTTCCCCAACTCCGCCATTGGAACGCACTTTAGTTGGGCTCTTTTCCATACCTCCTCGGCTTCCGTAAGGAAAACACCTGAGAAATTCAACAAATGCTTTGTTCTCTTCGACATTTTTCCAATAATCTACAGTCCATATAGTTTACGAGACGATGCAAGGAGTTCGTCTTCTGGATCGCTTTGTGGTCATTGGGATGACGAAACACCAGCCTTCGCCTTTCCGTAGCGCCCAACTCATCGCTGTCATTAGATATGCTATTCTTGCTCTGAAACGTGAATGTCCCAGATAGTGTCATGCCCTCACCCATCTTTGCCTTACTAGAGGAGTGAGACGCCGTCACTGGACGACACTCTTATGGCAGTGTTCCTACTGGCAGCTTTTAGTTGTTTTTTTTGTGGCTGGTCTGTCTCATTAGCTATAATGCCAAATAATAAGAATCTATATTCAGGCTATGCCTTTAAGTTGTATGCATCGTGCACTATAACAATCAACTAACTTAAATTATATAAAATAAATTCTGCCCTATAAATTTCAGCATTAAACACTGGCCATTAAAAAAAATAATATTCTCAGAATTATCATAGCCTTTAAAAAGTGTTATAATTTGTATGTATGAAGCAGAATAAAACTAATATTACACTGAGGAACAATTTAACAAAAAATTTCTGTTGAGTTAAATTTTTCAGCTGTTTTACAGTTAAATAGGTACGCTGATTACAAAACTGTACCTAGTTTTCTCCTATCACGTCAAGTTTTTTCGCTACAGAGACGTTGTGTTCCGATTCATATATTTATAAATATCTATTATAGTGAATTAGTGAAGTGGAGTCCGAGTTCTCGTCGGCATACAGTGAGTAAGCAGAGTTAAGTTTTTACTTACATATCTACATACGTATACCCTTTCCTTTAGATCATTTTTGCCTCTACTATTTCGTGTTGCAAGTGTTTAAATAGCCTTGATTGATTTTGTTATATACGTGGCAGTTTTACCATTTCCAGTCAAAGAACAACCATCAGCGCATTTGTCAGGGAAGCGTATTTTGCATATTTTAAAATAAAAATTGGTGATCAAGATAAACGTTGGGCACCTCACAAGGTGTGCAAATAATGTGTTGAGAGTTTACGGATGTGGACAAAGGGAACGCGAAACTAATTGCAATTTGGTATACCTATGATTTGGCGAGAGCCCAAAGATCATTCAAGTGACTGTTACTTTTGTATAGTGAAAACGTCCGGATATAACAAGAAAAACAAATGTAAAATAGAGTATCCTAGTTTATCGTTAGCCACACGCCCAGTACCTCATTCAGCTGAAAACCCAGTGCCAGTTTTCAAAGAACTACCTTCTTTATTACAAGAATACGAGTATGGTGGTAATCGAAGTGATTCCAACGATGATGATTTTGAAATGGAAGATGGCTCCATTCGTAAGGGATTTGAGCAGAAAGAGTTAAATGATTTCGCCCGGGATTTGGGGCTTTCTAAAAAGGCTTCAGAGCTCTTAGCATCAAGAATTCACGAGAAAAACTTGCTTGAAAAAGGAGCTAAGGTATCCTACTTTTGATCAAGAGAAATTGCATTTCTGCAATACTTTCGAAGTGTGTTGACCGCAACCGCACCGCAGGGACATCGCTGCTGCACCGCAGGGACAACGCAGCCGCACCGCAGGGACACCGCATCCGCACCGCAGGGACACCGCCGACGCACCGAAGGGACACCGCAGCCGCACCGCAGGGACACCGCAGCCGCACCGCAGAGCCACCGCAGCTGTACCGCAGCCGCACCGCAGGGACACCGCAGATGCACCGTGGCCGCACCGCTGGGACAGGGCAGCTGCACCGCAGCCGCATCGCAGGGACACCGCAGCCGCACTGCAACCGCACCGCAGGGACACCCCAGCCGCACGGAAAGGACACCGCAGCTGCACCGTAGCCGCACCGCAGGGACACCGCAGCTGCACCACAACCGCACCGTAGGGACACCGCAGCCGCACCGCAGGGACACGGCAGCTGCACCACAGCCGCACCGCAGGGACACCGTAGCTGCACCACAGCCGCACCGCAGGGACACCGCAGCCGCACCGCAGGGACACCCCAGTTGCACCGCAGCCGCACCGCAGGGACACGGCAGCTGCAATACAGCCGCACAGCAGGGACACGGCAGCTGCACCGCAGCCGCACCGCAGGGACACCACAGCCGCACCGCACAGACACAGCAGCTGCACCGCAGCCACACCGCAGGGACACCGCAGCCGCACCGCAGGGACACCGCAGATGCACCGCAGCCGCACCGCAGGGACACTACAGCCGCACCGCAGGGACACCGCAGCTGCACCGCAACCGCACCGCAACCGCACCGCAGGGACACCGCAGCCGCACCGCAGGGACACCCCAGCTGCACCGAAAGGACACCGCAGCCACACCGCAGCCGCACCGCAGGGACACCACAGCTGCACCGCAGGGACATCGCAGCTGCACCGCAGCCGCACCGCAGGGACACCGCAGCCGCACTGCAGACACCGCAGCTGCACCGCACTGGCACCGCAGGAACACCGCAGCCGCACCGCAGATGCACCGTAGCTGCACCGCAGGGACACCGCAGCTGCACCGTAGCCGCAGCGCAGGGACAAAGCAGCCGCACCGCAGCTGCACCGCAACCGCACCGCAGGGACACCGCAGCCGTACCGCAGGGACACGGCAGCTGCACCACAGCCGCACCGCAGGGACACCGCATCCGCACCGCAGAGACACCGCAGCCGCACGTCAGACACCGCAGCTGCACCGCAGTCGCACCGCAGGGACACCGCAGCTGCACCGCAGCCGCACCGCAGGGACACCGCAGGGACACCGCAGCTGCACCGCAACCGCACCGCAACGACACCGCAGCTGCACCGCAGGGAAACCGCAGCAGCATGGCAGCCGCACTGCATGGACACCGCAGCCGCACCGCAGGGACACCGCAGCCGCACCGCAGAGACACCGCAGCTGCACCGCAGGGACACCGCGGCCGCACCGTAGGGACGCCGCAGCTGCACCGCAGCGACACCGCAGCGACACCGCAGCTGCACCGCAGGGACACCGCTGCTGCACCGCAGGGACACCGCAGCTGCACCGCAACCGCACCGCAGGGACACCGCAGCTGCACCGCAGCCGCACCGCAGGGACACCGCAGCTGCACCGCAACCGCACCGCAGGGACACCGCAGCTGCACCGCAACCGCACCGCAGAGACACCGCAGCTGCACCGCAGCCGCACCGCAGGTACACCGCAGCCGCACCGCAGGGACACCGCACCGCAGCTGCACCGTAACCGCACCGCAGGGACACCGCAGCCGCACCGCAGGGGCACCGCAGAGACACCGCAGCCGCACCGCAGGGACACCACAGCTGCACCGCAGCCGCACCGCAAAAACACCGCAGCTGCACCTCAGCCGCACCGCAGGGACACCGCAGCCGCACCGCAGGTACACCGCACCGCACCGCAGGGACACCGCACCGCAGCTGCACCTTAGCCGCACCGCAGGGACACTGCAGCTGCACCGCAACCGCACCGCAGGGACACCGCAGCCGCACCGCAGGGACACCCCAGCTGCACCGAAGGGACACCGCAGCCACACCGCAGCCACACCGCAGCCGCACCGCAGGGACACCGCAGTGACACCGCAGCCGCACCGGAAAACACCGCAGCCGCACCGCAGGGACACCGCAGATGCACCGTAGCCGCACCGCAGGGACACCGCAGATGCACCGTAGCCGCACCGCAGGGACACCGCAGCTGCACCACAGGGACGACTCAGCTGCATGGCAGCCGCACCGCAAGGACACCCCAGCTGCACCTAAGGGACACCGCAGCCACACCGCAGCCGCACCGCAGCCGCACCGCAGCGACACCACAGCCGCACGGCAGCCGCACCGCAGCCGCACGGCAGGGACACCGCAGCCGCACCGCAGAGACACCGCAGCTACACCGCAGCCGCACCGCAGAACACCGCAGCTGCACCGCAGCCGTACCGCAGTGACACCGCAGCTGCACCACAGTTACACCGCAGCTGCACCGCAGCCGCACCGCAGGGACACCGCAGCTGCACCACAGGGACACCGCAGCTGCACCGCAGCCGCACCGCAGGGACACTGCAGCCGCACCGCAGGGACACCGCAGGGACACCGCAGGGACACCGCAGGGACACCGCAGGGACACCGCAGCCGCACCGCAGAGACACCGCAGCTGCACCGCAGGGACACCGCGGCCGCACCGCAGCCGCACCGCAGCCGCACCGCAGGGACGCCGCAGCTGCACCGCAGCGACACCGCAGCTGCACCGCAGGGACACCGCAGCTGCACCGCAACCGCACCGCAGGGACACCGCAGCAGCATGGCAGCCACACCGCACGGACACCGCAGTCACACCGCAGGGACGCCGCAGTCACACCGCAGCTGCACCGCAACGGCACCGCAGCGACACCGCAGCCGCACCGCAGGGACACCGCAGGGACACCGCACGGACACCGCAGGGACACCGCAGGGACACCGCAGGGACACCGCAGGGACACCGCAGGGACACCGCAGGGACACCGCAGGGACACCGCAGCCGCACCGCGGGGACACCGCAGCCGCACCACAGGGACACTGCAGCCGCACCACAGGGACACCGCAGGGACACCGCAGCCGCACCGATGGGACCCCGCAGCCGCACCGCAGGGACACCGCAGCCGCACCGCAGGGACACCGCAGATGCACCGTAGCCGCATCGCAGGGACACCGCAGCCACACCGCAGGACCGTGGTCTGTGTTGACCTTAAAATGTTATGTTTCCTTCTTGGCCAGCAACGCGGCTATACCAAGTATCCCTGTTTTTTGTGTATGTGGGACAGCAGAGCTCGTGAAAAGCATTGGCTACAGTTGAATTGGCCGCCAAGATCTGAACTCAAACCTGGTGATCCAAGCGTTCTACATCAGCCGCTTGTTGGCAGAAAGAGTATTATATTTCCACCTCTGTATATAAAACTGGGCCTCATGAAGCAGTTTGTTAAAGCTTTGCCAACTGAAGGAGACTGTTCAAGTACCTCATTTCAGCATTTCCTCGCCTGTCTTTTGAAAAGATAAGGGCCGTCGTGTTTGACGGTCCACAGATTCGGAAGCTCATTAAAGATGAACATTTTATTGGGACAATGACAGAACTCCAAAAGAATAATGGGTTGGCATTCAAAAACGTTGTCAAAAACTTTCTTGGGAATTCGCGACCGGAGAACACAGAAATTGTCCAGCAACTTTTAGAGAGCTTCAAAATGCTTGGTTGCAACATGAGCATCAAGGTTCATTTTCTGCATAGCCATCTTGCTGACTTCCCGCAAAATCTAGGTGCAGTCAGTGATGAGCAAGGTGAGCTATTCCACCAAGATCTAAAGATCATGGAGGCACGATACCAAGGCAGATGGGATGTACATATGATGGCTGACTACTGTTGGATCATCAGGCGAGATTGTCCACAGAATGAACACTCCAGGAAAAGCTATCAACGAATATTTTTACCTTGATATGTATGTATGCCGTTTGGTTAAAGAAGTTTACTCCTTTTATGAATAAAATTATTTTCTTTGAACATTTTGTTTGGTAATTGTTTCCTTAATTTTTTATTGTATGCACATTTTGTATGTTATTTAGAACGAAAAGATGATATCCTGTAGCTTAAAAAGGTGACGTGATAGACAAAAACTGTTATCATTTTCGCATTCAGACGCCAAAAAAAAAGTCAAAAACAAGTGTCAGGTCTTAGTCAACGAAATGTGTGTTCCCCAGTGTTATTTTAGTACTATACTATAAAAAGCGCTTTTTGTACCGGGTCCGATAATTTGTAATTTTACCTTTAAAAAAAAATCCTCCTAGCTGCTTACAAAAATTTGTTTGAATAAATTAAAAAAGTTATGTCAATGGTAGCTTTAAAATTGCTCCTGTAGCAGAATAACTTAAAGAAATTCGACTAGGTATTGCAAATTCCGACTTATCCCAGAGATAGAGAACGATCTCTGGCGTCTCGGAAGAACCTTAAAAATGATCTCCTAAGAAAAGGAATAGAACAATCTACAACCCAGGATACAAGACTCTAAGGATTAGGTACAAGGAGAGCCAACCCCATTTATCTATATAGGAAAAGACAAAGAAGAAGAAGGATATCAAGGCTAGCTGAAATACTGTCTTGACCAAAAGGCACCCGCAAAAATATGTTTTTTTCAACAATTCATGGATAAAAGGAGAAGAAAAGTTTTATTCTTTAAATGACTTTCAGTTTTTTGTTTTTCCTTTTTTGGCTAGAATTACGGCTTGAACCCTTGTAGGCTTACTTAGGGGATAGCAGATGAGAGACGGTGGAAGAGTGATTTCTCAGGAGAGCACTTCTTGTTCCAGACGGCAGCGGATGAATTGCCTAAATGGAGTCACTGGTAACGTCTATAGTTCCAGTTAGTCTGAACTTAGTGAACACCTTGCGCGAGCTGCTTCGACATATTCGGATCACAGGTCGGTAACGAATTTCCAGGGTTAGTCAAGATCTTGGAATAGAGATGGTGGCAAAGGACCCCTTAAGAGGCCAACAGCCTACACTCCCGTAGTGGACTACTGGCACCAGTGTACGCGGCCCCTCGTCATGTTAGTATGACATGTACATAGAACTGCAGACCCAGACGAAGTGCCCTGACACCGATTTTATTCGATTTAGATTACATTAGTGATTACTTAATATATTGCCAGGTGGGTGTTGATAAGTTTCATGGTTTCACCAGAGATTATTAACACCTGACAACATTAAGTAAACCAACAACGATAAAGCCATAAAAGATGTGAGAAGGTGCGTTTATTTTACATGCACGAAATTCCTAAATTTTTTTCTACGTGCGTACCACCTAAAATCTGTTTAAATTTGGAAAGAAAATTCTTCGTAAAGCGCATCGCAATCATACCAACCAACACCATCATACTGGTAAATGCGAATCCTCTTCTGAAATTCAATAATCTTTTTGAGTATCTAATTAATACATGATCAAAGATTTTACATTTGAGGCTTAACATACTTCGACGTTATTTATCATACCTAAACGCAGGGGCTTTTTTTTAAAGATCTCGAGGATGATATTCATCGATTGTGACATGTGTCACCCTTAGGGCAGATAAAATCTTTGCAAATGCAAGGTGGACTTAGATATGCACGTAAGTGACATTTGTCACTAATCAGGTAACCATCCAGGGAACAGGTCTTGGAGAGCACTTATATTATACGCCATAAGAAGAGCAACCAAAAGTAATACCTGCGATACCTGAAGAGTTGCTTGAGGCTTATGGCATAATTGGGAAAAGAAATGCACCTTAATATAGTCTTTAAAGCCGTGGTTAGAGACAGAATGGACATATTGGTGGATATTTACAACAACTGACATCCCGAGGAAATGGATGAAGTAAAAGCTTATGTTACTAGTCGTGGAATTTCTACGTTAATGATGGTTATGAGATCAGGGACTATCTCAGACTTGCTCACATATACGTGCTCTTTCAGATAACCCCAAAAAAATGAGTCAATAGCCGTCAAACCTGATAAACGCGGTGGTCATTTAATTTCGTAACTTTTGGAGAGCGAACTGCAAAAATTAATTTAAGAACTGCTATTGTGGCTCTGGCAGAAGAAGCAGTGGTTTTATCCTGCTAAAATCATATGTGAACTTGTGTCAATACTTACTTACTTACTAAAGTGGCACTACAGTTCGGGGTGAATCTCTCCATTTAGCTCGGTCTTAAGCTAATTAAAATAAATAATTGCCTCTAGTTGCGCACTCGAAGTTGGTTGAAGTTCCCTTGAACTAGGGCGAGGCGGCCCTCTACTAAGTCGTCTCTCTGGGTTAGATTATTATCAATAGCAGGATGTAAAAAACCTTCAAACATGAACTGATACCGCTCTACAGTAACCATGATTGCACTTTCATCTTAATTTTCGGTTAAGTAAGGCCAAATAACCATCTCAGATGTACTGCCACACCATTTGTCAGACGCTCGCGAGAGGTGAGACCGTGAAAAACTTTTTGATGTTTTCTGGGATTCGAACTTGGAACCTCACGCGCAGTGATTCCACACACTAACCACTTACGTCACGGCGCCCACAAATAAAATAATTGATAGCTGACTTAAATAATAAAATTCTACTATTCTTGTTCTTTGTTCACTTGTGATTTTCTCCATTATTTGTTCTTCCAATGTTGCTCATACAATGTGGAGAATAAAATTCAAAAATAAATATGTAAATGAAAAAGTTATTAAATTAAGGATGTAATTCCATTGTAAATGCATTATAACAAATAAGTTTAAACAAAATGAATACATTCATACAAAAGTAATTTATGCATAAATTTATTTTATGTAGTATTTGTTAAATTCCTTTGAAAACCTATAAACACTTTTTTTGTGTGAACAAATGAAACGAAAATGAATTTATGTTTTTATTTCATCTTGATCGTTTTCTACTGTTCAATAACCTAATGCAAAGATTCAATATTAAAATTGAAAAAACAAAGAATAATTGAAATTCATTAATGATCAATCAAACCAGCCTCATCTAATATGCATCAAAGAACAATCTGTTTTAACGTGATAACAAGCTTTGAGTACCTAAATAATCTTAAAAACAAATTAAAATTCGAAACAACCCATAAATATTTGCATTCAAATTAGAAAACAAACCATTTTTAGATTTACTTTAATTACAGGACAAATTGTATTACGCTGATTAAAATTCTGAATACTTGACAATCTGCCAGAGTGAATTCAGGCAAAAGGATGAGATTTTTTTTTTAGAAATCTTGTTATTATCATTTACTCTCGCTCAATTCGTTAATCTTTTTACCTTAAATTCGGTGAATTTTTTTGGCGTTGATTCGATTCGAAGTTCCGAACAGTGTGGTAGAAAAAAATGTGTGTTATTAATTTCTGGAAAGTTGTTTATAATTTTGGGCGGTTTTTGAAATACTACTATCACAAGGTATTTTAAGTTTTGTAAGATTTATGTTTTGGTTGTACATATAAAGTGAATGGTGTTCACTTCGTGTCCTTTGAAAAATATTAACTACGTACCAGACGTCACCCGGTCATTCTGACATTTCTGGTAAGTGCAAAGTAAACGAATGGTCAAAGATGGCACCAAACAGGAGCTTTGGACTGCGAAACAGGGATCCATACCAATAGAAACAACAAGATACAAAATCTCTACATTAGCACTGCGATGAAGTACTGTTGAAATATGTAATCATGCAAGACATACGTGGGCCCAGCCGAATCGAGGCAAAACCAGAAGCCTTTTAAGAATTAGCATATAGGTACACTAATCGGGATATTTACAGACCCTGGTGCACTTCAGAAGTGCACTGAACGGGCACTCTGGAAATTACTTTTCTACATCACTTCTGATTTTTTCAATGTCACCTTCATTCCAATATTATCGCAGACGACTACAAATCTTTCGGATGTGCGCTAAGGCTGCACTATAACATCCGGTCTATATATTATATTAAGAAGAGAAGGGAAGGCAGAACAGTGAAAGATATTGATTAAATATCGTTTACCAAACCACATCTTCTGTGTTTGGAAAACGAACTCCAGATCTTTCCTCGAGGAATCCAATAAAACCATGTCTGAATTCATAAAACAGATTTAGGTAAATCAGGCATACTTTTAGGCCTTCCCAAGCTCCATTCTGAAAATGAATAACTGGTCGGTAGTGCTTCTGCGAGGAGGAGAACCAAACTGCTAATCCCCCTCACTAAGGGTTAGTAGCTCTCGAACGCGTTTCTAATACCTTAGCAAAGACTTTTTCAGGGAAACTTAAAACAGACACACATAACTGATGCAATCTATTTTATCCCTTTTTTAAAGAAAGGGTCAATCTCCCCAGTTTGGCAGGTATTGTACCGCATTTCTAGATCACTTTAATGACACATGAGAGCAATATACGAGTACACCAGAAGATTTGCCAGTGTTTAGCGATTTCATCGTCATGGCAGGTACTCGTAGGTAAGCAGAAGTGGTTGTGTCAGCCAACGATGCTGAAACATAATTAGCACAAAAGCACCGTTCTAGTACCACCACTCAAGTGAACTTAATGGATGTAAAAAAGGGCACTAACTAAAAGGGATAGGGAAAAGGAGTGGGGATTGTTCAAATCCACCCCGTTACATTGAGGAAACTGTTAATGTACCCAAGGCTTATCTCTGCAAACTCTGTTATGCTATCAAAAAAGAGTTTACCTAGAGTGCACTATCTGGCCCTACCCAGAGCCAGACACTTGCAAAGGAAGTGAAGAATTGTTTCTTTCTCGCTAGTATTATTGCAGCTGCGACAATGTGCATTAAACGTAATGCCTATTCTAGCCGCATGAACCCCGATGGGCTAGTGGCCAGTGCTAGTCACCAGAACTCTTGCAATATCCGCATGATTTCTGTTTAATAGTTCTTGTGTTCTATTCCAGTAGTATTTGGGCCACATCTCCCTAGATATAACGCAGTTCCGCAATATCAGCCTTAAATAGATAGTGCGCAAAGATTCTACCCTTAAGGGTCACCAACGAGACGTTCACCGCCTCTGCAAGGTAACTGTCAAGGGCAATTCACCACTTTTCTAGTTCATCAGCTTGCTCATTACCCTCAATAATGCTGTGACCCGGCAGCCAAAGGAGGCTGATCCTGAATCCAAGACCCAACGATGCCAGTACCTGTTTAGACTGTTCTACTAGCTTGGAGGTTGTGGTTACAGATACAATAGCCTTGAATATGACCATGACGACATTTCTGAAATTCACTCTTGGAATTATGTAGTCGGTTAGATTACCAGATCCCGTGTAGCAGATTCAGGATGCTGTTGTGACCAGAAGGATTTGTGAACCAGCATCCTGTTTCTCTTAGTCTAATCGCAATGCATGATGATAAATACATGATATGAAGATCGAGTGGTAAAAAGTGCAGTATTACGTTCAAGGCTTCTGTTGGAAATATTCTCATGGCCTCCGTTGTGCCTAAATCCGCAGCTCTTTTCACTTTGTCGATAAGTTTGACGTTGTATGCTTTCCTTAACGCTGGCCACCAGACTAGCGATCCAGAGAAAAGCATAAGACACACCACAGCCGTGTACATCCACAAGACCATCTTCGGGCGAAGTCCCCACTTCTTACAGAAGGTTTTGCGGCAAGCATAGAAAGCCACACAAGCTTTCTTTACCCGCTGCTCGATGTTAAGCTTCCAGCTTAGTTTTGGATCAGGTCTTTTTTTTTTTTAAACGTTATAAGCTGTGAACATTTCATCGCACTGCAACTAGTAAAAACTAACAATCAATTGTCTTCTAATTCAATAAATGTGACTACGAGTATGTTTAAATGTATACATAAAAATCCAAAAAAAAAATTGTGAATTTTAAGTTAGATATAGAGTATCCAGAAGGGTATATTTATCTGCATTGTTAGTTCTATAACTCGTGTGGTTTAATACGTTTTAGTCTGCGGGACTGGCCATTGATGTTACTTAGTTTTGCTACTCCCTGGTTGATGTGATGCCTCAGCTTTGTGAAGTGCATTCTCGCGTATTTGGATATTGTCTCCTCTACAGTATCTAGATTAAGGTCGCGATGTAAGTCCTTATTCCTCACATACCATAGGGCTCTGACAATCTCTCTTACGACTTTGTTTTGGTATCTTTGAATTATGTCAACATTTGTTTGGGCAGTACATCCCCATAATTGAATACCGTATGTCCATACTGGTTTTAATATCTGTTTGTATACACAAAGTTTATTATGTACTGATAGAGGCGATTTTCTACCAATGAGCCAGTTAAGTTTTCTTAATTTGATATTAAGCTTCTATTTTTCTTCTTTATATGTTCCTTCCATCTTAGTTTGGCATCTAAATTCATTCCTAGATATTTGGCTGTATTAGAGTAAGGAACTTGAACATTAGAAATAAATATTGGTATATGGTTAATTTTTTTATTTGTGAAATCAACGTGAACAGATTTTGAGCTGTTTAACTGTATTCGATTCCTTTTGGTCCAGTTGAGAACTTCGTATACGGCAGTTTGAAGAGATTCAGTTGATTCGCTCTCGTTTTTTGCAACTGTAAGTATAGCTGTATCATCAGCAAGCGTAACTATTGTGCAATTTGAAGGAGTTGGTAAGTCATAAGTAAATAAAAGGTATAACACTGGGCCTAGTATACTCCCTTGTGGAACCCCAACTCTTATTTCTTTTAGTTGAGGACCTACCTTGTTTAATTCTAAAATATCTGTTTGAAAGGTACGATTTTAGTACTTCTGTATATTCTTTGGGAAAAAGTAATTTCAGTTTTTGAAGAAGGCCTTTGTGCCAAACTTTATCAAAAGCCTTTGATACATCCAAAAACACAGCTGAGCATATCATTTTTTCCTCCAAAGCTTTCTCGATGACGTCGGTAACTCGGTGTACTTGTTCTATGGTAGAGTGTCTATCTCTGAAAGCATATTGATGTATTGGAATCATACTTCCGCCAGTTATAAAAGGGATTAATCTTTTCAGAAGAACTTTTTCTAATACTTTTGACAAAATGGGTAAAAGAGAGATGGGCCTGTAAGATGATGGTTCGTGAAGATCTTTTCCTGGTTTTGGGATCATAATGACATCTGCTACTTTCCAATGACGGGGAACATAATTCAAGTTAAAACATGCCTTTATTAATATTGCCAGTTTAAGCAAAGCTGTTGGTGGTAGCTTCTGTAGGGCTTCAGTAGTTATTAAATCGTAACCGTAACGTCCGTTCCCATTCTTCAGCTGCCTTGACGTGGCGGAACGGCTTAAGAGTCAATGACCCTAAGGGTCCGAAAGGACCCCAGGTGAGACATCGAACTAAAGGCTGAAGACGTCTTGACTGTGACGCAAAACCTGTTGAAGGTATGATGGAAGAAACTTGTACGGTATCTACTCCAGGTGGTACTCGTGAAAACGATAATCCACCCGTGGTCTTTTTGACTATGGCCGGGACGAGGATTCTGGAGGTCCCAACCACCATACTCTTACCCCCCGCCTCTGGCGTTGAATCAGAAGTAGTAGCGACGCTTGTTTCAGAAGACTCCTGCAGCTCTGTCTCTGACTCGATTGGTAGACTGGGCTGGAATGGAAAAGAAAGTGGCGGAAAGGCTTCGGCTGGAACGTCTAATCTCTGTCTCAATAGAAGGGTAGCTGGTCGAAGTTGTGTCGGTGACGGTTTGACTCGGGAAACCAATAAGGCTGAACGAGCTCCCGAAGCGGCGCACTCCGATGGGCTCCTGACTAAGAGTCAACTGAAAAGGAGAAGAAGGAAGGCGGCGATGGCGCGGTGCAAAGAGGCTGTGGAGTCAGCTGAAGGCGCAAGCGCCGAAAGCAGTCATCCTTCAGTAGCGACAGGAAAGAAGCCTAGGTCGGCAGAAAGTATTCCAACTGGAGCCGATCAATCCCTCAGACCTAACGCTGGCTCCTTTTCGGTCGGCTCGAACAGGTCCAATCTGATGGAGCAAGTTTCGCCTGCTCTTCTTAGTGGAACCGTGTGCGCATCTGATGCGCTCTCTTCTGCCGGGCACACTCTTACCGGTAGCGTTATCTGCGCACAAAATCTGGTGGATACTGGAACAAGCGCATATGTGGTTTTGGGGGTGTTCGTGGAGTAACGGTGCCATCCGACGAGCGATCTGAAAAACCGAGAGCTTGTCTAGTTGTGCCGAATTTCCTCTCAGTAACCAAGCTTGGACAATTTTGTGGACAGGACCTGGTTGCTGCAGCTGTAAGCTACGAAACGACCGGAAGTTGGAAAACCTTAGTCGTTGCGTCGACTTACTTCCCTTATGATTCGGTAATGCCTCCCCCACCGAAGGCAGTTGCCGAACTCATAAAGTACTGTGACACTCGGGAGATGGGACTAGTCATGTGTTGCGACGCGAATGCTCAGAATACAGTCTGGGGCAGCAGCAAATGTAACACACGAGGAAACCATCTCCTAGACTTTATACTATCGTCTGGCATGGTAATTAACAATATTGGCTCCCAGCCAACTTTTGTTACGGCAAGGAGGCAGGAGGTAATTGATTTGACTTTACCTAATAGGTATTTCAAGTCAATTACTAACTGGAGGGTACTGCCGGAGGTGTCCTTGTCAGACCATAGATACATCGTTTTCCAAATCGAATGCGAGGCCATAACTTTGCAGGAGAGGAGGAATCCGAGGAAAACCAACTGGGTGCGGTTTAGGGAAGAGCTAGACAGATCTGTCGAAACTCCAACTAAACTCAGAACGAAACGAAAGGTTGAGGATGCTGTTCAAAACCTGACTAGTGTCCTTACCAGCTGTTTTGAACTGACGTGCCCATTGACAAAAACCCCCTGCAGAACTCCGGTTCCCTGGTGGTGCCCGGAACTGCAGCGACTTAGGAAAGAATCCAGAAAACTTCTAAATAGGTCACTCAAGACAAATTTAGAAGGTGACTGGAATCTTTTTAGATCGAAGCAAAAAGACTACAAGAAGTTAATTCGGTTGTCGAAAAGTGCTTCTTATAGAGATTTTTGTGAAAAGATCGACACACTCGGTGAAACCAGCAGGTTGGTTAAGGTTCTCAAAAGGGGCAAGCCGACCAAACCGGAGTCACTGAGAAAATCTGATGGCAAGTTTACTGAGACGAAAGCGGAAACTTTTAGTCTTCTGCTGGAGACTCACTTTCCTGGCAATCGGATAATCACTAGGTCGCAGCTTGGCCCGCTTACCCAGGCTGAGCTTGATCTAAGTCAGAAAACTCGGCGCAGCTGGTATATTGCATCAGCCGTGGTAACAGATGAGGCCATCAAATATGCTGTGGCATCTTTTGATGGTTTCAAATCGCCTGGCACCGATGGAATATATCCAGCTATGCTGCAACAGGGTATAGATCAGCTATTGCCAACTCTGAAAAGAATTTTCACCGCTGGCTTGGCGCTGGCATATATTCCTACACCTTGGCGGACAGTCAGAGTAGCTTTCATACCGAAAATTGGTAAGGAAGACTATTCGCTCCCCAAGAGTTTCAGACCTATAAGTTCGACATCCTTCTTACTGAAAAGTATGGAGAGACTGGTAGAATTTCACGTGCGCAAAGTTGCTTTGAAACTGCATCCACTATCGGAGATGCAGCATGCCTATCAGCGTGGGAAATCCTGTGAGACCGCACTTCAAAATCTAGTGGCCAGAATTGAATGTGCGCTTGATAGGAGAGAATACGCGATGGGTATCTTCATCGACATTGAGGGTGCTTTTGACAATGCGACTTTTGACTGCATGTGCGACTCTGCCAGACAACACGGGGTAGATGAAACATTAGTGTTGTGGATTAAAGCAATGCTAATGAATAGAACTTTGGTAGTGGATGCGGATTGTGGCCAATATGTTATGACAGGGGTAAACAGGGGCTGTCCGCAAGGTGGCGTTCTGTCTCCATTGTTATGGTGCATGGTGGTCGACTCTCTGTTGAACACTCTAAATAGTTCTAACGTCTACGCTCAGGCATATGCGGATGATGTCGCCGTACTTTCTGTCGGGCCATGCCTGGCGACGGTCTGTGCTAACGCGCAGGCGGCTCTGAACATGATCGATGAATGGTGTACTAGGAGTGGGCTTTCGGTGAATCCTCTTAAAACTGAGGTTGTTCTTTTTACGAGAAGGAGGATTTTGACCGGTCTGACTCAGCCAGTACTAAAAGGCGTCACCATTCGCATTTCCAATGAAACCAAATATCTGGGAGTGATTTTAGATAAGAAACTTCATTGGTCCAAACACGTCGAGTCGAAAACATCCAAGGCGCTCTCAGTCTTCTGGCAGTGTAAGGGTGCTTTTGGCAAGACTTGGGGCTTATCACCGAATAAGGTTCTCTGGATCTACACGGCTATGATAAGACCATTCCTCGCATATGCGTCGGTTGTTTGGCGGAAGGGGCTCTCGCGTAAATATGTGGTTGCCTTTTGTGCGAAACTCCAAAGAACGGCTTGTCTCGGCTGCTCGGGAGCTTTCCCGAGTACGCCTGTCTCTACTCTAGACGCTTTGCTGAACTTACCTCCCCTTGATACTTATATCATGGGTTGCACTATCAAAACCATCCATCGTCTTAGGCGAGGCGGTTTTTGGTATACTCCACACTGGAACTTTGATGAACTTGCGCGACACTTATCTTACGACTCCTGTCTTATGGATATGCCGTCTGATGCAATGACACCAGAACTCCAGCTGATGCGCAAATTCAGAGTCGACTTTCCTTGTGTCCAGGACTGGCTTCGGTCAGAGTCTGAGCCGGGAATGGAATGTAGTCGTATTTTCACGGACGGTTCCAAAACCAGTCAAGGCTCTGGCGCTGCTGTCTTCGTGGAAGTCGACAACATTAGACTTCACTTCTCGTTAGGCAAATATGCGTCTGTTTTCCAAGCGGAAACTTATGCAATCCTAATGGCCATGAACTATGTTGTGAAGAACAGGTGGAAGGGACGTAGCATTTGTGTCTGTAGTGACAGTCAGGCTGCGCTTAAGGCCTTGCTTAACCCTTTAACCACTTCCAAAATAGTTCGTGGAACCAAAAACTCTTTGAACTCGGTCGCAAGGCTGAATTCTCTGTCTCTTATCTGGGTCCCAGGTCACACTGGGATCTTGGGGAACGAGATCTCCGATGAGATTGCTAGACAAGGCTCAGAGGAGGCTTTCTCAGGTCCCGAACCCGCGTTGGGTCTTCCAGCGTCTTCGGTTAGGGCTTCCATTGACGATTGGGTCTCTCACGAGCACAATTGTGTGTGGCATGACTCTCCAGGTTGCAGGTTGACTAAACGCATGCTCCCGGACGTCTGTAAGAAATCAGCGGCATTCTTGCTGTCTCTCAGCAGAAAAGACTGTAGACAACTTATCGGCGTCTTGACAGGCCACTTCGCTTTTGCCAAGCACCTTAACGTGTTAGGCTTAAGTGACACTACAATCTGCGACGCTTGTGGAGAGAGCGACGACACCGCGGAACATTATCTCTGTGAGTGTCCGGCCTTTGCTCGTATCAGGTGGCAGATCTTCGATGCTGATGTGGTGAGTGCTGGTACTGTAAGCTCCTCATCACTGAAGTGCTTGCTTTTCTTTCTTCGAAAGTCAAGGAAATTCCAGTAAAATGGGTAAATCAGGGTTTGCTCTCTGGCAGTACAATGGACCAGTTGTGTCTGAGTGCTCCAGTCGAGTGTTTCCTATCCCGGCAAAAAAAAAAAAAAAAATCGTAACCAGGTGATTTTTTTCGCTTCAAATTATTTTCAATGATTAGTTTGAGTTCATTAGGGGTCACAAAACGAATTTTTTCATTCGGTTGCTGCACTTCTGACCATATTTCATCTGTTTGTGATTCGTTGGGTTGAAAGATATTCATTGAATACTCAGCAAATACGTCGGCCTTTTTGGCTTTCGTTTTAGCCCAGGTGTTCCTTGATCTTAAAGGTGGTTTTTGTTATATAGGACGTTTTAGGTGTTTGGTAGACTTCGAAAGAGAGTATTCTGTTTGCTTATCGGCCGTTAGCTCACTTACAAGTCGGTGAAATTATTGGATTTTCAACTCCTTTAGCTGACCTCATTAGTTCAGTCAATCTATTGAGCTGTGACTTATAGAGCGGATATCTCGTTTGTTGCCATTTTTTTCTAATCTTTCTCTTTTCAGCTATCAGATTCATTATAAGTTTTGAGTATTTAACTTCAATTGGCTTTTGTTTGACAAGAGGGGTACTTTTCCAGGCTGCATTTTGTATTTGTTCAGTAAAGTTAAGTACCTCGCTCTCTAGTTCTTTTTTGCTAGTAATTAGCTTGTTAAATTTTAAGTTTTGATGCAGCAGAGCTTGAAAATGTTGCCAATCTGAATGTTTGTTGGTGAGATGTAGATTCGGATTTGCCATAATAACGCATTCGCTAAGAGTCAAATATATTAGGGAGTGATCAGAATTCGAATCTCTTCCCTCTTCTATTAAGAGAAAGTTTTTTGAAACTTGTTTTATTACCAAGAAGTCAATTAAGTCTGGGAGTTTATCTCTATTTGTGGGCCAAAATGTCGGCTTACCAGTAGAGATAAAATCACATCCCTCCTTTTGAATTGCTTTTAATACCTCACGTCCTTTTGTTGTGGTTAATCTGGAGCCCCAGTGTGTATGTTTCGCAATAAAATCGCCAGCCATTATAAAGCGATTTTTGTGCTTTAATATTAGATTTGTGTACTGTCCGCGGTAGATTTTATGCTTTGGTGGGCTGTAAACTGACGTAAGAGATAATTGTTAATGTTTGGGTATGACAGGTACCGTGGAGGCCTCCAGGTATTTTGGTTTTAGTGGTAAAGAGTATCAGTTAAGTTTTGCTTGGATTGACGCTGCGGTCACATTCAGTGGTCCATTTGCTGATCTGTACATCGTCATAGCGACTTCCTCTATCGCTGTAGAAATTTCGGCCCCGCTGACTATAATAGGGCTGTATTCCTCAGTGCCCTATTCAAGATTGAGTAACTCTACAAATTGCTTACTCCACCTTAGCAAAATTAACTGGACAGAAGTGCACCGTCTGTCTCTATGGTGGGTCTGCATATCTGTGGCCTCGTTCCGATTTCACGCCGAACTCCTTTCTGTGTTTTCACAGCTTATTTGCAAGTTCATTCCACCTCAATAACAGATCCAATAAAAAAGAAAAAAACAATCAAAAGAACGTGTGCGTTTCTAAACAATAAACAATTATGGATGAAGTATATGCCACACACCATTAAGTGTACAACAAAGAGAAAATACATCAACAAAATCGCCACATCATTCTTCCAAAATTTATCTTAATCGACAAAAAGTCCAAATACCAATATAGGCTCGTAAGTCCATTAATCGAAGGCACATGCATTCGATTCCTTTGGAAATAAAATAAATGTATCCTTTGATGAGTGACATCACAAAAGTATCCAGGAAATGACGGCAACTGGCAGAACTGCTTAGTTATAGAAAACCATTTTACTCCTTTTAACGTAACAAATCCTTAGACAATGGTGCGCAGTACCATAGAATTAGTACGGACCAGTAAAGTTAATCTTTCCTATTCATACGTTATTCTCAAATAATATATTATACGAGTATAGGTACTACAGCATCAAGACCATTAAACAAGCACTTAATATAACATGGATTTGGAGCTGGATTTTGTGAAGATTTTGTACCAATCACAGGCATTAAGATGGTTTAGGGTACAGAACAGTTTAGGGATATTGGAATTTTGAAAAAACAAAAAGAAAAAGCGGCCGAATAATATGTGAATACTGTTACGCGAGCGTACAACCGACACGGAAACATAAACAGCCGAGAAGCCCTGAGAAACATCTCGAAGCTGTCAACCAGAAGGTACAAGAACTTTCCAGATTCTTGGTAGATGGAATTCCAGCGGCGAATTGGAAATTTGGTTATTTATCTGGAAAGCCAGAGCCAAATGTATAAGGAGGTTGATAGAAGTCCAATTTTGAGTTCTGTTTTTGGTCAGCGATGACAGCGGCTATTAGAGACGTGCAGAGTTCAAGCCAATAAAAATTGTAGTAGATTTTTGTGTAATGAATTTAATTTAGTTAAAAACAATTTTAATAAAAGAAGTTAAAAAAACCTCTCGGGGACCAGAAAAATTCTGTTCTTTTCGTCTCCACCATCCGTCGTAACTTTGGCAGTCTTCGGCTTGATCGGCGATTTTTGTAACAATACTTATTGATTTATTACTGTTCATTATGGTGGAACGTTTTCAAAGATCTACTAACAGCTACAATATCATTGTGCTTCAAGGGCAAGTTGCTTGAATTGCAGGCATCTTCATCGGCATTGAAGGTACTTGCAACTACGCCGCCATTGACCGCATGTATGATTCTGCCAGACGACACGTTGCGTAGACAAAGCATAAGTGTTGTTATTGAAAGCCTTACTTTCTCTCGGATCACGCATAAAGACTGTCTGTTATTTCACTAATTTGTAATGCATTATTATTGTTCAATTCATTGATTCTTACTTTCTTACAAAAACGATTAAAACTTGCTCAATTAACTAATTTTAATTTTCTAAGCAAATCTTGACACTTATTCTATGTCTTTCGACCTACGCACTTCTTTTTTGTAGTAGCAAAGTGCTGTGTTTGTTTTTTTTTTTTTGTTTTTAGCCAAGTGCTGTGCTATAAATTTTTTTTTTTCTGTTTATATAAAGACTGTATTAACGTGTAGATTGCCCTAGACATGGTCAGTCAATGCAATGTTCTCATAACGCCGTCACTATCCGGATTCATTATGAAGGCAAATATCATATTTAAGAGTTACCCTGACCAAAAACATTTCTGCTTATCATCTTAGGCGAGGTGGCTTTTTTGTTAAACCAACCATCCCATCTGTCCTGCTTTTTGGGAAGATAGTCCACCTTTTCCAGGCGATTCTTTTCAGGCTTTCTTTTCGCTTTAAAACTTCCATTTATCTCCCAACCATCCTCCTTTCATATCAGAATCATATACAATTTCGAAGAGAGGTGTTTTTTTGGTGAGTAAAAATCTCACACTACCATAAGCACTCGCGGTCGGGCCTTATGGCGTCTTTAGAAGATTTTTCACCTGCTCTCGGCATAAAAATTTCGAATTAAGTGCCATGCAAACGCAGGTTGAACTCGGACCATTAAAGTGGATTTGCAAATGTCGTGCCTGGAGTTCTATCCGTTTATCAAATCCCAACTGGCTATGCTTTGTCAAATCACATCGAAATCAAAATTAAATGTCCGCGCCGACGAACGAATAGATGACGAAGATGTCTTTTATCCATTTCTTAAATTGATATTGACAATGTATTTCACGTTCAATTTTATGGCTAAAATTACATCTAAAAATACGTTTTTTTCGATAAATAATGAACTGAAATCGTCCTTCTTTCAAAAAAATAAACCTCCATTTTCGCGAATTTTGTTTCAAAAAAAAATTCTTTTTGACGAAAATGAGATGACAGGGTTAACTATGTATATCCCACACTAGAGTAGATATATTTATATGTCCCTGTGCAATACATGTTCAAAAATATACCGGCTGAAGCATGGGCAGCAGTACACAATGCGGCTCTCTACCTGTATAAGGAGAGAGTGCCCAAAATGAATAACTAAAATAAGTTTTTTTTATTAAACAATTATATGACTGCAAAATTAGGTTAGTTTAGGTAAGTGGGCTAGTGTGGGGGATAGAAAACCTCCGCACCACACTCAGGTCAATAGAGACCCATTGTAATACCCATGGGGGGAAAGGAGATAGATTAGAGAATCCCTTCCTCGTGAAAAAAGTATCATCTTTGTACATATCCTAAAGAAAGCATTTAGTACTTACTGTGCCTGAGATACAAACGATCCAGAGGATTTGATGAAGTTTGCGATGTCATTTATCGGTCTGTTGGACAACTCTTCTAAATCCTTAAAGAAGTGTTGTCCAAGGAACTTATTTCTCAAATGATAGAGGTCTGGACAGTAGCAGAGAAAGTGGGTGGTTTCCTCCTGAACCTCCTCGTCGCCGCAGCCTCTACAAAGGTTTCGTTCATCACAGGTAGTTTTTCATATGGTACCGCATGATATTATGCCCCGTAATGACTCCTAATTGAGTAGAGAAGGATATTCTATCACTCTGTGTGAGTCTATTGGTTCCTACTCTGTCGAATGCAGGCCATAGCTTCCTCGTGGTGACACAAGTATCTTAAGAGGTCCACCTGTTGTTTGCCTCCGTTAGGGCTTTGTTTCCTGCTTCTAGTTTGAGTGCAAAAGGCAGGATACCAAGGGATCGAATTGGTCCGAGCTTAGTGCTGAGCCTCCTCTAGCTAGTTCATCGGCTTTTTTATTCCTTGGTACGAGTATGCCTTCATGACCAGGGACCCAGCAGAGCTTTATCTCGTGCTGTGTTTCAAGAACTTTGAGCTCTTCTCTACAACACTTCACAAGCTTCGATTTTATTTCTATAGCAGATATTGCTTTTATCGCTGCCTGGCTGTCGATAAAAAGGGTGATATCCTCCCGTGGTATTGCCCTCATTGCAGTCTCACGGGTTGCTATTGTCACTGCTAAGACCTCTTGCTGGACAACGCTGCTGTAGTTCGGAAGCCGAGCTGACATGGAGAAACCAAGTGTTTCAGAGAAGATGCCTGCACCTACACCAATTTCCATTTTGAATCCATCGGTGTACACAGCTATGGACCGCTCGTTAGGCGTTCTGTTATTTTTCCAGTCTTCCCTGCTCAGATAGGTGCTTAAAAATGGTCTCGAGGTCTAGGTAAGGCGTTATGTAGTCTGTATTGGATACATTGCCTAGATATCTCTGCAGGATCGTGGTATGACCCATTGCATTTGGTCTCCAGCTATCTCTTTGGCTTAATCTTGCGGCACTAAGAGCCGCCGATACTTGTATAAAGATGTCTAGTGGAAGGCCTGTAGGTGTCGTTCTCATCGCACTGGTTGTGGCGATGCACGCTAGTGTTTGTACTTTTGCGATAGCAGTTAGGTTACTTATTTTGCTGGCTCCTTGCCACCATACAAGGCTGCCATATGTTAGTATTGGCCTTACTATAGCTGTATACATCCATAAGATTATTTTGGGGTTCGGTCCCCAAGACTTCCTGAATATTCTATTGCACGAATGAAAAGCTATCGTGGCTTTTTTGACTCTTTCGTTAATGTTTAGTTTCCAGTTCAGTTTCCTATCGAGCACCAGGCAGAGGTATCTCGTACTACTGGAGATACTCAGGGGAATATCCCTTACAGAAGGTGTTACGAATTGTGGAATTTTTCTTTTGTTAGTGAATAGTACTAACTCCGTTTTCTGAGGATTAACCGCTAATCCACATCTCTCCGTCCAGGAGTCAATGATTTTCAGCGCTCCTTCGATTTGTTCGCTCAGGTTCGGGAGAAATTTTCCTGTTGCTAGCAGCACAACGTCGTCCGCATAGGCTATGGCTTTGACGCCGCTGCTTCCGAGCTTAAGAAGGACTTCGTTCAGGACAACTACGCACAGCAGTGGGTATATAACCCCTCCTTAAGGGGTGCCTCTTGAGGCATAGACTTCAAGCTTTGTTCCTCCGAGTTCAACTTTAATATGTCTTTTCTCTAGCGTGTTGACGATCCATTTTATCACGGAGTTGCGAATATTGAGGTTCGTTAGACTTTTATGAACCGCGTCCGTTTTTATATTGTTAAAGGCTCCTTCAATATCTAGGAAAGCGGCTAGTATATATTCTTTGTCTTTCAATGATTTTTCTATTGAGCCGACAACACAGTGCAGCGCTGTCTCTACGCTTTTTCATTTCATATAGGAGTGCTGCGCTGGGGATATGTCACCTGGGCGTAGTTTACTATGGATGTATATGTCAGATAGTCTTTCAAATGTCTTTAGAACAAATAAGGTAAGGCTTATTGGCCTAAAGTCTTTCGCAGTAGGGTGGCTTTCCCTTTCCGGCCTTAGGTACGAAGACCACTTTAACATTTTCCATGCTCTAGGTATATACCCCCAATTGAGGCTGTTGAGGTATAGTTCTTTAAGTACCGGGATGATTGTGGTTACTGTTTTCTGTAACATGATCGGGATAATCCCGTCGGGTCCTGGGGATTTAAAGGGAGAGAATGATCCGATTATTTCTTCTGTAATAAGATCCGTCGGAGTTTCCGTTACAAAACTACTGGTGGGGAGCTAAGTGATTCTGACAGAAGTCAGTCTACCTTCTGCGAGTTCCTTGAGAGATCCAAGAGTTTTTGATTCTCTGGATAAGATTTTCCTCAGTCTCAAAGATTCTGTTGTACCCTTGATTTTATTACAGAAGTGCTGCCAAGAGTGGCGTTTGGCCTTCTGTGTCTCATTTTTAAAAATTGTCTGACTGGACTTATATTGTTCCCAGTCCACTTCTAGCTTTGTTCTTTTGGCTACATTGAGAAAGTGTCTGGTTACTCTCATAATGTTAGCTAGTTCAGTCGACCACCATGGTGGTGATTTTTTATCTTTTCTTTTGGTTTCTGGACATGCTTTAACATAGGCTTCATTAAGGAAGGATGCAACATCATCAGCCTTGCGGTCGATGTCCGCAGGTCTTAGCCAGTTACTATCCTACAAGGACTGCAAAGTTAACATAATTGTTTATCATTATGTAAATCTTTTCAGTGATGAAAGGTAGTAGAGAAATAGAAAATAAGCGATAAAACATACAGTTGCTGTGAATTGCAAGATCTAAGGTGCACTTGTAGCGCATTTAATCTCATAAGACCTAGTGTACTACGGAAAGTACAATATAAATATTCCATTCAAGTCGGACATTTTTTTGCAACAACTCAATTCAGTTCCCGTGTACCACATACAGTACACAATACATATTTACAGAGGTTTGGATTGGTGACTAGCGCATTAGAATAATATAATCGATTATAATCGATTCTTCCAATAGCTCAAGGTATCTCGAGACTTCATACCAATTCATTCCAATAATTTACTATATCTGCACACTTTTGTCGAAGCACCTAGAACCAAGAACAAACGCAAAGAGTAAACACAAAACAAAAACTCGTGTCTTATCTCTCATGTCTCATGTCTCAACTCTGAATTCGTGTAAATACAGGGTAGCATTATATAATCGAATAATCATTTGAGATATGAGTGCTATAAGCATATGAGAACACACTCCCCTAGAATCGGGATATAAGATGTGTATCCGAGTAAAATAGTACTCGATTCATTTTAAAGGTGGGTAATAGAAATTAGAGTATTACCATATTTTACCCGGATACACATCTCACATCTCGAATCGTTGTATGAGTGGAATCGAGATGTGGAGTTTGTGTATTCAACCACTTGGGGAGTGTGTACTCATATGCATATAGCACTGATATCTCGATATCTCGAATGATTATTCAATTATACGGATCACTCGAGTACTTATGTCTCGATTCTTTAAATCATTCGATTATGCCCATCACTAGTCTGAATGCTTTATATATGTAGTTAAAAAAGATTTGGTATTTTTAGGCGTACCACTAAACCATCCAATATTTGACAGCACAAGCTACTATTTTCTGCCAAAAGTTGTCGAAAGTGCGGGAAAATGACTGCGAACAATGGACGAGGTAAGAATGCAAAAATGTATTTTATGAAATATCAATGTTTTTAATTAAAGCTTGTAAGTTTTATGCAGTTTGTGCTATTTATAAATTAAATTGCTTATATATATCATCATATTATAAAAGTTAATGGATGTAATATTGCTCTAAACTAAAATTAGGAAGTTCATTCTACACAGAGACGTGTTGTATTCACTTGCATATGTTTTGTACTATCAGAAGTACATTCGCTTTTGATGCAGTGATTTTTGTTGGGTTCTTTGCACTTTCTAGCACCTTAGAGCTACCCTTAGTGCTATCAATTGATGTCGCTGATTACCCAAGGGTTTTCTTGCAAAATATTATTATTATTGGACATCCTAAATGCATCGGTCAGCCTGGATCAATTTTGAGAGAGCTTGGTTAATCCGTTATAAGGAAGGCCGGTCTTAGTGTTTAAATTTAATTATCGGTCTCTGTGTTCATAAAATTTGGGTAGTGACCGAAAGAATAAAATCGCGGATACAAGCTGCCAAAATGAGGTTCCTTCGCGGCGTTGCTGGGATAACTCTTTATTTTATAAATTTCTTTTAGATTTACAGCATTTACAAAGTCTATAATGTCGGCGCCGTGGCGTAAGTGGTTAGTGTGTCGGATCACTACGCATGAGGTTCCAAGTTCGAATCCCAGAAAATACCAAAAAGTTTTTTCACGGTCCCACCTCTCGCGAGCGTCTGACAAACATCCGAGAGTAGTGTTGTCACGAAAAAGCTTCTCAAATCACCGTTCGGATTCGGCATTAAACTGTAGGTCCCTTCCATTTGTGTGAAAAAATATAACGCACACAACATGAGTTGTTGCGAGAAGCTAGGCCCTGGCACTTTAAAAAGCCGTTTCGCCAAATATTTGTATTTGAAAAGTCTATAAATTGAAAATTGCCATAGGTCGTCTGCCAGATTGACGTTAAAGAAGGTTACTAAATTAAGTTCAATTAAATTAATTAAATATAATCTAACAACTAATTAAAAGGGCTCGGCTATAATCATTTGACGATATCTCATGTCTTTGATGAAGTTGTAAAGATTTGTCCAATTGTTAAAGTCATTTAAATTGTTGTAGCGATTTTGGAGTGTCATCAAGTTTATGCCTAGATGGAAGCAGCGTATTTCTTTTAAATGCAGGACATTTCGCTATACCATAAGGTGAACGGCATCTTCTCAAGTTTTTAAACTGCACATAGAGCAAAATATGGGAAGATCATTTCTGTGCGGCATGTAGTTTAGTTCCAGTAGTTCTCCACGAAAATCGTCTACTGCGTCCTTGAGGTTCTGCATATCTATTTACCAGACATACATTGCATCAAAGAATTGTACATACACCAATTGATTGACCAATGAAACCGTATTTTTTTCCTAAGGTATAATGAAAAATAAAAAATTAAATACCAAGTACTTTTCGGTGTCATGTGTACATCAAGGCAAAAAAAAAATAAATTCGAAAAGGAGTATCTTTGACGAACACATCCAAAAGATATGTTGCACCCTAAAATGCGACTCAAAAAATTGCACATACAGCCTGTTTCTTTCGTTAAATCTTCGACTGCCGGTTAATCTTTTTATGGCTACGTGCAGTTAATAGAAGTTTGATGTATTACGTAGTAAATAGTCACATTTAATAGTCTTTTTGTTTATCTGTTGAAACATAATTTTAGAAAACAGAAAAAAATGGCAATTAAACACAAAAACGTGCCTGTAGATGTAAAAAAACTAATTGTGAAGTTGAAAGATGGAAGAACAAGTTACACAGACATTAGTAAGATAATTGATAGACCCCGTCCTACAATCACATCCGTCGTAAAAAATTTTGAAAAAAATCATTCGTATGAAATTGCTCCAGGAAGAGGTAGAAAAAAAGAAGTCTTAAGCGAGATGAACGAGTTATTGAGAGAATGGTTAAGACTGATCCGAAAATTGGGGCACTTAAAATAGCTACAAACCTCGAAGAATCTGGAGGACCAGCAGTAAATCATCAAACCAAAGGTTACAAAGGCTGTGCAGCTCGTAGAAAACCTTTCATATAAAAAAAAAATGCATTAAAACGCTTAAAGTATGCCAAAGAGTATGTTAACAAACCAGATGAGTTTTGGAATCAAGTCATATTTGTCGACGAAAGTAAATATAATGGCGCAAAATTATAGTCGCAAAAAGTACACTTTAAAAGGATTTTAGCACGTAACAAAGTGAATATTAGTGTTTTCCTATTTATAGTCGATATAAAACCAACTTTATAGTTATCACCTCGCGCTAACTTTAAAACCACCAAAAGCACCTTTTACTTTTAGAGTGGGCTTTTAACCATCTGCCATCCGCCATTCTTTTTCACTTTTTCAAATTCAAATATCAGCCAACCAACGGCTGAAATTCATATACGACATTGTTCCCTAAACTGTGTTTTTGTTCTCAAACTTTAAATGTTTGGGCTTGGGTCGATACTAGTTGTGGGTAGGTTAACAACTGTTTATAATTCAATTCAAAGTTAAGTACCGGCTTTAAAGTTAAAGAGATGATAGTTAGTGGCTACTAACATTCTATAAAATCAAATGACTATAATTTTGCGCCCTTATTTTTAAAAATTAGCCGTTATATTTGGCCAATTACTTTTTGATGCAGTGTATATCAAAATAAAACTGACAGTTGCCGCCATTTGCAAAAGTTATAGCATCTTTCGATAGGGTAATACATTTTCGCTAACTTTGTATTAAAGTGTACACTTATCATGAAAACAAAACAAATTAATTTTTAATGAGCAGCGCGCAACGCCCTGCATCATCATATTCTGGAATTTAAATTTGTTTCGTATTAAATTGATAACTTTGCATTTATTGCCATCAATGCGAATTTAAATCGAAATGTTTGTCGATTAGGGGTGTCGGACCCGCTCCGTACGGAGTTTATTTGCTGCAAACATTATCTGACCTCAATTAAGGTTTAATGATCGGTAAAAGATATGGAAGAGCAAGTTGTTTTTGCTCGTTAATGCCTCGAATGCTGCGCTCTAATATCCTTAGAGATAATATCTTATTCCTCATTTTTATAGTAGATCCCATACTGAGTTACGTTTTAACACTTTACGACCTTTAGCATGTCAATTTATGCGCCTTCTTTTTCAAATTACACTCGAAGCTGGATTTACGACTTCGTCGCGATGTAAGGTCCTTTGGGCGAATGTCATTTGATGCCGAATGTGAGAGTTTTTGTGACACTTTTTTTGTTTTTATTATTGTTGTCCTTGCTTTCCTACGCATAGTCGTTTGGCTGTAGGAATACGTTTTAGAACGGACTGCTCTTGAAATTAGAATTTTGACAAATATTCAGAAAACACGTTTCGTTTTTACAGCGCACACGGTACATTTCGTTCACGGTTTTTACTACGTCGTAGTCGTCTCGGGGAAATTACTTTGAATTAGCGATAGTAATGGTGAATGTGTATTATTCATTTAACCCTTTTTATAGATTTTTGTTCTTTTTATAACAGCGAATGGTGTTCTGAAATGCGCTATTGTGTTGTTGGTCGTAACTAAGTAATTTGGATTAAAAGTACTTTTGAGTGCAGCAGAGTAGGTATGCGTTGGGACTCATATTGATTCATTTTAAAAATACAATTTTAGCCATATTACTAGTTAAGTGGCTACGAATAAATATTTCGCTTCGTAGCTTGAAGTAATAACAGGAAAATAAAATTGATAACATTCAGTAATTAATTACACTGTTGCTACTCAATTCGTAAGAACCCTTTACACTTAAACCTGAAGTGATAAAATTTGTTACAGGAATGAAGATTCGTAAGACTTAGTTTGGGAGGCAATATAAAACGTAGACTATAAAATCAGAATGACAGTTAAAGTGAAAGTGAGAAAAGCTAAAAATCACTATTAGAATGATTGTTCCGGAGCTGACGCCTTAATGTCTACATATTTGTGCCCACAAAACAAAAAAACCTATGTCGATTTTCACAGATTCTCCGAAAACGAGTTTGAAGTTTTCGTTTTTCCCGAAAACGTATGGGATTTTGGCGCTAGTTCAAAGTTCAGTTTTGTTTCTTTGCCCATAACTCGCTAACGATAAGAGATAAAAAAATAAGAAATTGGTAGCATAAAATTCGAACAGTAGACTATCTTCTAGCATCCTTTACTCAATTTTGTTTTAACTCGGCTTAAGTTGTTTTGTCTTGTGGCCACAGATATGTATATTGGCCATATTCAAAACGCAGCGTCTATCATATGATACCATATAGCGACAGAAAACCTCATGATATCTTATGTACGAGTATGTAGCTGCAGTTCCCGTAAGTATAAAAAGGAGTGTAAAGGGGAATACAAAATCAACGGATGCCAGATCAGCATTGCCAAGCGCTCAAAATATTTCTCCGCCGCCTAATCTTAAAAACCCCAGGTTTGGCTTTTTTAAACTTCGCGTTCAACATCATACCTAGATATTTCGCCTCGTTGTATACGGTATTAGTGCGAAGTTGACGAAAATGGGTATATTGTTAACGTTTTCCTAAGTGACGTTGACATGCGTTGTTTTCATCTCGTTGAGAACGGTACGCCAAATCTTTGGCCACTCGCAACCTCTTTGGAGCTTCTCAGTTGCTCAATTGTACTATACGTTGCCAATGCAGCCGTTTCGTCCGTGGATCTGGCAACAATGGTGCCTTCTTCTTGAGGTATGTGTCGAGTGTAGGACAGGAACCCCAGCAGCGGTTTCCTTAAATTCAGAATATTCACTTCCGTGTTTGCTACGGAATAGTCTGTCCCCAAGGCAGGCTTCTAGACGTTTGCATAACTGTCCTAGAAGAACGTGTCTTAGCTTATACTTCAAGCCTTCATGCAATATCTTATCGAAGGCTTGAGAGACATTAAGAAAAGCACTAGAGCATATCATTCTCCCTTTTAAGGCTTCCTCCCTGGGGCCGCGCTTAGGCTACCAGGGGGGTTAGCAAGGTGGCAGATAGCTGAACGACCTTCAGAAATGTAGGCTAGCTACGAATAACCAATAAGCAGTCCCCGACCACGAGCGGCAGAATGGAGGGTGTGAGGGAAAAAATCACATGAGCCCTGTGAAGTATCTGTGACAGAGCGAGTAGACGCCGCTCTTAAATAAGTGTCCTATCCCGAAGGCAAGGTGTGACGCGACCCGAGCTGAGGCCTGAATGGTGCTGGGGATGCAAAATCAATACAGCATCTCTAACGGAGCCCTCCAGATACCTGGTCACCTCTGGTTGAAATAAAGCCTTACCACGCTACAGGGGGCTATGGCGTGGTCGATATCAATTCCCCCTTACTCGTGGGATACAAAATGAACAAACTTAAACAATTCAAAATAAACCAAATAAAAATAACAAAAGAAACTGAAAAAAAAACAAAAAAATGGGGAGCCAAAAACCCCAACCATAGAAGACCCATTTCGAAGGGGAGCACTATTGGCTCGATCGCCAGTTGATACTCCGCTTGAAAAGGAACAGGCGGCGATAATATCGCCCCAAATCGTACGCGTGGACACTGCTACCATAGCTTTAGCTGAGGTTCAAAACAACCCACGCTCCAACGAAGAGATAGGCAAGTGTGATACGATGACTGTACTGGGTAAAAAAATAGCCGAACTTCCTGAATTCATCAAGGATAAGAACAACGTGCATCACGAGATTCGTAAACTGGTGAGTTCTATTCGTACCACGTATGAAAAGGCATTGGACCCTGAAAACAAAAAGAACATTTACACGTTGAAAGGCAGGATAAGACTACACAAACCATACAGTCAAAACCGTTAAACTACCGAGCAGCAGTCCTGAAGACTACTGAGGCGTCAAAGCCTGCGGTAGATAGCTGTGAGATACCACCACAAACGCCCAAACGCAGGCGGGAAAGAAAAATTACGAGCCAGCAGATCCCAGCCGCGAAGAAAAAAAAGGCCGTGGTCCCGATAGGAAAAGAAAAAGCCGTCCAGGTGGCAACCCATAACACGAAAGCCGAAAAGTGGGAAAAGCCAAGTGGAAGTACCAAAAAAAGGCTGAAAGCGCGCCCAGATGCTTTAGTGATTAAAGCTAAGGATGGTCTCTCTTATGCAGAAATGCTGCACAAGGTAAAGGACAACCCTGAATTGAGAGAGCTCGGTCAACCAAATTAGGAGGACGGGCAAAGGAGACCTACTCTTAAAACTAAGGAGCCTCCCAACAATGGAAACGACCAAGCTTCATGCATCCGTGGAAAAGGCCTTGGGAACAGAAGCGAAAGTGAAAACCCTAACGCACGAGGTACTCATAGAAGTCAAAGATCTGGACGGAATCACAACGAAGGAGGAGATCTGCAAAGCCCTATCCAAGCAATTAGATGGATCCAAAGAGTACCATGTCGGAACAAGTGCCATAAAGTCTCTGCGAAAAGCTTGCTTAGGAACACAGATAGCGACAGTGAGCCTGCCAGCGGAAGTGGCTGAGAGACTGATGACTGCCAGCAAAGTGCGCATTGGCTGGGTGGTCTGCCGAATACGTGAAAAAATCACTCCAACAAAATGCTACAAATGTATGGACTTCGGACATACTGCCAGAGCATGCAAAAGTGCGGTGGATTATTCTGACCGGTGTATTAGATGTGGTGCGAGTGGACACACCGCAAAATCTTGTGCCCTAGAGCCAAAATGCCTGCTGTGTTGTGACAAAAAGGACACAAATAGCAACCATGTCACAAGAAGCGGCAAATGCCCAGCCTTCCAAAAAGCCTTGAGAGACCTGAAACACCTTATATGAAGATAAAACAGCTCAACCTCAATCACTGCGAAGCTGCGAACGATCTCCTCATACAATCTGTGCGCGAACAAAAAGTAGACGTCGTAATCCTTAGTGAGCCCTACAAAGAATTCGATGCAAACGCGTGGATAACGGACACTACGCGAAAAGCGGCCATATAGACCTGTGGGAAAACCGCCTTCCAAGAGAGAATGCCAATATCAGGAGATGGTTTTATATGGGCAAAAATCGACGGAATATATATTTATAGCTGCTATGCACCACCAAGCCTCCCGATGGCAGAGTTCGAAGAGCTGCTGGACAAACTCGTAAACGATGCTCGAAAGCCGGCGATCATTGCTGGCGACTTTAATGCATGGGCCGCTGAATGGGGATGCAAAGAAACGAACAGACGAGGAAGATCCCTACTGGAGGCTTTTACAGCCCTAGACGTGGTACTAGTAAACAGCGGAAATAAACCCACGTTTAGCAGAGGAAGCAGCGCTTCTATTGTAGACATCACATACGTAAGTAGCTCCTTGATAGGAAGAACAAAGTGGGAAGCCAGTGACCTCTATACTCATAGCCACCACCAGGCGATAATATGTGAAGTACTGCCGGAAGCAAGAAGACAAACACCGCTAGCCAGGCTACCCCAGAAAAAAGGCTGGAAATCAGACTCTTTCGACGTGGAAGCATTCACATGTATCTTCAACAGAAACGCAGTACTGACGGGTCGTGCGGGCAGTAAAGCAATGCAGGCCATAAATGAGGTTACACGGGCATGTGACGCCACAATGAGGAGAAGAAAGGCTATGGAACATCGTCTCCAGTTTACTGGTGGAATGAAGAAATCGCGCATCTACGTACCAAGTGTCATCGAGCGAGAAGGGCGTATACGCGATCTAGAGCGAGGGCCGTCTCCAGTGAACTGCAAGAAGACTACAGGGTGGCTCGAAAGGAACTAAAAACGGCTATACTAAAGAGCAAACGGAAGTGTTTCGCCGAGCTGTGTGATGAAGCTGACGAAAATCCTTGGGGCAAAGCCTACCAAATCGTCATGAAAAAATTGAAAAGGTGCCAGCCACAGATTTCCACCTGCCCAGAGTTCTTACACAACACCGTGGTCGGACTATTTCCTCGTCAACAAGAGAACGCATTCTCGGATGATCCAATAGTAGAGGCACCAACAATCCGAGAGGTAACCAAAGAAGAAATAATCGAGATTTGAAATAAAATTGGAGATAAGAAAGCACCTGGACCAGATGGTATCCCAAATATAGCACTCAAGACAGCTATAAAAGTAAGCCCAGAAATGTTTACTAACGTTTACAACTCGTGCCTGAAGGAAGGAGTCTTCCCGGATCAGTGGAAACGACAAAACCTAGTACTTCTTCCCAAAGGTAAGAAACCACCAAATGAACCATCATCATACCGCCCGCTCTGTATGTTAGATACGGCTGGCAAAATATTGGAGCGAATCATCTGTAACAGGGTAGAGGCAGCAATTCAAGAATCTGGAGGTCTTTCAGAACACCAATACGGTTTTCGAAAAGCGCGCTCAACAACAGATGCAATCAATGTGGTAGTTAAAACGGCACATGAGGCTATACAGGGAAGAAGATGGAGAGGCGGTTCCAAAAAGTACTGCTTGGTTATAACTCTCGACATAAAAAACGCCTTCAATACGGCAAATTGGAGTCACATCTTACAAGCGCTCAGAAGGATGAGAGTTCCACAATACCTCATAGATTGGAGGAGGTGGAACAGATAAGCAATGCGACAATAAGGATAATACGAAAATGGCTCACCTCAGTTGGTCTAACACTGGCGGAGCATAAAACTGAAGCAGTCCTGATAAGTAGTAGACAGAAGGTAGAAACTCTCACCATTATAGTCGGCGGCCATGAAATCACATCTAAACGGCATATAAAATACCTAGGTATCATGATAGATACGAGACTTTCATTTAGAGATCACCTTAAGTATGTAGGCCGAAAAGGTGCAATAGCAAGTGCTGCACTCTCATGCCCAACATAGGAGGACCAAGACATGGCCGTAGGTTACTGCTGGCTAGAGTGGTTATGTCTATAATCCTATACGCCGCACCAATTTGGGCCGGGGCCATGGCAATTAAAACATACAGATCACATATCACATCTGTGTATCGAATATGTGCATTAAGAGCTAGCTGCGCATTTCGCACTACTTCTAGCGATGCAGCTTGCGTGGTAGCGAGAATGCTCCCAATAGATATCCTGGCAGTAGAACAACAACGTCAGTACTGCGCAAGAAGAGAAAGAAACGAGGCCAGCGAAAACCGACTCTATAGAGCAGAAAGCCTAAGAGAATGGCAAGAACGCTGGAATACTTCTGAGAAAGGCAGGTGGACCCATAGGCTCATACACCAAATCCAGCCATGGTTCGACAGGCAACATGGAGAACTTGAGTTCTACTTAACGCAGTTCCTAACGGGCCATGGATGCTTTCGTTCGTACTTACATAAGTATAAACACGACAATAGCCCTTACTGTCCGCATTGCGCTGACTGCGTAGAAAACGCAGAATATATATTATTTGAATGCCCAAGATTCCTCGACGTAAGGAATGCACTAAGGAGTGAACTCGGCCACCCACTGACGCCAGAAAACATCGTTGGCGAAATGCTCAAAAGCCAGGAGGCATGGGACGCAGTCGCTGGGAGCACAATGCGCATAATGAAGATTCTAAGAACCCTAGAAAGAGAAAGGAAAGAATCAGACCGGCGAAATACAATAAATGCTGAGCAGGAAAATGCAAACATGCACTAGTCGAATACATCAGACTAAAACCCCCCCGCGATGAAATGCTTGACGGCAGTACCGCGTGGAATGGGGCGGTCGTGGGAGGGGGGTTTAGTGGGTAAGAGTCCCACACTGTTACTCAGGACGTACTGAGTTTCGTCTTTTGAAGATTACCCCTCCCAATCAAAAAAAAAGGGCTTCCTCAATTTCATTGGTTTGTAGAAATACCTATATAAACATGTTCGAATGGAAAGTGGAATGCTTTCTTCTGAACACGAATCTTTAATCAATTTCCGACTGTAGGCATTTCACCAGGAGTTGTTTAAATACTTTAGATACTATGGACAGAACCGATATCGGTCAGTACGATTTTTTGTCGCTTGGAGATTTTCCTTGTTTTGGAACCATTATTACTTTTGGAACTTGCCATTGGTTTGGAACGTGTGACAGCTTTATTGCTGCATTTATGAGGTAAAGTAGGTTGATTAAGGTTTCTTTGTTAATTGGTTGAGGATCTGTCCGGTTATAAGATCATACCTAGGGACCTTATGTTTTTGAAAATGTTTGATAACCTGGCAAAGTTCGATCAATGACGCACTTTTTACCTTAAAGCTGTCAAATGTTGTTAAGTTACTACCAAGATTCTTTACAAATGCCTGGCCGCCAAAAGGCTTAGACATTTCTACTAGGTGCTCACCAAATGGACTTTCCTTTTCTTTGTCTCATTTTGCCCATTCGCCATTCTTTTTTCTTTTTGGTGGGAATTGTATTTGCAGTTTTAAGATACCTTTTATGTCTTCGGTCAAAACTACGCAATATATGGAAATTTTGCGAATTTTTTAAATCCCGGGTCGTTTTCTTGAGTTTATAAGAAAGGAGGTTCATATGTGTTTTATGCTGAGTAGTACGGATTGTGGCCAACTTTTGCGAACTCTTCTCTTTTCCCGAATTAGATCTTTTTTTCTGTCCGGTATTTAGTTTAGCAGTTTGCTATTTTTTCCTCCTATGGTTAATTGTAACGCACACGGAGCAAGACCTTGGCGTCATTTTTGACAAAAAAATGGACTTTTAAGTCACATGGATTTTTTAGTTGCTAAAGGTAAAGGTTTTATTTTACGAAATTCAAAGGACTTTCCTGATCCACACACCCTAAAGTGTCTTTTTTTTTCATTCGTAAGGTCAAATCTAGAGTACTGTAGTATAATTTGGAATCCTTTTTAGAATCTTCACGCCTTAAGAATAGAGAGGTATCAAAAACGATTTACCAGAGTTACCTTTCGCAGACTCCGCTGGTATATAGATATGCCTTCGTATGACAATCGATGTAAATTATTAGGAGTTTAACCTCTCTACACTAGACAGAAGTACTTTTCGATTTTATTTATCCGTGACATAGTTAATGATCATATTGATTGCCCCTATCTTTTGGCACTAATTGGGAGATCCTGTGAGATCACTTAGAAATCATTTTTTGTTCCATGTTCCTTTTCATAGACTAAGCTATGCTATAAATGAACCTATAAGTAGAAATCTAAGAGAAGCAAATACTGTCTGTAGCTTACTCGATTTTTATGAAAATCGAGGTACATTTAAAAATAATTTATTATTTACTTTAAATAGCCTTGGTGGTAGTAAATAAGTATCTTATTTTTGTTTTAAGTAGTCCTCAGAGTACACATTAATGTTACTCAGCTCGATGAATCGAAATAAGTGAAATAAATGAATTTAATAACTCTGTGGACTTCTTCTTCAGTTTCGTGGCATTTTTCAAGCGACGTACTCAACGCAATATTTTCTTCGTAGTAGTAGCAACCACTTTGATACATCAGCGACCATCGAGAAACAACCCGTAGTATGATGATTAGGACATCCAATTGAGGATAGTGGCAGAAGATGTACACAAACAAACGCTGCAGTGCAGAAGAAGCACAGCAAGAGGTGACTACTGAGCCAGAAATAAGGAAGAGAAGAAAACACTGCGCAGAAAGAAAGATCGCACGCAGCCTCTCAGCTCAAGGAAATCGAAGAGTCTCACGGATGCAACAATATTCGTAACTTCCACAAACGAGTTTCAAGTCGAAACATACCACCTCTTTATTGAATTGAAGGCCGCATATGACAGAATTAATCGTTCCTTCAAGCTGTGTCACATAACACTGGAAGATACACGGAGCTCTGTGCAATTTGGAAAGAACTCAAATGGGAACTCCATGGGTGTTAAGATGGAAGGCACTATCTTCCACAAGTCAGTCTAGTTGCTGGGGTATGCAGATGATATAGACAACATGGCGAGATGTTAGCGTGCCGTGCGTCGTTGGGGCATTTACGGCAAGAAGTGAGTGAGGACAAAGTGAGGCGAACCCCACAGGCGGATCAGTAGAAATGCGGTGAAGTGGGTGGGCTGTGATCCCTTATTTTCGGATCATGGCCTCGCTGATAAAAGGAAGAAGAAGAAGAAGTGAGTGAGGACAAAGCCAGGTACATATGTATATATGTGTTATAAACAAAACAAACAAAATCTATCTGTCGAAAAAGTGGGACAGATTATCGTCTTTGATGGCTTTAACTTCGTAGTTGTTAACGATTTCGTCTATCTTGGAGTCAAAATCAATCCCAGAAACGACACCTTCGTAGACATTCACCGAAGAATAGCTCTAGGAAACCGCTGCTGCTTCGGTTAGGCAAAACAGCTGCATTTGCTCAGCCACATCGAAAGAACGGACAACAATGCTCCAGCCAAGAAAATCTTCGAATACAGCACCAATGCTGGCGACAACGAAAACCACCAAGCCTCTGGTATAAAGACCAAATATTCGAGAATCCCACAAAATGTGGCCTTCGTTACTGGAAACAACGTGCCCGGGATCGACGAGGGTAAAAGGATGTTGTGTCTCAGGCAGAGATTAAACGTGGTAATTAAATTAGTAAGTAATAGGGTTTATATTTTTATGCTTATATTAGTACTGCGTTAACAAATATACTATTGGTTAGGTTAGGTTAGTGGGAAATGCGCCTAGGGGTCTCTCACGTAGGCCAAACGGTCCATTATGTTTCCCTTTTTTATTTGTGGAACTTGTAAACATTTTATCTTTTGGTCGGTCCAATGGCGAACCAACATGAACATTTTATGAATCGTATCATGTTCCTCAGTGAAACTAGCATAAGATCACTAAGTTCGCTACCCATATGTTGTAGGCTGCGGTTGCACAGCAAGTGTTTGATACTTTCTATCTTTTCTGCATCTTGACAGCTCCTGCAGTAGTCAGGTGAGTTGCTGCATAGTCTTGCGGCCACTACCCCTACCAGGCAGAGAGTTAGATCATGGGAGTTGCAAATATTGTTCAGGGAATTTTGGCATCTGCAAGCTGCTGCTGCTTTTGATGTAACTTCCTCACTGTCTAGAGCTTCGATTTCCGCTTGACTATCCACTAGGATAATAATCCCGGAAGGATTGAGTTTCTTTCTATGAATAGTCTATGCTGCTCTTGTAATAGCGAAAACTTTGGCTTGACCGATACTGCCGGGAGTTTGTATGAGTCGTTGATTTTGAGTGAATCACAGAAAACTTCAAAACCAGTTCCTATATGCATTTTAGACCTATCCGTGTAGAGCTGAATGATCTGTTCATTGGTTAATCTGTTTGAGTCCCACTCTTATCTTTCGAGAATAAACGCGGAGTAATTCTTATAGAAGTCTATGTAAGGTATGACATAGTCAGTTGTTCTGTCGAGATCTGTTCTATATCTGTGTAGCGTAGAACCGTGTCCAAAGGAACTTTGCTTCCACGCGCCCGATTGTTTGAGGCGAATCACGCTCTTGGCAGCTGTGTTTCGAATGCACTTATCCAGGGAGAGGAGGTTTAACATGACCTCTAAACCTGCTTGCGGTGTTGATCTCTGTGCTCATGTTACGTTTATGCATGCCAGTCGTTGTACCTTAAGTAGGTTTACTAGATTTCTAGTCTTATCAGTTGCATTCCACCATAGAATAATACCGTAGGTAAGTGTAGGTCTGGCAATTGCTCTAGTTTTGAGGTATTTTGTTGTTGGAGAGAGTTTTAGAGGAGTTCCATTCAGTTTTGATAGGTCAAATTCATCTATTTTCCTTCGTTTAGTAAACAGAACCAGTACGGTCTTTGTCGGATTAATACTTGGGCCTTTTGCTCTGCCCACGAGGTTAATTTTTTTACTACAGATTCCATGAGATTACTGATGGTAGGCTAGTATTTCTCTGCATCTGCATATGCAATTGTTTTTATTCTTTTGGTTTTGAGAATCTTCAAAATGTTGTTAACGACAAGAAGCTAGAGCAAAGGAGAAACTACTCCTCCTTGTCTTTACGATACTCTCACCTAATTCTCAGTTGATCATACTACTCTTAAGCATTCATTCAAAGAGAAGATTTTTCTCTATAATTGAGGCAACATCATATAGTGCAGTTTCTTCCCACTTGCCTTTTAGGTAGGCGTGTTAAGTGCTACATAAATTGTGTTCATAATCTCTCCAGTGATTTGAGAAGAAACGAGGAGAGGCTAATTGGTCTGAAATAATTTGCGGTGGAATGGGTTAGTTTTCCTATATTAGGGATGAAAACCACTTTTACTACTGTCCAGCAGTTCAGTACGTAACCAAGCTTTAAACATCTACGGTAAATTACTTCAAGCCAAGGCGATATTCTTGTCAGACCATATTGTAGCAAAGCTAGTATGATATTGTCTGGTCCTGGAGATTTGTAAGCTTTAAACGATTTCACCGCCCACATTGTCTTCTGCTCTGTGATAATATCATTAAAATTATTTCCTTCATAATCATATGTTAGTGATTTTGAATTGGACTGGAGGGTATTAACGTGTAGATCGAAATCGCAGCACCCTGGGAAATGTGTTTCCGTTAAAAGTTCCAACGATTCTTGGCTGGACTCCATTCAGGAGTTATCACTACTTAATCTACTATAGTTAAGTACCTTACCATTAACACTTGCACTAAAGGATGCGACTGTGAACGCATTTCTGCTTGTACTAGCTGCTTACTTAAAGCACTCTGCGAAACAGATCTGAAAATACAATTAAACAAAAATATGCATCCTAACCATACTTTTGAATACTTAGAATTTCTTATACTTATTATACCTTTCTTTCTAAAAAAAATTCAAAGCGGATGAGAACCAAATCCATAAAAAGATAAACACTAATCGAAATATACATTTTGCCGTCAGCTATACACCCACTATGTTTACCTAAAAATTAAATTATAGAATCCACCAAAGCAGCAAATTTGAGATTTAATTCTTTGGGATACAAGAGCACACTCTGCCGCAGCGCATGTGGATCATGTATGGTGGACATCATTTTAACAGAAGAAATCTATGATGTATTTTTCATGCATGTGTACCTACATCTTTTATTGAAGCTCTTCAAAAGAATCCCCAAGTGATGACACTTCAAGTTTTATTCCTTTTTCTATATTCCTATCTTGTATTCCCGCAAATTGAATGAAATACATATCAATAGAGAGTGTGTGACAAGAAGGATAATTCAAAGAAGATTTAAATTTCGTTCCTCTTAGTTGGGACCCAAGGCGATTAGGATCTTTTGTACGCGGCATTTGAGAGTTTGCAAATCCATAAAATCACCGAATCCATTCGAGAGATAAAGAATCTGTGCCACTTGAGTTGACGAAACTTGTGTGAGTGAAAGTTGTGCTTTCTGTTTTTTTTTTTTTTTTGTATTCCATTTATATCCGTCGGGCAATAAGATTTCAACAAAAGCAGTACTAGGATGCCAAGGGTTTTATGTGAAGTTTTCCAAATGGCCAGGAAAGAAATGGAAATAAGGAAGCCGGGGTTATTTAGAAGTCACTTACCCTAGTACAAGTTTATTTTAAGTACACGACTTATTTTTATTGTTGGGATACTAATAATGTCAAAGTTTTTTTTTAAGTTTTTGATTATTCACGACCAAAGTAAATCTTAGGTTGTTAAAGAGGGATTCGTGGGTTTCTCACACCGATTGGGCATGGATCAATCGGATGAATCTGCAAGCAAGTTATTGCGATACGAACGTATACGGGAAAGAAGACCGGCACCGTGGATTACTTGGGTGCCAAATAATTGATGTAATGATTAAATGAAACTGTTGAAACCGAACAAATTATTGTGACCAACGGAAGGGTCAAGGAAATAGCTTTGGTGCAGGTTTGCGTCATACAAGGGGAACGTAAGACAACCTTGGTAACATGATCGACGTTGGTTGATGAATGGTCATGGCAAGCGACAACTCTCTAATATAGTTGAAGATTCTCATGCTCCACGGATTGAGCCAGAAAAAAGTAACTTTCTTAAAAATAAATATCACATTCCTATACGTATGTCCTTCAAAAGTAGCGTACATATTCACTTCATAGCCCGGGCTTGATATATAATATCACATATAATAGTTGCAGATACTAACAAATACTTAATTTTAGAATAATTAAATAAATAAATGAAACTATGAAAGAATATGATATCAATAATGAATAAATAATATCTCTATATAACCATGTATCTAGCTTTGAAATCTATGAACCTATGAATAGACAAGCAAGCAAATAAATAAATGAGCAAACGTTCCTGAATGAATAGGTATGATACATATATAATGCTAAGCGTTATAAACCCTGTAAAGGATTGGCAAAGGAAGGTAGTCTCTTTCTAGGATGAAATTGCAATGTTCAAATGTGGTTTCAGAGAGGGGAGGGGGTAAGGTATTTACTTGGGAGAAATAAACCTACAGGTGGCCCTGAAACTTCCGGGATGCAGTGTGTTCCAAGGGAAGGTTTAAGATAAACTCAGAGCTGCTGAATTATAAGAGATGGGATCAACATCCGATAAGAACATCCCCGTCTTCATTGAGAGTCAGGCTGTGCTAAGGCGCCAGAGTCTTACGTCACAAAGTCTGAAACTGTCAGGAATTGTCGCACAAGGCTAAGGGCGTTATGTGCGCAGAACCATGTCAGATTATGCTGGATACCTGAACAACGTAGAATTGGTGTAGGTTTTCAGCCGTCAAGGTTCCATAGGGACAAATGTAAAAAACACGACGATAAAGGAATAATTGAGTCGATTTTTGCGGAATAATTCCCTAGTGATGAGAGTACAACGTGAATTTTGTCAAAGATATTCCCACCGTTTGGCACTGGTTGCACAATTCAAAATCTAGCCACACGTCTCGAAGAGACTGGTTCAATACAAAATAGGACAAGAGCTCGAAGACCAAGAACATGCCGTTCCGGAGAAATTATTGATGCTGTGATATGGAAGAGTTTACAGAAACATCAACGAGACGATGGGTCACACAATTGGGCATTTCCAGGTGGTCTCTGTAGCGTAAGAGTATTTTGGTATAAGGTGTTGAAGAAGTTCACGTACTTATAAGACTATGAAGCTGCATCAGCTGCAGCGCACAGACCACTAAGTCTGTTTGGAGTGCAACTAGCGCATCCACAATGAATTGGATGAATTTTCATCAAAATTAATCATGAGTAACGAGGAACTGGCCAAACAAGGAACATGTCATGCAGAATACTCGCTTCTGTGGCACTAAAAACGGTTGTAATATTCCACTATCACATTTTACACCCACTGAAATTTACTGAATGGTTCAGTGTTCGTTCTGAAATGAAACTTTTTTTTTATTATTTGCGTGCACTCAAAGAGTTATGAATACCATTAAAATAGTTTACACAGTGCGAGTATTGGATATGATAGACAGAGAGAAAGATTGGTGCAGGTTTTTGAAACTCAAATATTAGTTTTCAAAAAACTCCGGAGGTTGTGTCCAGATAACTGGGAAGATTTAATTTTTTATTTTGTCTTTGCTTCTGATTCAAAGCATTTTGTATTTTTATCTTTGCAATAGTGTTAGCACCGACTTTCGAATTTGAACGGATTGGGTCTTTATATATTTCGATCAATCGATGACGTTACCACTACACACTCGCCACCACGTACTTTATAGAAAACGCTGCTAGCAACGCTATAACTGTCACTGGCAGGTGTTGCGTGACTTTTTTATACCTGAATTGGATGAATTGGGGTTGAAGCACATGTAGTGTCAACAAGATGGTGCCATTGCACAGCAAGCAGGCAACACAATGAACTTACGAATAATGAATAACACTTTTCAAAGCCTTGTTGTCATCCGCTTTGGCGATTTGCATTGTCCCACATGATCTGACCATTCCAAACGTCTTTACTTGGAGTTATTTGAAGTCGTTGGTCTACTTGAATAAGGTCAAGATTCCTAAAGCCCGTAGAAATAAGAGTATACAAGAAATAGATATCCTACCACCGACAGTATTGAGAAAAGTGATGAAAAATGTCATAAAAGGGTTCAAACCTGCATAAACGCTGGATACCAACATTTGACCGATACTATCTTCAATGCTTAATGGAACCTAATTCAAGCTCCAGGTAAAAAAATAAAGAAAATAATCGTTTTCCAATTTCGAGAAAAAATTAAATTTAAATAAAATTGAATAATTACTCTTACTCCAACTTATTATACCTTTCTTTCGCGCCGTCTGAATATTGCATATATACATATAATAGATTGAAGTTTTACCCCAGAGACATCAATAGCAAGAAGAAGTTAAGCATACATGGCGATGAGAAAGAAATATATAAAATATGACATTTTAGAAATAGGATATGCTGCCTTAGATATGTAAATACGTATAGCTAGCTTTGTCATTAGGCTAAACTCCAGCTTAGTTTTGATTCCTCGTATTCGGGTCTGATGTTTCTGGGGTAACGAACAAAATTGATGAATTTACACCAACTGCACTGCCCACTGTCGACTTATCAGGACAAGTTCTATTACTATACAAGTACATCTGTGTTACATTGCCCACAGCCAATACGCAGTATTTTGTGGGTCGATAATAGGCATGCCATTGTATGAGTGGTTGATTTGCTAAATTTGCATCTAAAATTCCTGTTCTTAACAAGTACAGGGAGTTTATTTGGTGTGCCCTGCGCAGGAGAGGTATTCCCGATAAACTTGCTTTTACCAAAGCTACATACGATGAATCCAAATGTCACGTGCTGTACAGAGGCAGATTGTCTGAGGAATTTGAAATTCAAACTAGGGTAAGTCAAGGCAGTATTCTTTCACCAATACTATTCCTATTGGTGGACAGCGAGGCTGATTACAGACGTCACGGCTTGGACAGAGCGGGAACACGGCGAAGTGAACTACTTTGTCACTCAATTCCTAACCGGACATGGGTATTTCAACCGATACCTCCACAAAATGGGTAAAGTAGAGAGCGCAGCCTGCCAATATGGAGACTCAGTGGAAGACGACGCTTTCCACACCTTTTTCGCCTGTAGCAGATGGACAGAGCAGAGGAGTAGACTGGAGTCGGAAATAGGCGATTTTTCCCCGGAAAATGCTATAAGCAAGATGATCTCGAGTACCGACACATGGAATAGAATATCTTCCTTTATCGAGACGGTACTAAGATCCAAAAAGAGAGAGGAAGACGCCAACATTCCCTCACAAATTACATAAAGTAGATAAAAGCCTTACCGGCAAGAATGTATAAACCCGCACCAGGAGCTGAATATGAAAAAGCCGGTCCCCAGAGGGGAAAGAAAACGACACCACTCTGAAGTAATGCGATAAGCGGTTCCGGAGTGGATGGTGTCAAGTAGAAAGAAGGGGTTAAAGGTGGTTTTTTAGTGAGTAGTGAGTCTCACACTACTAGAAACAGAGCGGGACTGTTTCCCGTGCGCATTAGCGTTTTTCTACTACCCCCTAGGCAAAAAAAAAAAAAAAAAATTGGTGATTAGCGATGTGCTTCATGCAGCTTTGTCGATGGGAAACGGAGGAATTCGATGGACTCTCACATCTCAACTGAAGCATCTTGACTACACTGACGATGTATGTTTACTCTCTCACAGAATTATGGACTTTCACCAAATGACAGTAGATGTGGAGAGTGAAGCTGGCGTCATCGGGCTGAAAATTAATACGGAAAAAACTAAAATTATCAGCCTTGGACAAACTCATCGGCTCAAATATGTATTACTGGACAACCGGTAGAGAGAGTAGAGGATTTCCAGTATCTTGGGAGTATTGTCTCGACCGATGCTGGAACCGAACTGGATATAGCCAGAAGGATCACCAAAGCAAAGTCTGCGTTCGGGATGTTGTCCAAAATATGACAAAGCAATGCAATTAGTTTGAACACCAAGATAAGACTGTTCCGCTACAATGTTGAAACTGGAGAGTGACCACTACTATCACCAGAAAGCTGCAAACTCTCGTTAATAGGTGCCTGCGCAATATCTTAAAGATTTTCTGGCCCAGTCGTAACTTCAACTAGCACCTTTACAAGATAATGGGTCAGGAGCCAATAGGCACAATTATCGAACGACGGAAATGGCAGTGAATTGGTCCCACGTTTCGAAAGGGTGACAGTTCCATAGCCAACCATGGAATGCAATGGAACCCTCTAACTCAAGATGGCAGAAGGCCTGGCGGTCCGAGGAGTACAGGGCACAGAACAGTCGAGAAGGAGGAACGGCCGTTGGGAAAAAGTTGGGGAGAGCTCAGACAGATTGCCAGAAACCACACACAATGGCGCGTAGGCGTAGTAGGGGCCCTAGGACCAACAAGGGGATACAGAACATAGGTAAATACTTTAATGATGGATGTTAAATGGACAATCTTTCGAGTCATGAAATGTGGGTTTGATTCAATCAATGCTTTCATTTTGTCGTCTTCAACCTCGGTGGACCTCCCTGACTGAGGTGTGTCATTGAGATTCAAATCACAAACAAGAAATTTCGGAAACGTCCATGCCGTCCTTGTAGAGTATTATTAGCATACATTTTATGAAACTTTTCGTAAGCTTGACGCGCGTTCTCTCCTTTATAGCAATAAACTTTAAGCCAACTAAATCGCGCAATTTTAGAATAAAGTAATAGCTGTCAGCCGTCAAATAACAGAAATAATATAGATGCGAATGACTGTTATACAAATATACAAATATATCAAATAAGTATAGATAGAATGAGTGGATTATCTATATTTACTTCTAAATTAAGCACAAAATCCCGAATAGCTTACCACATCGAAGCCTTGGAAAAATTCAGTGTAGTTAAAAACGCGACTCAATTATCTCTACGCATAGTGGAACAGACTTGCAGCTGTGTTTCAACTGAAAACTGAGTACATATATTTGTCCCCGACAAAAAGCTTTTATGTCCGTCTGAATTCTACATGTATTATTTTCAAGGAAGGATGAGAAACCTATTTCCGCATAGGTGCTATGGGTGTGTCTGCTTTTGTGCATGTATATTGGTATCTTATATTTCCCTAGCTGTGGCATCCAGTAAAAAAAAATTCTTATTGCAAGCTACATATAATAGATTATATCGACACACGCTTTATTTTTTAATCGCAAACCATTCATCTATACATCCATTTGATAAATGTTTAACGGTTTAGTTATGGTGAACAATGAAATCCCTACGAGCGTAATTTTTTCTCCGAATTACTTCACTTTCATCCCCACTTTTCAGTCCCCTAGGCAATGTTTGACGTTTGGGTTGACAAACAGTTTCACCATAATCGAGATGTGTAGTATGTATTTGAAGCAATCCAACAACCAAACATTATAGATTCACTCACGATAGCTTGTATGGAACTCCGCCCAAGTGAATGATCCTTTTGTGCAAAGTGTTTGTATTAACTTGATTAACTAAATAAATTTGAATTCTTTCTAAATCAAGCTTCTTTATTGATTTTGCTAAGGAATTTTAGAGGCATTTAATATTATTCTTTGGTGTGAAAGTCGTTATTTGACATAAAATGTTTTAAAAATGCATTAAAAATATGAAAAAAATAGTCACTATCATTTTCCAAATCCTGGCATGCTATACCTTATCCCTATCGACATCATCGGCAAACTGACTGCCAACTCCGCAATAAGATTGAGGGATTCCAAGCAATGGAAAGAACAACATATAGGTCACGCCAGAATTCTACTGATGCACCGACATCTTCCCAACGACACCGTCGAATTAGTCACTGGACATTGCATCATAGCTAAGAATGCCCACAGATAAGTCATTCCCCATAACCATAAGAGACCATCGGTTACCACCTATGCACGTGCCCTGCACTTGCCAACATTAGACCGCTACATTGGGGGAATACCTCCTAAATTATCTAAGCGATCTCAACGCCTGCACGGCTTAAATAAATAAACCTATCACTATATTATGTGCATGATTTCAGGAGTAAGCGGCGTGATCCACCCGTTCCAAAAATTTGGAAAATTGGCCACCGCGTTCGCCAGACTTGACGGCAGCTGACTTTTTTCTTCCGTGTATTTGAGAGAGTTCGAAACAATCCCCGAGTTCACGAACAACGCTTGCACATTAATTTAAGTAATAAGGCAGAAAATTTAAAAAATGTTATGGAAAATTTTTTAATCAATGCGAAAACGTACTATGCTTGAAGTTCAATGTGCGAATCCCAGAAAACACCAAATGTTTTGCTTCTCAAAAACAACATGAAAATTGCCCTTCGGATATGGCACAGAATTGTATGCCCACTCCATTCGTACGAAAAATATAACGCACACAACACAAGTGGTTGCGAGAAGCTAGGCCTAGACCCTTGACAAGCTGTTGCGCCAAATATGTATGAATGTAAAGCCGTAATTGCGGTCATTAAAAAAACGATATGCCTAAAAATGTGTGTAACGGTACTTTACTTTTAGTTGTTTTTTCTTAAAACCGGCTGCTTTGAAACCTTTTCCAATCCATCTGTGCTCAAATCTAATCTATCTATATCTATATTCATATAATAAAAGGATAACTTAGGTTGGAAATGGGTAGGTATCACGCAGAAACTACATCACATATGTTAACAAAACTTTGGCGTTTTATACCTTATAATATCGGTCCTAATCTCCAGTAAGAATTATCACGATACTCTTTAAGGAAATTAAGATATTAAGAGAAATAAAGAGCGGATTAAAAAAAAAAAAACACACCAAACCAGGCATTATAAAACTGTACATTCGGAAATTTCGAGAACTACTGATTTTTTGCATACTTTTGGGTGGAGTATAAAAAAAAACTCATTTATTTCAAGTTGGTTAAGGCCCAGACTCTCCCCAAACTGTCTCCTTGATGTGAAGCCTTCCACGGATCTTCGAACTTCTTATTCGATCAAGCTTTGTCACACCTGCTGTCATGCGAATCATCTTCATCTCAGCTGCCGTTAATTTACTCTCATACGTTTTGTACATCGTCAAACATTGTGAGCTGTATGTGAGCGCTGGACACACAACTGCGGTGTAAAACTTTCTTAGGGGGCATTTTCCTGTCACAGAAGATAGCGGAGTTTTTCGCCACTTCATCCAACCTACGCTTACGCGATGATTTATGCCCTCATCACAGGCTGCTTTGCTATTGATCAAAGATCCCAGATATTTGAACTTTTCGCACTTGGGAAGCACTGTTCCATTCAAATAAATGTCTGAAATGGGCCTGAGTGGATCAGAGAACGAGCAGCACAAGTACTCTGTCTTTTTTGGGCTAATGCGATATCCATTTCCCTCCAAAACGTCCGCCGCGCACATCAAATGTTGGTTGCAGAGCCATAGGATCTCCACTTACCATATGATGGCTTTATCATTATCAAAGAATAACTGATGTATCTTGGGGTCGGGCACTTTACCTTTAAGCAGATAATCAAGGATTGTAATAAAGATCAAAGGACTTAAGACGCTTTTCTGGTGCACCCCGACTTTGATTGGGAAATCTTGTCTTTTCTCTTTCGTATATTTCCATGATCGTCTATACATAGGTAAGTACAAACTGTACAAACTCGCACTGATCACCAGATAGCCAGATAACCTAATACCCGCGCAATGATTTTCATAGTGTGTGACATCAGCTTGATTGAACGGTAGTTATCACAGTTTCCCGTATCACCCTTCCCTTTATACGCAGGGAGAAGGTAGCATTCCCTCCACCAATTCGGCATTGGATCACCTCTCACAAATTTGGAGATTAGAATTCTAAGCCATCTGAAGCCGATGTCTCCCATCTCTTTCAAAAACTCAGAGGGCATCTCGTCTGGCCGCTTTTTGTTTTTTGGAGTATTTGATCGCCTCACTAACTTCTTCGACTGTAATGTCGGGTATTTCTTCACAGTTAGGGGTGGCTCTTGGAAAGTATACCCGGGGAAACTGTTCATTCAAAAATTGTTCTCAATACTGCCGCCACCTCTGCACAATTGTATCGTCATCCACAAAAAGCTGCCCATGAGTATTGTTAATGAGCTTTGGCTAACGAATCTCCTTAGCATTCCTCCTTCTTTGGGCGGCTATTTTGAAGATGGTTGCGACCCTAATCATATTGCGTCATCGCAGCTCTAAGATAGCCTGGTTTGCATTAGCAACCGGAGAAGATATTTTCTTCAGCTCCCGATACAGGCCCTCCGTACTCTCTGCTTGAAGCTGGGCACACTTCTTCTTCGCTTTTTTCTTGCAACATCTGTATTCTACTTCGAGGCGAGCTTTTTCATCTCTATTATTAGAAAGCCACTTTGGCCAAGCTTTGAAAGCCGCTCTTTCCCATATATCACTTTCTTAGCTTCATCACTCCACCACCATGTTTGTTTGGCGTGTTGGTGGTGGCCTTTTGAAGCTCCTACCAGTGATTTGGTCTTCTTTAAGCAGGTTCGCTGTAGGGAATCCCACATATTTTGTGTTCTGCACTCTTCATCCTCAGCTCCGTTGATAGTGTGAGAGAAGTAACTTTTCGTCACGAAAACAAAAGCCTCGCCTTTTTCTTTGTCCACATTATACCACTTGATTTTCTCAGGGACCCTTGTTTGTTTGCTTTTCTTTGGTGTCTTCATAAAAATTTCTGTTAGCAGGAGACGTTGTTGCTGAGGGAACGCCTCTCCCACTTTGTAGTCTTTTACACGAGGCTTCATGAAACTGGCTACCAAATGGTAGTCAATCTGGGTTCAATCTGCACCACTTCGATAAGTGAACAGGTGCAATTAAATAGCATTAACATGGCTTAGTAATTTTGGAATTATTTTTATGTCTTTCAGAAATATGAGCCAAAAATATATAATTTCTTAGAAATAAATTGCGATGTAATATAATTTACGTGACTGGAAGAAAAACAGGCTACGGTGATGAACATTATTCCTTGCTACAGGTAGCATTGATTCTACTTAATGTTTCTTACATTTTCGGGTGAAATATTAATTAATGGTATATTAAGCAATCGATTTTTATGATTTCATATTATTCACAACTTGATGTCGCATCCCAGTTATTTAATTCGAAATCCAATTAACTTTAATTGACACCAATTATGAAGAAGAACTCATTACAGTTGAATCCGAAATGGAATCTTAAGTCTGCTAATATGGAGTTCGAACATGAACGTCGTTACAAGTTAAAATGCAATGTTCGGATGTAAATACTCATGCCTTAAAAAACATGATGAATGTGCAATTAAGAGAGCACATTATTGAAACGCCAATATTGACCAATTTACTATTTAAATAAGTTGTTTAAAAAATTATGTCCCGTTTCAAAAAAAATACAAATAATTTCTTACGTTTAGAAGAGAAGCAATATCTTACTGTTCGTAAATTGGACGATTCTCTCTATCAGAGGCGGACTTACCTAAGATGAGGCTCTGCCCCATCATCCTGATCGGTAATAATTTGTACGCATGTCGAGGAAGGCAAGTGGCTATAAAAGGCCTCTAGAGACACCACCTCCCGACGTAGGTTCACTTAATAACGAGAAAGAGCCACTGCAACCGAAGGTCTTGCAGCTCTGTTAGTAAGATTGGTGGAGAATTTCAATGCCAGTACAGTACAGTACAGCACACAAACATGTGATAAGACACTATGGCATTGAAAAGCGAAGTATCAATGGCGAACGATATGTAGATTTCTGCACCACCAATCGTCTTTTCATTGGAGGCACCTTATGTGACAACAATTCTGAACTTAAGATTAGTTTGTTTATCTACTGAAAGAAGCGCTTTAGAAATTGCCGAAATAAGCGTGGGTCTGATATTCTGACAGTTCCCATTCGCCTTCGTACTGGATGCCACCGAAATAATCGTTTCAGTACATTTTGCATTCCCAGTTACAATACCGATAGGCTAAGGGGTCTTGCGCCTGCGAAGGAATGCCTTGACTGGCGGTGCCGCAGGGGAACAACAGGACAGAGAAACCGGAGGGGTTGTTTTTAGCACGTAACCATGCAGGAGCATGGAGTCGGGCATAATTCGTAGCATGGGATACACGTATACATTAAGGATTTTTACCCCTACATGCGCATAAAAAAAAAAGAAGGGGGCCTTGCCGGAATAAAACACGTGCTTCTCAGGCGACCCGGCGATAGGGAAAGGCCACGTAGTGTGGTAGAGGACTATACCTCTGCGGACCAAGAGCAACAATCTTTTCAAGTCAAGGCATTGTGGAATACGTGCCGAGGACTGAATGGCGCAGGGAATCAATAATAAAAATGTGCATCGTAAACGTAATGTCCCTATGAGATACCGGGCGGCCTCTCATAGTAACCAGCCTCACACATGTATGACCTTACTTCTCGCCTTACTCGTGGGAACAACAATTGGACACAAAACCAGAAAACAGGAAAAATAAAATCGAAAATCAAAAGCAAATCACGAATATGCTAACGGAGTCAGATGAGGAATCTCTACTCCGTTCGCCTATTTCTGAATTGGGGACCGAGGAAATTCCCTCAGATCCAAAAATCATTACAAATACAAATACAAATATTTGGCGCAACAGCTCTTTAAAGTGCCAGGGCCTAGCTTCTCGCAACCACTTGTGTTGTGTGCGTTATATTTTTCACACGAATGGGAGGGACCTACAGTTTAATGCCGACTCCGAACGGCGATTTGAGAAGCTTTTCGTGACAACAATGCTCTCGGATGTTTGTCAGACGCTCGCGAGAGGTGGGACCGTGAAAAAACTTTTTGGTGTTTTCTGGGATTCGAACTTGGAACCTCATGCGTAGTGATCCGACACACTAACCACTTACGCCACGGCGCCCACAAATCATTAGTAGTTGTGATCCGACACACTAACCACTTACGCCACGGCGCCCAAAAATCATTACTCAGACCTCAAATGCACCAAGCGACGAAAATAGCGGAAATGCAGAAAAGCTCAAGACTTAGCAGGAGTATGAGTACTTCACTGGAGCTCAAAGACGCCGAATTGAAGCCAAAATCCGTAGTGGCATTGCACCCGAAGGAGTTCATGGAAAGTGAGCACTATGCGAAGGCCATCGCTGAAAGAGAAAAAGAAAAAGATAGCAAGGACAGAGTCACGCAGAGAAGAGGCACAAGAGGAGATCCTCATAAACTGCACCACAGGTCGCTGCTAAGAACTCCTTTTAAAATGGCATGCCAGCGGTTTCGGAGCCCTACTCAGACGCACGCAAAAGCTCAAGTGGTCGTAAAGAAACCAAAAATGCAAAGGCTTTGAATGTAGCACAGGAGCAACCCACCGCATCAGGACTTTCCTATAGGAGCACTATGGCCCAATGTAAAATTGCCATCATACACTCTATTCATCCAGAGGAAACACTAACCACCCAACAAAGCTAGGGAAGAATAGCCTACTGGTTTAGATGGACAAAAGAGACAAGATATGCCCTGCCTTCAAATTTGTTGCCACATATGAAAGAGACGTATAGCTATCAATCACCTGCCATGCCAGAGAAACAAAAAAAAAATGGCTCATGTCGACGGTGGGCAGAATCAAGCCATGGAAAGCAGCTAGCTTCGGAATAACTCAGGGTAACGAAGTTCCGAAGTTATTCACATCTGTTACCTTCATCTTCGAAGAAGGGCGAATTCCTATCCAGGATGGCAAGGCAAAACACCGGCGTCTCCACAAAAGGATGACGTTCTCTAAGGAGAAAAGCGGGGGTGAAACTATTACTTGATCAGTTGATGAGAAATCCAATGATAACATCCTGAATTAAGGTTGTAAAATACTCTTCAACTTCCTGCAGGTCCTGATTAGAATAAAAATACTATTGAAGCCGGTCCAGAGTAAATAACATGAAGCTGCGACTGAGGACAACACTAAGGCATATCCAAAGTTCAATACTCAGCCAAAGACTGCTCGACGTGGAAAAAGCGTTGAAATTGGAGCAGATGAACCCCAAAGAAATTGCTAGGAAAAAAAAACCATCACTACTGGTATTATCAGTTCAGCAGAAGAACGATCTAAAACATCCCAAGCATCGAAGGCATCAGAAAACTCATCTTCAACGTCTGAGACAAAAGCAGTCAGTAGTCTCAAGGAAATAGCTATAAATATTGGCAGCCTTGCCAGCGCTTCCCAGCAGTCAAAATAATGTGCCATTAAGGTGCATCCAAATAAATCTTCAGCTCATCGATTTAATAAGGATCATCTAGATGTGACTTTTATCCAGGAGCCCTACACACTTAAGGACCAGATGCAAAGCCTCACAGGTGAATTAATTTACGATTCTCTTAATGAAGGCAGACCTAGAGCATGCATCTTAGCTAACGAAATGGTAAACACAATTCCAATTCCAGAGCACACTATAAAAGATCTGGTGGCAGCAATGATAGAACTACCCGCTGAACTAGGTAAGACAGACGAAGTTATATCCTCACCTTACCTAACTGGAGACTCCAAAGGCATGGAATTTCTGTTACTGCAGGGACTCGTGGACTGCTGTGGAAGGAACCTTCAGCTTATAAATGCATGCGATGCAAATGCTCATCATACCATCTGGGGTACACACACATATATTTGGCGCAACAGCTCTTAAAGTGCCAGGGCCTAGCTTCTCGCAATCACTCATGTTGTGTGCGTTATATTTTTCACACGAATGCAAGGGACCTACAGTTTAGTGCCGTATCCGAAGGGCAATTTGATTTGAGAAGCTTTTTCGAGACAACAATACTCTTCGGGTGTTTGTCAGACGTTCGCGAAAGGTGGGACCGTGAAACAACTTTTTGGTGTTGTCTGGGATTGGAACATGAAACCTCACGTACAATGGTCCGATACACTTACCATTTGCCCCACGGCGCTCAAATATATCTTATCTGACTTGTATATAAACTTAATCCCTTAAGCGGACACTTTCCTTGAAGGGACACATTTTCTCGATCCCATTAGTGTCCATTCATGAAAAGTTTCACTGTATTCTATTTTCGTACAACTGCATACAAATATGAAAAGCAGTATTCAAAGCCATACGATTATATCTATGAGTATTACTCGTAGAAAATTAAAATCAATTTGCCACTCATTTAACCTTAATAGCCAATAATTGTTGCACACAATACAAAATAATGAAAATCAAGTAATCAAGCAAACTGAGCAAGGCTCTAGCTAAAATGTCATAAAAAATATTATTTGTCATTAATTGGCAAATAAAGTGGAGCATTTATAGGAATCCAATTTCATTGACTCATTAACCTAATAATAACACTTACTAATGGAGTCGTAATGTTTGAGAGGAATACGCTCATTAGGTGGTGCCGCAGTCTGGAGAGAACTTAGGCTTCAGTCAACATATCCTTTAAGACGGGTAGATCTTTAGCCATCTGCGTCTAGTTTTCTTGAGAAAGTCAAGGGGTGACATTTCGCACCCCTTAGCTTGATGTCTGGGTAAATAAAGTTTTAGAATTTCTGGCCACAAAGTCCTCAACGATTTCAAAATCTTATCTAAATATTTCCACATTTTATCCAACAGATGTTGGATTTCCTTTTATAATGAGAGCATAATATTGTTTTTTTTTTTTTTTCAATTATTTCACTTTCATAATCCAACCGCTACTACGTAGATGAAAGCACATGTGATAAGCTGCTGACAAAGTCGAATTATATCAATGTCACTACAGATCTTGGAAAGGTCATATGCAAGGTAAGACGAAAAGTGTTTTAATCACTCTGAACATCAGAAGTAGTATTTAAGAGCTTTGTTCCTTTTGGTGTACAGTACATGACAAAATTTAAACCAAAACAAATGAATAGCAAGTTGAGATTTGGTATGTATGTTATAGTCAAAGATCGAAGCTCCGGCGCTTCTAGGTTTGGCTAGTCAAACCTCAGGTCTGACATAAAGTCTTAGTCAAAGTCCAAATCAACAGCATTTTTCTACCTTTGACTAATGAATTCTTGTCTAATCCTAGGAGAGACTAATTTGGACAGTCAAACGCCGAAACTCAATTTGAAGACCTGAGGTTTGACTAGCCAAGCCGAGGAGCGCCGGAGCTTTGATGTTTGACTATAACATGTACATATGTATCTACCCTGAGTAATAGAGCAATGGCAATCACTATCACAACTGTGCTACCCGAGCACAAAAAGGAAAACGAATAACATCGAAGTTTTTGCAACCACTGGCCAAAGAAAGGTCCCTACTTGACAGTACAATGGGCCAGAGAGTCTGACTGGTCTTGGATTCGGGTTTCCTTTTTGAAAAAAAAAAATTATAATAATAAAAATAATAATAAAATTAGAAATAAACATTCCGTGTGCCGTGACGAAAGTGCTTAGTGTGTCGAACCACCGTCCGTGAGGTTCTAAGTTAGAATTCAAAAAGTTTTTTCACAGTTCCACCTCTGAACATCTGACAAACATTCGAGAGTATTGTTGTTACGAGAAGGCTTCTCAAAAACAAATTGCCCTTCGGATACGGCATTAAACTATCGGTTCCTTCCATTCGTGTAAAAAATATAACTCACAATACGAGTGGTTGCGAGAAGCTAAAGCCAGGCACTTAAAGCTGCTGGTCCAAATAATTATTAAATTAATTATTATTCCGCATGCCATGGTATGTATCTACCACAAAGCAATTACAACTGTTCCTTGCTCAATGAAAAAACTAAAGTAGTTCGTAATTACAGTCTCACATCTACACAGATCATATAGAATACTACGCATTCTCCCAGTGCATATTCCCAGTATCTCCTTATACTACTGCCTTTTCTGTGCGACTCAGGAATCATCTACAGATTTTCATTTTTAAATACTTAAAAAAATATACACATACATATATGGCTTATAAGGATCGCAGGATAACCTGTCACTTTTGATGTAACCACGCATTATTAAAGTGAGCGTGGGGTTGTGAAATGAAAATTTGCTACTAAGATGTGATATCTCTAACTTGTTAGACATCGGAAAAAGCCAATTACACTCTATCGAAACTTTGATTTGATAAGAATTTTAGTACAACTATTCCTGCCCGCAATGAGGGAGAAATGTTGCTCGGATGGAAAGAAGATCGGTTCATTTCTACATAAACAAATAGATCTAAAGCCAGAAGTGGTGTGGGTCGTGGTATGCTTTCCGTAAACTTCAACCTAAGCATTTCCTTTCGCCTCCTAAATCATTGTAGCGTTTTCCAGCCGCAAATTTTGGCAACTAAGAAGGGCTTGTTCTAACTAAAGTGTAGTATCTGTCAGCGGTATTAGCATTTTCACGAAGGCGTAAAAGGCAATTAACCCTAGAAAGATAATCATATTTTTTATGACGTAAAAGATAATCATACGTCTCAGAGACGTATGGCACTTTTTTAATGTATTAATGGAAACCCATGAGCTTTTTATAAAATATTAATGTTTTATTTATTAATGAAATTCATATTAAGAGAAATGAAGTTATGGTTCAGTAAAAATAAAAATTAATTTAAACAATAAAAACAAGAAACTTAAACTCCATTGCCAAAGGATATTACATTTTTTTGCGCGCTATACGTCTGGCAGACGTAGATTATCTTTCTAGGGTTAAGTCCCTAGAATCGCTTCCATTTATTTCAAATATCGCTCTAGATTGTCGGTCACTTGTCATGGAGATAACAGAAACAATTTAACGTTCACCAATGCTGGATTATAGGCCACAGAGGGTTTCCAGGTAACAGCAAAAGCTGATAGACTCGCCACACTAGGCACTACTCTAAATATGTTAGCAGTATGCCCCTCACTACGTGCAAACTTTTACTTAAGATGGACGCTATCAGCAAGACCAATTGCAAATGGGATGTTGGCACCACAGGTCAAACATCCAGAAAAATCTGGCCTAGGCTGAACCAGAAATGCTCAAATTGTTTGATCAGCGCCATTATAGGTGTCCTCACATTATACTGCCAAATAGGTCTGCACTTGCAAAGACCAAGAGAAAGAGAAAAATATCCATCATTTCCCTTGCACCTTTCCTACCCTCCTTCACTTTATAAAAACCACCACAGGGACTTCAAAATAGTCATTGAGTAGCCAATCAATGACGTGGCAAAATCGCACCATCACCTCCCCGTGATGCCCGCTGGATAGATATCTGATAGTGAACCAACGATGAGCGTATGCTGAGTCTGGCGATATATCGTATGTGTAGCTTAACACTCAGCCCTGCGTAAGCACATCTGGGTGAACTTCAGCGCGCATATGTTAAACCGGACGAGGCATCTCTTGTTGACCTGATAGGCTGAAATATGCGTCTCAGAAGTCTAGCAAGAGCTCCTCAGAAGGAGGACGTGCGGCGGACGAATTCTCACGCTGGAATCAACGGTGACCTCTACAGACCAGCGGATACCATGCTGGAGATAATTCAACAGATTTGGAGCTGAGGTCTGTAAGGATTTGCAATACTACGTCAGGGTATTGAAAAAGAGATGGTGGCGAATGAGCCCTGAATGGGCCAACAAAAAAAGGACCTGGTCCTCCAGGTTGGGGGTTGTGCCGTCGGATTAACTTCCCTACCACGTAAAAAACATTCGGTTCCGAAGCAACCAACAGCTTCGGATACAGACGACCTGAGCAAACATAAAGAGGACAACGATCTTCGCGTCTGCACGTGGAATGTTAGGTCCCTCTACAAACCACGTGCAGCCGAACAACTTGCGGAGGCCCTAGAGTGTCTCAAAGAAGACATTACCGCCAGCCAAGAAGTGCGATGGGATGGGCCGGGCAAAAGGAGTATAAAAAACTGCGACATCTACTACGGCGATTGCTACAGACAACAAGTTCAGTGCTATTCGGGTGCGGATTTGTCATTGGAGGCAGACTTAGGCAAGAAGTCTTGAGTTTCCGGCATATGAACGAGTAGCTTATGACTATCCGTATCAAGGCTAAATTTTCCAACATTAGTCTAATATGCCTCACGCCTCTCACGAGAAGAAGGATGACGTGACAAAGGATGACTTCTACCAGCTCTTGGAAAAGACGTATGAGCAATGCCCTAACCACGACGTTAAAATAATCCTAGCTGACTTTAACGCAAAGCTAGAAAGAGAGGACGTCTTTAGTAGCGTGGTCGGAAAGCACAGTCTGCACGACATCACATCCGACAACGAACTCAGGCTAGTCGACTTTGCGGCGCGGGACGAGACTTTGTCGTAACTAGTACGCGGTTCCCACACCTCGACATTCACAAACGAACATGGCTCTCCCTTGATCGAAAAACTGTCAACAAAATCGATCACATTGCGATCGACGCAAGGCACTCTTCCAGTATTCTGGGTGTCCGGACTTTCCGAGGACCCAATGTGGACTCGGATCACTACCACGTTGTAGCCAAGGTACGGATGCGGATATGCAGAATGGAGCGAAATCAACGAAATACTGTGAGAAAATTTGACGTCGATCGGATACAATCGCAAGAGACCGCCAGAGCCTTTACTGATCAAGTTTCTTCTAATCTTAATCTAAGTCCTATGCCGCCAGCAGCAAATGCGGAAGACCAGTGGCAGCGTTGCCAACAAGCCATCAGAGATGCCGCCTCTGATGTACTGGGCTTCTCTCGGCCACCACAACGAAACCCCTGGTTTGATGAGGAATGCCGGCAAGCACATGCAGCAAAACAAGAGGCGTACAAAGCAGCGCTGCATAGAAGGACTAGAGCTGCTTACGAGCTCTACGTGAGCAGGAGAAAAGAGGAACATCGACTTCTCAGAAAGAAGAATGAGGAGCATGAGAAGCGCTCGATCGCGGAGATTGAGAGACTTTATTGCAGGAATAATGTTCGAAAATTTTACCAAAAGGTAAAAAGAACATGCCAGAATTTCGAAGCCAGAACAGAAGCCTGCAGGGATGAAAATGGCAATATGTAGTACCACTTCTGCAGACTGTTAAACGGCGATGATGACCAATATTCCGCTGTCAGGCAGAATGAACCATTCAACAGTGACTATGGCAGTCAAGATTCCCGTCAACCCGATCAGAATGAAGTGAGGATAGCGATATCTAAACTCAAATCCAACAAAGCTGCTGGAGCCGACGGCCTTGCCGCTGAACTTTTCAAGGCAGGAGGAGATGAGTTGGTAAGGAGCATGCACCAGCTCATCTGTAAAATCTGGTCGGGCGAAAGTGTTGACCAAACATTCACACTACGGCAGATCTTGGAAAAAACCCATGAATGTTAGATCGATACGCACCACTTCTTCATCGATTTCAAAGTTGCCTACGATAGCGTGTATATGGACGAGTTATACAGAGCCATGTCTAGCCTTGGCATATTTGCCAAACTCATCCGTTTGTGCAGAATGACGATGAAGAACTCTCGTTGCTCCATCAAAGTCGGTAAGAACATCACCGAACCGTTCGATGTCAGGAAAGGTCTTAGACAAGGTGACAAGCCAACACCGGAGGTACAATCTTTTACAAGTTTGTACAACTGCTTGCTTATACTGATGACATTCACATAATCGGAAGAACTCAGCGGGCAATCAATGGGGCATTTACGTGTATTGAGATCGAGGCAGCAAAGATGGGTCTAGAGGTCAATGAAAGCAAAACAAAATATATGCTGTCTACGAAAAAGGACACCCAACATCGGCGTCTTGGACAGAACGCCACAATAGACAGATATCATTTTGAGGTAGTAAATGATTTTGTCTACCTAGGCTCTATGGTAAACTCCGCCAATGACATCAGTAGGGAGATCACACGAAGAATTACTCTTGCCAATCGTTGTGTCTATGGGCTAAAACGGCAATTGAGTAGCAAAGCCCTATCTCGAACTACTAAGGTAACTCTTTATAAGACTCTAATCATCGTAGTCCTGCTGTATGGCGCAGAGGCATGGGCTTTGACATAACCGGATGAGGATGCCCTTGGTTATTTCGAGAGAAAAGTTCTTCGAGCGATCTTTGGTCCCGTCTGCATAGACGGTGAGCGGCGGAGAAGGTACAATGCCGAGCTGTACGGCCTGTACAAGGACATCGACTTAGCCAGAAGAGTTCACATACAGCGACTAGGATGGCTGGGTCATTTAGAGCGGATGGAGCCCAACGTTCTCTTCGAATCCACCGCGGATGGACGGCGCAGTAGAGGACGGCCTCGTCGTAGGTGGCGCAAACAAGTGGAGGGGGACCTCAACCAACTTGGCGTGTGCAACTGTAGGTAGCTCGCTCGTAACCGTGCTGGCTGGAGAGGTTTGTTGGTTCCTTAACGTAAAAAAAAAGTGGTCCAACTTACGAGAAATTGGGGTAGGTCGAAAAAATAATGTAGAATGTTTGCTCGATCCTGATGTTCTCAATGAAACATTATATTAACTCTCATTTTTTGCTTAGAAATGATCTGTGTAGAGCATTTGATCAGAATTTTGAAATAGTACCGAAAGTGTAGTGCTTGAAAGTGTAAATGGTATCAAATCAAATGCTATTGGTGACGATGGTATACCTCTTTGTTTTAGAAAATTGATTTTGCCAAATATTGTAAGGCCATTAACTCACATTATCAATCATAGCATAGCTTCATCAACGTTTCCTGATAGTTGGAAAACAGCTCAAATTATACCTATAGCAAAGAAATCAAATCCAGTGCGACCGCTGATTATCGCCCAATAAGCATATTACCAACCCTGTCAAAGATATTTGAAAAGATACTTGCGAATCATATTATTATTGGTCATCTCGATCGAAAATGTTTACTGTCTCCATTTTAGTCCGATTTCAGACCTAACCATAGTTGTACTACTGCTATGGTCAAGATCTTAGATGATATCAGACAACAGTATGATCGAAACTATTTAACCATATTATGCCTTCTCGATTATTCAAGAGCATTTGACCGGGTAAATCACAACATATTATGTACTAAACTACGTTATTACTTTGGTTTTGATAAAAAGGCGGTTCAGCTTATTGCTAGTTACTTAGGAAATCGATCTCAAAGGCTCCTAGTCGGTGAACACCTATCTTGAAAGAAAGGGTTCCACACGGTTCGATTCTTGGTCCAGTCCTTTTCTGTATCTTTATAAATGACATCGCTCACCATTGCAAAAGTTCATCGTTGCATCTTTATGCAGATGATGTCAAAATTTATTTGTCAAAACCCATAGGACTAATAGAAAGTCTCTTTTATAGAATAAATGAAGACCTCCTCGCTATCTGCAAATGGTCAAATGAAAATGAACTAACATTAAATCCATCAAAATCTCAAGCCATTATGATTTCACAAAAAGCTTATGAGACAGAAGACTTACCTCCAATATTTATGTCTTCTACCAGATATCAATTTGTAGATAGGGTTCCAAGCCTTGGCTATAAAACAAATTACACTCTATTTATCAGCGATCAAAATAACTACACAATAGGTCGTATATATGGATGCTTGCGTAAGCTTGGGATATGTGCCCGCTTTATTGCTGTTGATACAAAACTAAAGCTTATGAAAGCCTTGTTAGTCCCTATTATATCATATGCAAAAGTTATATATTGCATTCTGTGTCAATGCATAAACTTCAAATAGCTTTTAACAATATGGTACGTTATGTGTACAGCTCACGCAGATATGATCATGTAACGCCCTATCATTGGCACAATTTCTTGATTCTAGAATTGCATATTTTTACACAAAACTATAAATTCCAGATTGCCGAATTATCTGTTCACCAAGTTACAATTTACAGAGTCTACCAGAAAGCGCAGTCTTTTAATTCAACCATTTAACTATCTGAACTCAACGCGCCTTTTCTTTACTTGCACCATAAGACTATGGAACTCATTGCCAGAACACATAAAAAGCACAGCAGTAGGATCTCATTTATTACGTCTGCTTTTTTTTCTTTAATCTTTTTTATTTCTTTAGTATTTAATTATTATTTTTATCTTTTAACTTATTTTTCCCTTTCCTTTCTTGTATTGAATTTAATTTCTGAATTATTTAATATTTTCTTCTTGTTGTGATAATTTAAAATAATGTCTTTAATATCTTAATTTTACAATTATATGAATTTTGCTAGTTAGTGCTCTTAAAGGAGCTGGAGAAAATATCTTCCCCGGTTGCTGATGCAAACCAGGCTATCCAGGAGCTGCGAAGACACAATATGAACAAGAGCGCAACCATCTTCAAAATAGCCGCCCAAAGAAGGAGGAATGCTCAGGAAATTCGTTCGCCAAAGTTCATTAACAATGCTCATGGCCAGCTTCTTGTGGATGATGACAAAATTCTGCAGAGGTGGCGGCAGTATTGTGAAGAACTTTTAAATGAACAGTTTCCCCGGCTATACTTTCCAACAGCCACCCCTAACTGTGAAGAAATACGCGACATTACAGTCGAAGAAGTTAGTGAGCTGGTCAAATACTCCAAGAAACCAAAAGCGGTTGGGCCAGACGAGATGCCCTCTGAGTTCTGGAAAAAGATGGGAGACGTCGGGTTCAAATGGCTCAGAATTCTCATCTCCAAATTTGTGAGAAGTGATCCAATGCCGAATCAATGGAGGGAAATTTACCTCCTCCCTGTATACTAAGGGAAGGGTGATACGCGAAACTGTGATAACTACCGTTCGATCAAGCTGATGTCACACAACTTGAAGATCGTTGAGTGGGTATTAGGTGGCCGACTGCGAAAAATAATACGGCTATCTGATGATCAGTGCGGGTTTGTTTGTAAGTCAACCACAGATGCAATCCAAAGTATAAGGATCATAATGGAAAAACATCGTGATTCCTTAAGGGATTTGCATATTGTATTGGTTGACTTTGAAAAGGCATTCGACAGACAACCACGAGATCTGATATGGGTGGCGCTAAGACATCGAGGGGTTCCAGAAACATATGTACAGATGATCATGGACATGTACGAAGGAGCAAGGACAAGAGTAAGATGCCCCGCTGGAGTAACCGAAGAGTTCACAATCAAAGTCGGGGTGCACCAGGGAAGCGTCTTAAGTCATTTGCTCTTTATTACAGTCCTTGATTATCTGCTTGAAGGTAAAGTGATGGACCCCAAGGTACAATATGGTCTATGATCAATAACAAAGCAACTTGTGATGACGACATCAATCATCGCGTAATCGTAGGGTGCATGAAGTGGCGAGAAAATTCCGCTATCTTCTGTGACAGAAAAATGCCACCTAAGTTGAGGGGAAGGCCTTACACCACAGTTGTGCGTCCAGTGCTCACATACGGTTCACAATGTTGGACGATGTACAAAACGTATGAGAGTAGATTAACGGCAGCTTAGATGAAGATGCTTCGCATGGCAGCAGGAGTGACAAAGCTTGATCGAACAAGAAGTCCGAAGATCCGTGGAAGCTTTCACATCAAGGAAATCATTGTACAAAAAATAGAGCGCGACCCACTCAGCTTGTATTGCCACGTTCTAAGAAGAGATCATTTGAACCCTGTTAAAAAGGTAATATCAATGCACGTTCCAAAGAGCATAACCTCGCTGATAAAAGGGAAGAAGAAGTGCTCTTAAGAGACCTAGTCTTATATGTACGTAATTTTGAAATTAAAATTCTTACACCAGTTGAATCTTGTAGGCCTTTGGGTTAAGCCATTTCTAAATTTGGGTCTTCAGTGACACTAGCCCTTACACCGGGGACATTTTTATCAAAACGCACAGTTCTCAATCTGGTCAATGGGGATATCCAATAGAGGGAACTGATTGCGGAACTTATCAATAACGCGTTGAATTACGTGTTTACTTAGCCGACTATATGCATCATACACCCGATAAAGTGCTCTGTAACATTGTCGGACTAAATTCTTATTTTGGAAATAAATTTCTACAAATGTGTAAATCATATATAAAATCTGTGAACATCCTTATTTATACTTTTAGGAGCTATTTTCATTATATTTTTATGTTACAAGCTATGTATATGTAAAATTGAATATGCCCTATGGAATGGGGTTTGAAAATCATATAATTTTACTCTAAAACTTTATATGTACAGAGCAGCCTGCATGTACATTCCTAGTACAAAACTATGTTTTTCTGTTACATCATCGATAAATAATAGTTAGTCGATGCTTGGTTAGTATACTTACTCAATTTCTACGCCCAGTGGTAAGTAGAGACATTTTAATCGATATTCTGTTCTTTGCCTATAATTACGATTCCTTTGTTATAATAATAATCATCACATAACACAATTACAACCTGAAATTATCCCGACTTGTATATGAAAATTTAATTAAAAAGTATAATGTAGCACGATACACAGTTAATCTACTTTGGTTGTTGTTAAAATTAGAGCTCAACAATGTATCCGCAACTGTCAGCACCTGTTGTCGCATTGTTATATATACACGAGTCGACTACCCAACCCTTCGCTCATCTCTTTGAGAAACCAAATCGAAAATAAACCCTTACCTACAAAGCACAACGATAACTCAATCACTCACACCACCGTGATCACTCGATGGCCTACAAATACTGAAAAGTGCTTAAGCCACGCAGTTAAAATTTTCTCAAAAATCCCCCTTACAATTTTTCATCCACTCAACTTTGAATACCACGCTTTGTTTGTTCGGGAATTAAAATTTGCCCAAGTGCGAACCGGTTCGAGGAAATATAATTCTCTCACCTCTAATGCTTTAGTGTTAAATAGTCACCTCTACGGGTAATCCAACTGTTCATGGCAAGGTTGGATAAGCCCATCGAAAGGACACCGATTCTTTTCAGACGATGATCTCACCTTGAATAGGTGTTGGGTAAATGGCAACTTTTGGATGATGAAGGGGTTGGTGTTGGACTGACTTCCTTTTTATATACTTGATCCTTTGCAGTTTCATTCATGCGGACAAAGGGATTGCAATAGGGTGAGGACATTGTATTATTATTATTATTTTTTTTTTTTTAACAAATGGCGTATACGTAACCTTTTTTGTGGAAATCAATTCTGTGCGTTGTTACTTCGATGGGAGGGTTGAATGACAGGATGAGAGAATCATTTATCGTTTCTATCTTAAGAGTTTATTGAATTCAATTAGAAATAGGTCACCATTGGCGTTGCTATTCCATTATTAAAGATTTATCGATACAGCTGTAAATAACTTTTCCGCTTTGGATGTTGTAAATCATTTCCAAACTTTAGTAGCTGAGGAAACTTAATACCGACAAAGTAAAGTTGTTTTCTTAATGCGACGAGGCCTTTTCTACAAGCGGATTAAATACTTGAAAACTTAGCTCTACTGCGGACTCGTGATACTGCTGGAATGGCATTAGGATGACCGTAGTTACCCGAAAAGTTCTGTTTTTAACATATGCCGTGCTTTTTTTTTTGTATATTACTTCATCTAGATCTATTTTTGTTACTTTCTTTGAGTTATCTTACTTTTCGCATGAATCTGAATGCTGCGAGGCTTGGAAATATTACGCATAGAACTAACAAAAATGGAAGGGTACTCAGCACTCACTCTCCAGTCCATTTTATTACCAGGCAAAAACTTTTTTTGGTGCGGTTCGGAAATATTTCGGTCTTATTCATTTTCCTTTTTGTACTCGAGTGCCTGATGATTGCTGTTCCCCGCTGCGGCTCGAGCTTGCAGATATTAGCCAACGAGTCTGGTAGAGTTAAGTTTGTCGAAAGAAGATTGTTCTTGTAGTAACTGTCTCAATTTTGGTACAAAACATAACGGCAAGCAATTTTTAATAAATCAAGTCATTCCAGTTTACTGCACATGATTTTGATGACATAAAAAAAAATATTTGGCGCAACAGCTCTTTTAGTGCCAGGGCCTAGCTTCTCGCAACCACTCATGTTATGTGCGTTATATTTTTCACACAAATGGAAGGGACATACAGTTTAATGTCGTATCCGAACGGCGATTTGAGAAGCTTTTTCATGACAACAATACTCTCGGATGTTTGTCAAACGCTCGCAAGAGGTGGGACCGTGGAAAAACTTTTTTATTGTGTTTTCTGAGATTCGAACTTGGAACCTCATGCGCAGTGATCTGACACACTAACCACTTACGCCACGGCGCCCACTTTGATGACATATGTTTATATATTGGACTCCTGCATAGCTCATGAACTCAGTAAAGCTATAGAGGTGCAGAGTGAGTTGTAGGCTGGAAAAGCACTCGGTTTGGACGGGATTCCTATTGGAATTCATATTCAAAAATTGGGCTGTCGAGCCATATTTAATGGGATCCCTGACCATCGAACTACCCCACAGCAGTTTACTAAAGCAATTATCTCCCCAATATATAAAAATGAAGTACGGCGGACCCAAACAATTATCTTTAAATTTACTAAATGGATGGAGTCGATTGATTATAAGCAGTTTCTGGAAGGATTCAGATGAGACTACGTAAATATATGTAGAGCATAGATCACAATTTTATATTGTGAAGTAATGGGCAGAATTTCATTTTGAGAGTACAAAACTGTATATAATTTATACGCAACTGTCTCGAATTAGAAAAAGAGATCATAGCGGTTTTTAAAAAATGGGCTGCGTTTCCCCTAACTTTTCATTTAAGCTCCAAAACTACAAGCCGATTTATTTAAAAAGTTTTGAAAATGGTAAGTGAGCACCTGACGAAGTGTGCAGCCCTGAAAGCTATAGAACCGGCTGGTACAAGGAGTAGTTAAAGCTGGTGGAAGGGGTTGAAATGGAGCTTAATCTTACTCAAGCTAATTGCACGAGTCGGAAGCCAATGCTTTATTACCTTATAGTAAGATTAAATAGAAGGTAAAGGAAAGAATGCACGTTATTCGTATCTCCCGTTTAGCGATTTGCATTGGCCCGGAAGCTCATCCGATCTGACCATTCCAATTTTTTTACTTTGGGATTACTTAAAGTCAATACTCTTATGCTTTTGACAGCGGGAAGTGATATTTATGAATTGACCAGAGAATAGTTCATCCCGGAATAAAGCATTTAGTAGAGCGTTGGTGGTTGAAACCATCACTACAGTTGGTTCGGTTTCTGCCTCATAACATAATGTTTGAAAGCCATACGAGTATACAGCTGATATATTGAATTTTCTATTAGTTGGAATATCAATTAAAAATATCAGCAAAAGGAGATTTGTGTCTACTTTTCAGCTTCAGGATAACGTATGAAATTATCTATGGCTTTAAATCTATTGTATAACGATGAATAATACTCGTATCATAAAAAGTATGGACTACTGCAGGGACTACAATTCAGTTTATACTTGGACTTTACACCAGACGCATGTTCCGAAGAATGTTCATATTTCCTTGAGTATACACCTTTCTAAAAACATCTGAATAACATAGAAAGTATTGCTCACTTGAGAAGATTTTTGATAACATAGTGACTCAAACTTCGCAGTCCTGTAGCAGACATGTTCTTTGCAAGGTTAAAGTTTTTAATCTGGAAAAATAGTATGTGGACTTTAGAATCATAACAGAAGCCCATGAGGATGAACACGGAAATTGCAGTCGGTACTGTGAATGTAGAAAGAACACTTACACAGACTTTTAGACGGCGACGTTAACCAATACCTTGCTATCAAGCAGAATCATCCATTTAACCCGGACCAGGACTGTTTTTTTTCTTTTTTTTTGGTTATAAGGCAATTCAACAGTAAAGCCCCATTTCGAATAACTAAGGAGAATCTACATAAGAAAAATTCTTTGTAAGATATTCGGTAACATTTGCGTTCGTTGATGGGTTTTGTAGGAGAAGATTCAAGGACAAACTCTACGAGCTGTACAGCGACTCGACTTAGTAAAACAAAACTGCGTATTGGAGTTTGAGATGGCCAGGACATATAGAGCGAATGGAAAAAAACGCTATAGCTCGCAGAGTCTTGGAATCTTACCCGAAGGGGCGACGCAGTTGAGGACTACCTCGCCGTAGGTGGTGCGCACAAGTTCAATGGGATCTCAACCAATTTGAAGTGCACAGCTAGAGGCAATTAACCATGACCGAGCTAAATGGAGAGGCTTCTTGGTTGAGGCCCAGGTTCACCTTGAACTGAAGCGGCACCTAAGTAAGGATGTTTGTGTTGTTGAAGTAGAAAAGTAATGCTCGGGGAAATGGTTGCACCGTTGGAACCACTAAAAAGCGTTCTTCTGTGTGATCGTCATTTGAAAACACTTTTTTAGAGAGCCCCTCTTTGGTGGTAAATTAATAACATAGGCGAGCGAAGCTATGCGAGCGAAGTAAGGCGGGCACGGGTCAGATAAGCTAAGGTAGGAAAGACTATTGTCTACAGAACTTTTATTGTGTTAATATTATTACTAGGAACTGTATTGTATCCTGTGGTATTATTGTGTTTTTTAGATATACCCTTAAGATTCATTTGTAAATATTACAACGCAAATCATTGACCTGGAATTAAATTGAAGTCGAAATACATTAAATAAAATTAAATGAATTAATCTAGGTTGTACTGATTTTGCCACCATCAAATAACGCAGACATAAACAAATAAATTGAAAACATGAGGTAAAGTCACAAACCCCTCTTATGACTGTTGAATCTTTAATGAACTGCTTAAGAATTCTTTATCTCTTTAAACACATTGCATACAAATAAATATACACTATATGCAAACATAATGAAATTCAGGCTTTCACAGCCTTTACCTTCTTCGTTGTTATACATTTTCATTTTCTTAAAAACATTTTGCCATCAAACATCCACAGTATAGTTATGCGGATTGAAATATGGCTCTACGAAGTCAATACCCAGCTTTATATATTCAAACCGCTAAAATTTCCATAAATATTGCCGCATTCCGGAAAAACAAAAACAATCCTACACTCCTTTTCATCTCGATGCCAGAAGCTATCCCCGCAGATATGAGTAAGTCAATATTTTCTTCAGGAAACATCAATATTTATCAAAACCAAGAAGCAAAGGGATTTTCATTCCAGACCAATTTCTTCTGCGATGGAAAGAGTATCAAACAAATAACCATATGCGCATGTATGTATATCCACGGCATGATTAATGGTAACACATCAGTTCAAGGAGTTCAAGGAGCACCCGCACCCCAAAAAATTAAAACAAATCCAATTTAGATTAGCGTGCACTTACCTGTGGTAAACTGAGTAAAAATGAAAGCACGTAGGTTCCACCCAGGAGACGATAACACCTTTTTGCCATATTTAATGACTTCATAGGGTATTTAACCGCAATCCACCGGTCCACGCCAATTAACACCAGAACATATGTCGATAGATACAAACTAAACATCTGAAATAGTTTCACCATCTTACACGTAAAATCGTCTGCTAACCACTGCACAGTATAGCTCCATGCAGCTTCACCTATAATACAGAATCCCGTCACAAGGACATCGGCTATCGAGAGATGGAATATCAGCGAGTAAATTGCACTCCAACTGTGTCGCGAAGCCCTCCGGCTCATGCGGGTTTTATAAATGTTCCACATCGTTGCAATGTTACCCAAAAGCGATATTACGGCCATCACCGAGAGTACTATGACTTTGATCACAGATGACTTGGACAGCTTTGGCGCGTGCTCCAACCGAACGTTGTATGTGTCGTTGGACACCAACGATGGATCATAAGCGACCGATTGACCGAGAGCGGAAGACGATGACGGTGAAAGACCTATCGATGTGTCATTACCGCCAATGACAACACCCCGCAGAATTAGGCTGGTGTAGTCTAGCATATTTGTCAGATTGTCACCAAGAAACACCAGAGTGTCATTGTGCATACTCTGGGACTCCATCCTGGTGAAATAAGAAAATATGTTTTTCTTAAATTTATTTGTAAATTATTTATTTTAATCGCGGTCAAGGGTCTTCTCTCACATTTTCACAACACTTCACTGCACTACACTGAAATTATATGGAAATTTTCCACCCGTCTCACATCGATTAACGCACTTCGAAGGTTGTTCTAACATACAGGTATTATTATCGACACAATAATTATACAATTACTTGACCCTTTAACCAGGAGGTATTAAAGAAAAAAAAAACACCAACAAAATATTCTTTTCCCGCCAAGTTGTTTTTAATCGAGTTTCATTTCTACTAAAGTGCAGCCAGGGAAATTGTTCGCCGCCTTTTGTAATGACGAGTTATCTGCTGCGCTTTGACTTAAGTTTCAAACTGAAACCTCAAGAGATTAATCGCTGCAACGATGGAATTGTAGCAAGGAATAATTAAGTTCGACGTGTTTTGCTGTTATTTTGCCAATGTTGATGTTGTTGCTTATGAATTACGTTTTTGTTAAGCATTTTAAATTCATTCGAGTGCATTAGAACAGTGGACAGATGCACGTGTTGGGTCTATCTGCAAATAGAATGAAAAAGAAGAAGTATAAGTATTTCATGAAGAACTTATTAGTCTTGCATGTGGGTGATTTTAATGTTCTATAATGGCAAAGTGTATAAGAGTAGGTTCTTAAATTTATATATTCATTGCCGTATATACGACGTGTGCTCAAAAGTATCCCACCCATATTCAAAAAATATACTTTTATTCAGCTAGAACAATCTTACACTAATCACCTTAGAAGCAGTCCTCTTCATCTGCCATACACTTGTCTCACCGGATCTGCCACTATCGGAAGCACCGCTCGAACGCGTCTTCTGAGACGTTCACGTACGAAAAATGATGGTCGGATACTTTTGGAACATACCTCATACATGCAGTATTTACTTTCAAAAACGCGTAAGTAAGTGAACTGAAGAGCATGCAAAAGTTCCTCTAACTTTTTTTTTTTTTTACTGGCAGCACAATGTTTCTTCAAACAAATACCGAAGAGTTAATTTATAACTTGACTGTGGTTTTCCGATTACGCTTCTCGAAATTGCCCATGCAACTTCAAAATAAAAACTGACCGATCCAAGATTGCGATTACATTTTTTTTTGCTCGTGAGTTATGAGTCTTAATACGTAGTCGTATTTTCATAAAGTATTACGATATAGGTAAAATACAAATACAAATATTTGGCGCAACAGCTCTTTAAAGTGCCAGGGCCTAGCTTCTCGCAACCACTCATGTTGTGTGCGTTATATTTTTCACACGATGCCGACTCCGAACGGTGATTTGAGAAGCTTTTTCGTGACAACAATACTCTCGGATGTTTGTCAGACGCTCGCGAGAGGTGGGACCGTGAAAAAACTTTTTGGTGTTTTCTGGGATTCGAACTTGGAACCTCATGCGATATAGGTATACATACATAATTATACTTATTAAAATAAAACTAAAATGTCACAATTCACTTAAATAAAAGAAAAAAGTAATATATTTCCAGGTTCCAATCTCCTGTCTCAAACTGCTGGAAGATCTTGCATCAGAAAACACCGTCACTGTGGCCTGGATACCAGGACACCAAAACTTCTAGGACATTGAACGGGCGGTAGATAATGCGCCAGCCGCCCACTAGCCGGTCCTGAACCCTGTTTTTGAGTCGCAGGGAGTAACACAATCTTAAAAATAAAACAACGGGAAGCTGAGCGTTATACAGAGTACTGGGCCAAATTGGTCTAAGAGAAGCAAGAAAGTTCACCAACCTCAACCGTTGGAAGGCTAAGAACCTACTTGATCTTAAGAAAGCAGACTTAAGGACCCTAAGAGGCTGCTTGACTATTCCTTCCCCAGTCAAACAACATCTGCATAAAATAGGAGTAGCAGGTACAGACGAATGCCGGCTATGTGGAGAGCAAAAGAGACGGCAGAACATATTCTTTTTAAATGCCCCATGGCCGCAGGGAAAAGATTTCTCCACCTTTATTGTGGCCCTTAGACTTTTAGAACATTGAGTCTGGAGCTTTGTTGAGGTTAGTCAAGAGCCCTAACCCAGTTCTCGGTTTAACACCGCGCTGGCACAACAGATCTTTGAGGTTGCAGTGCGTACAAAGCCCCAGTATAATATAGTACAGTACATGGCATCGTTTTTGGGTTTTGTGCTTCGTAATTCAGCACGTGAGTCCATAAAACTATGATCCAATCCTCGAGCATCCAATTTTTACTCGCTTTGATGTACAGTTATCATTTAGCCTGATCTTGCTGTCACTCCAATGAACTTTGTACAGCAAATCTACCTTCTAGAACACCCACAGTCAACCGTCTTTTGATGGTAGTGACAGAAACTCTTTTCCAATTCCGCACGTCTTTAACCTATAGTCGGAGAGCTGGTGAACGTTTTTGAAACGTCATTTTAGCACAGGAAATAAATATATTTTTTTGTTAAACTTGAGCTAATGATCACAAATATCAACGTCTGGCAGCTGTCTGTTGGTGCGTTTGGGGGGGGCTGGGCCCCAAAGACGTCGAAAAAAGGGATGCGGTCATGTCATTTCCGCAAAGCCGATTTTTTTTTATATGAGTAGTTTACTTGTTCATATAACATATTTTACCACTGCCAGACATTTTGGCCGGGTCCAAAAGAGTGCCAGACAGGCTTAAACCGGTATAAAAATGAGGGTCGGTAACGTCATAATGGCAATGCAATTTTTTTTTCTAATCGTTAATTGAGATCATCGTGAGTAATTATTCGCAACTGCCAGACGAAAATCCCGGGTCTAACATCCTGCCAGACGCAAGCGAAGTTTGATGGTCGCTACTAAAGCGATGTGCGACAAATGTATCTAATAGCCGATTTTCATCGAAACTATTAAAGCATTTGAAAACTAACTAAGTGTGTCTTATAGGAAATTAAATTCTAAATAAAATATTATATACACAAAATGTTCATATAGCCAGTAGAACAGAAGATATTTTAAAAAGAGTCAGTAGCCGCGATACGAAACCATTTGTTTCGTATTAAGATATCATTTTCCAACAAAATGCATCATATGTCTTCTCCCTTCAGCTGTTCTAATGTGGGAAATTTTTGGTTTTTTTATTGGGTTATACAATAGAAATGATTTGGAAGAATATAATTTCCTGTATTACGGTATGTTAATCTTGTATATCATCGTCTTCTTCGTCGTCAGGTTCAGATCCATCACATAAATTAAAGAATTTAACAATTTTTTTTTTAGTTTGCATTGAATAATTAATATGCAATAATATTGCAATAATAATAATGCATTATAATATTCATAATGTATGTACCTGAACTCTCGTTTTCATCATAAATATCAGGAGGTTGGATTACAACGTCTTTCATATATAGGTAATTGATCACCGTCGAACCAAAGAAACGCATATGCACCATTAGATTCCAACCATCCATTTTCAATTGGGGATAAATTAGTTGAATTTTTTAAATGTGCATTTCTCCAAATATTTGAAATATAATGAGCCCGTAAGAAATGTTGACGCAGCTCTGATTTACACGGTGGCAAATTTCCAGCGTCAACATTTTTTTAATTTTGTATGGAAATCTTCATTCATGTTCATTGCATTATATGTTTTTGTAAATATCTCATATCTGGATTTATTGACGTAATTTGTATTACGGATATTATACAAACGACATACAAACTCCTCTAAGACTTCAAAAACGTTTTCCCTTACATCCAAAGTACCAAGATCAGTAAATGCTTTTTGATATTTGTGGGACTCATTAAATTGCTTAAAAGGTCTTCGTTTTCCTTTTCTGTAAAATGTAGCATTATAATCGCAACCAGTTGCTACATGAAATCCTGGTAAAGAATTACACAAAGACTCTCCTAGAGCATTAAACAATTTGGATAAATCTACAAATCGTCGTGAATTTCCAACGCCAACCTCCATCCAAATGTTAAGAGAGCTCTTTAAATGTTCCATGTTACATAACATAATCGCAATAACGTCTGTATCTGAGCATTTTATTAAAACATTTGCATCTTGATCGATGTTGCAAACATGGTAGACGATTTGGGTGTCAGCTTCTTCTTTTTTTTCACAAGATAAATTGTCTTCCACAGTTTTTTTTCACTTTTCCATTGTCAGTTTTAAAACAGTAACAAAAGTCATAATTTTTTGTGGTTGTCCAAGCTATCTCTCAGAAGATGTTCGCTATCTTCGATAGATGGTGAAAAATAGTAATCGAAAAAAATCGGCTTTGCGGAAATGACATGACCGCATCCCTTTTTTCGACGTCTTTGGGGCCCAGCCCACCCCCAAACGCACCAACAGACAGCTGCCAGACGTTGATATTTGTGATCATTAGCTCAAGTTTAACAAAAAAATATATTTATTTCCTGCGCTAAAATGACGTTTCAAAAACGTTCACCAGCTCTTAGACTACTATTTCTTCACAAAAATAAAAATTGTGAAAAAATATGGTATTTTGTTATCAATTTCACTCTAAAATAATTGAAATAACATGATAAATATCAAAAACTAGCAGTACGTGTTTTCAGTTGCACCACACATAATGCTGCGCTGGCGCAACGTTTGGAGTTTCTTGGTGAAAAAATGATTACATACATATTTCGATCACACGCTTTTAATTGCTCAAAATGTACCACATTGTTGATTATATGAAAAAACTGAACAAAGTTGATGGCATGACATTTTGAAAAATATTTTGTGTGAAAGTGGAACTGACATTTCTTGCATTATTTAGATCGTCTGGCTTTTGCAAATCTTGGATCTTCTGCGGGGTCATTCAAGCTAGATGTTTTTTTTTTCTCTGAGGTTGGTGGTTTATCTCCAGTTCAGATTCTTCTTCAGTTTTCAATAGAGATAATACAATCTGGAAACTGAAATCAATTTGACTGATAGTAGAGCCTGTTGCCAGTTGGTACATTTTCCAGGCATTGAGAATAGCACTGTCAATTCTATTGGAGCTCTTAGGCTCCAGAACACTTCATTAGCACCAAACATTCAATTCGAGTTTTTATTGTTGTCTGCACACTCACAGTCACAGTCATGACGTGTCACAGAACGAACTTGAGCAGGCAACTCCCAACGTTGCGTCAGCGCAACGGATATGTAAATAATTCACTGCTGTGTCATAAGTCTAATATATTCAAGAAAAAAATATTTATGTGTATTCCACATAAGTACGAGTACATAGCATTCAGGAATATGCACATAAAAGTTGAACTAAATATGTTTTAACAATTGAAATAAATTATTGAAAAATATTGAAAAAAACATGTTATTAATTAATTCTTTTTTTTACGAAGTGTTAAACTAATTGTGAAAGATAAATACATAGACGGAGAGTCTGTGAATGCTTTTTAAGATATTCATCATAAGTTTTGTTTAATCAGTTCATTCTGACCGCATTCTGTGAAATTAAACTTCGTGTTGCGTGTACGCAACATTGGGAAGAAATGGGTTAAAGATCATCTGCAAGATGACGATATTTCTTTTCTTTTATATAA